>JAWZYV010004654.1:0-11500 GCA_038373885.1 Cheiracanthium punctorium | reverse complement strand
AAACCCAGCACACCTAAAATAAATGTTTCAAATAAAAAGATTATTTATTATAAAATAAATGTTCAAAATAGAACAACAACATTAACTCAGCGTAAACTATTACAGCAGACTCTTGTTTCGATTGATTTAGTTTGATGGTAACTGCACATTTTGTCTTTAAGAACGATGGTCAAACGGTTTGGGTTTAAAAAATAAGAGTTTTAGAACGCTTTGAACTGAATTGTTGCACGGATGATACTGGTTGAGCGTTATTATACGAACTTAAACTGTTCATAGAGCATAATAGGCTCGAATGTTTTTTTAGATTCTCATGTAAAAGAACTATATAGGTTAGGACCCCTTAGAAAGACCCTCACTGAGCGCCCCCTTGTCTTGTCCTATCTAACGTGGACTTATAATCGGTTCTTCGGCCCAAGCACACAAATCCAAAATACACGTTATGCAAACTAACAAACAAGAAGAACTATGATTAGACAAACAAAGATTAATAATCACTAGGATTAAAAATCCCATATATTGCATTCCAATAGGTAACTTTAGTAAAACACATAAATAACACACATAAAATTCGCAGTAATCGATGTATATTTACAGCAGCTAGAGAGCAGACGAACAGACAAACTATGAAAATTTTGACGACAAATGTTATAGGCTTTAACAAGAGATATTCAAAATGCCTAGGAATGTCACAAAATATTTTATGCAAATTAAATCAAGCATTAAAATAATGTGCAATGAAAAATAGATATTTCTTATGCGAAGAAAGCCCTTCATTTCTGTCAGCGATATTAGAATCATGGGAATAGAATAATTTACTTTCGCTGGGTAGATGCGAGAGAGTAATATTTCCCTACAAACTAATGACTGCTTCATCCATTAGTTTTCTAGGCATCAGGTTGCGATGATGTCCTCATGCAACATTAACAAGACTTTTTTCTTACGTATTAGCTGTTGAAATAAGTTATTTGGTGTCCTTTTCATGCATTCATTTAATATACTTGTGTGAAAATGTGCTTAGACTAAATTGACGAAGCTAAAGCACTTTCGCCGAATATCATGAAATTATTCATCACACAGAAAAGGGATGGGGTGGGGGACTTAAGCGGTCTGGACACGCCCCCTCCGAGTCTGCACAATAATGCTAAATTTCGCCCAATTTCTACCTGTCAACTCTATTTTACTGGGTAATTACTAAAGATTATAAATTTAATACAACTGTAGGTTTTCGCAAATTAATAATTGTATTATTTACTATCAATCAAATTTTACAGTACGAATTCACGCCCACCCCTACGCATAGCAATACCCCTCCCGTGAGAAAGCTATGGTTACGTTGGTAATTCATCAGATACAATTATTTTAACTATCGTGATTTAAATGAAAGTATGTATTGTGTACGGTTTCTTAGTGTTTCATCCGCACCACGGGTTAGGTTTCAACTAAACATGGACCATTATTCTTTGTTCAGTTATAAAAGAATATATATAATATAACATATAGTGTTATAAGAAGACCCATATTATTTGCAATACTACTTTATGTGTGCGGGCGGTTGTTGAAAACTTCAAAATAATTTAAGTTCACCCATACTTAAAACTATGCTACAGAAAAGCTCAAAACAGCCCTTTTCTTTTAAAATATTACATTTTCCTTTTTCTCTTCCTTTTTCTAGCAAAACAAAATTATGCATTGTTTTAATAATGCTTATGCTGCTGAAGGGATTATTGATATCGTTCTTTTCCTGGATAAAAATCATCTGGTATCAAATCGATTTTTGGAAGAAACCTCAAAGAATTAGCTTTACGATATAGTCTGCATTCAGAGAGAAAAACATTTTTTGAAAGTTCCGTCTTCTATCTAATCCTTATGCCATACTGTGTATAATTTCCAAGAGAAACTACGTGCAAAGCTCATAGTTTCTTATAAAGTACATAGTAGTTATAAATTTTACACATACATTCGAAAACTAGGCATTTATTATTTCATTTACTCTGTTATCAAAATTTTTGTCATTCATGCTTAACCAAATGGTTATCAAAAAACGTGAATCTCCGATATAAATAAATCAGATTTTAGGTGTGAATCATACGCCATCTAATAATCTTAATTTTGAGCCAATTACAGATGACATTATCACCCACATTTCAACTAGACTGTGGAACCATGAACAGATTTCACGTACGCTGACTTCTTTCGGCGTCCACGGTCCCACATTAGTCGCTACCTTTTCAAGTGCAGATTGTAAGCCAACGCTGCTAGACTTTCTGTAGGAACAAATTTCATCGACGGAGCCACAGCGACACAAAAACATAATTTAATCTGGTGCGACCGAAAGAGACTTAAGAACTAAACCCCTGAAACCGCACACTGGCCAATCTGAAAACTTAGCTTCGAAATGCTTCAAAAACTGACCGTGTTAAACAAATGAATATTGGGGAAATATTAGATTCAGAAGTTCCGAGAGATAAGATAATTATTTAGACGGATGGATCAATAAGGAGCAAAAAAAAGAAAAAAATAATATATTTCTCTGCACTCATTTCCCTATTGAAAAAGCTCAAGATGTCTGCAAATTGAGAATTTAAGAAATATCTTATTTCCTATTTATTAACAATTGGATGGCATTATTCTCATCTACATAATTTTTAGAGTGAATGCTAGGACACAGAAATACAACACGAAACACGTTAAGAACTTGCCTCCCGGCTCCTGCTAACTAGAAAATTGGATTAGGATTTGAATTTCAGTTTCTCGCAGAGAATCTATTATGTTATATTTAGCTAACTAGATGAATGTTGGGGAGGAGTGGTCGCAATTTACATAAATTGAGACAGAAAGGACTTTGCAGTATGCTTTATTAAAAGCCAATTTAATAGTGTTACATGGTAACATGCTGATTAAAATTATACTTTTCGAAGTCATTTTTGAGTTCAAAGAACGATTGTCTAGTAGATTCATGTCTGCGAATCTTTCGCATGCATGCAATTGTTAAGATGTCGGACATCACGGATGATTTTTCACAGCGTACATACAAAATAAAATTAGTCATAGCTGTAACACAGAAGTAGTTGCAGCACGTCAAGCACATTATCTGAAGATCCAGATTAAAGTCCATTGCTTATCTGCCCAGAAACGAACTCCTGGTAGTCTATGAATCCATCGAAATTTTTGTCGTCAGTCTGCAAAACCGGGTCGATCAACATGGACAACTCGGCATCGGTTAGCGACCTGGGTTCGAAACCGTAAGTGGACGACTCCTCCGTGTGGAAGTGAAGGAGAGATTGCACCAACTCACAGCCGTCCAACTTGTCATTGCCTTCCACGTCGTGCACTTTGAAATAGTAGAACTTCAATTCATCTTCAGTCATCAGGTCCATATCAACGACGCCTTGAAGATGCTCTTTGAGATGTCCCTTGTCCTGGACATGCGATTTGTTCATGGCTATGTGACTTGTTACAAAATTGAACAACATCGTCAATAAAATCAGTCCGGAGAACATCATAAAAATTTAAGTTTAAAAGTGCTAAATTAAGTCACAAAATAAAACGCTCGGAAAATAACTTTAGTGAGTAGCTGAAAAACTCAAGTTCAAGCTTTTTATGTTTTCAAAAATATGTCTGAATGTCATCATGTATAACGTCTGCGCATGTAAAATAGCGTCTCAAAAAATTTGCATATAAAGTTTTTGATGAATTAGGAAGCACTGATCTGCATTCGTAAACGACAAACTCGTTGCACGAGTTTTCGTAAGAAAACTGGAATGCGTGTGTTTAGTGCTGTCAGTGGTTATCAGTTTCCTTTGACTTTACGAACAACTTCAGTTTATTTAGTTTCGTCGCCTAGGAGACGTGTTTGTTTACAATTCCCGAATGCGTTAATTTTGCTGAGGAGAGTTTTTAGTACATACTCAATATAAAATCAACAGGATTTTTTAAAAGAAAGAGTGGCCATAATTGAAGTGCACAAATCAAAATTTAGAAATTTCAACTTAAACTTCATTTTTTCAAAAGTATTTAGCAAGAGAAGTTCAAATTTCGCTAATAACGGATTAAATCAACTTCAATCTCAACACTAAAACATGCATTTTTGAATTTACTAAAATGAAAAATACAAGAAAATGATTACCTTTGAAAAATTATGTACCTTCGTAGCATTTTCTAACGTACGCATGAATTTCCTCCTCGAAAAAATAATATTTGCAGCTTTAGAAAACGTAAAATACTTTTCACAACAACATACTTTTCCATAACAACGGACGCCATTTGAAAACAACAACAACGTGCAGCAAGTGTATCTTCTAAACAACTGACGAAACCTTAGCAGAGATCGGTTTATTTCGTTTGAAACTAATCGCACTCAGTTTTGTATACGAACGCTCTAGTTTAAAAACTGTATGCACTCAGTTTCCTTTACGAACGCCTTAGATGGAAACTCATTGCACGAGTGTAACTCGTCGGCGTTTACGATGCAACCACTGAGTCCTACTTATATCCCAAAGGGACTCATTAAAACTCAGTGCATACGTCAGCGAACATCGTGGATGGCTGAAGTGAGATGGTTCCGCGTACGAGCCTGGTGTTGCGGCTGCCGATCTAATGGCCTGGAGTTCTGTGTCGCTTCCTCCAGATGTAACATGAATACACATTGAACCCCCTTAAAAATTCCTCCGACTAAGGCAAACCCTATAGGCAGATGCCTCTCGCGAATAGCCTTGCCACAAGATATTTAACATAACAATTCCTAAGTTCATAAAAATGTTAATTTCTTCTAGTATTTAACACATTCGTTGCTGATCAGGAGCCAGCGCGTGGTAGTCGCGAATGTATGCTAAACTTCCTACAGTTTTGTGAATAACTGGTTACCCCAATACCGCCCGACTTTTTCAGCACATTCTCCAATTTATGTTCTGCCAGAAATGATAAAGAAATTTGCAACATTCGTGGGGCAGAAAGAATGTATTTCTTTTTCTAAAATATTAATTAAACAATGAAAAATTCACATTTTACTTCGTTATCGCTGAGTATTTTGAGGAAATTAGATTTATTAGAAAAATTAAAATAGGAAAATAAAGGAATGCTTAACTATTTTTGCAATTTACACATTTAACAACCGTCTAAAGATAGATCGCTGGGCGTTAATGGGTATTGATTTTTCGAAAAAGCACTCTTTGAAGATACGTGTAGAAGTTTCATTACTCACGACAGGAATCCTTTATTATTAACCCTCCGATAGGCGAGGGAACCACGATCCTAGACCAGGTACACCCACTCAAAAAAGTATTCCAGTAATAGCCAAATTTCCTATTCTGGTTTTGTAAATAACTAATTGGTTTTTGTCGGGAAAAAATTAGAAAGAAATAAGGGAAGTTATTATTGTATATGACATCATTTACACTGACCTAGGCTGTTGTACGTCTTAACCTTAATCGGGATGTTATACGTCCTTGCTTTAACGCGTTGTGTTGATAATTTATATATTCAACCGTGCGTAAAAGTGTTAAAAAATGATGGACATAAAAGGGCTAATTCCTAGTTAAAAAAAACAGCCCTATGGTAGAGATGAGACGGGCTCAGCCCGAGCCCGGGCCTGACTCGGGCTCGGGCTCTGTAATTCACGATTGTGTTCGGGCTCGGGCGGCTCGGGCTCGTGAAAATTCTCCTTTGTGAACTACTCCTTGAAACAGTTTAAAAAGTGATTCATGGATAAATGACGTACTTATTTCAAAAAATAGCGGCACAGGGACTAGAGGTGTGTGAAGCTGCAAAATTTATTGTATCCTCTTAATGAAGTAGTTAATTTTATTGTCTTTAGCTGAAATTTCGGGCTCGGGCTTCAACTTTAATAATTGTCGGGCTCGGGCGGGCTCGATTAAAGTTTTCGGGCTCGGGCGGGCTCGGGCTTCAAAAATGAGCCGAACTCATCTCTACCCTATGGCACGTAGCCCTATACAGCACATGAGTGAATGGGAAAATGAAGATTTCAAATACATTTATCTAAAAACAAATTTTAAAACCAATTTATAAAGTTAAAAGTGTTTTATGCACATAAAATTTTGCTGAAATTTGGTAAAAAGATCCTTCATGAATAAATGAAGATAACTTATTGATTAGATTAAATTTTTTTATTTTCATTTCTTTTTTAGATTTTTGCATTTGCAGTGGAGTTTTGGGCCTTTTTCTCCAGATGTAACGTGAATACACGCTAGATACCCAGAAAAGTCCTTCCCATAGGCATTTGCCCCCCCCCCCTTGTGTTTGTCCTTTCTTTGACATGGATTTATAAGCGTTTCCTCATGACAAAGCACACAAATCCGAATACATGTTCCAACACAGCAATACATACCTGGCACATTTACATTATTGCCCAATATTTTACTTTATTCGGCAACATTACATCACTACACAAAATTTCGTAGTGACTGGCTGATAATTAAAGAATTTTATTTTTATGGTACATTGTCAACGCAACAACATGTACAAGTCTAAGCGCTTGGTAGCCAAGAAGAATAAAATGCCAAATGTTTATTTTGTTACTTAAGAAGTGGCATACTAGTACATAAGTATTTATACAAACATATTTTTTAAATTTAAATTTTAATAAAATATTTACAAAATTCAGACTGTTGCACTCTTTTTTTTTCTCCCGAGATAAATTTCCGCGCTACTTTATTTTTTACATCTGACGAACTATTATCTCGATATTCTCTATGCAATCTGAATTAGAAATAAAATATATTTGCTTTAGAAATTACTTTAGGCGTTTTACCACAGCCAAAAGTAACCGCCGGCTTCCTCCAAGAATTTCTTTTTTCGCGTAGCTCGATGACATCAATGCGCTTTTATAACAGTTAAATCACTCCTTTCTTAGACGTTCTTCTTCTCAACCTACAGGATTTGTATGTAATATATGAGTACCTTCTCCTGCTGTCGATTTGCAGTTCATAACGACAGCTTTGGAATGTGATTTTTGCTTACTTAATTTCCGAAAAAATGCAAGAAAATTTTCGAACAGGGGACCGCGACCGGTCGCTTATAGAAGGTTGTGTGGTTTCTTGTAGAAGATCTTTTAATCTTAAGTAGATAGGGTAAAAAATCGATGCCTTAAAAAAGGGTCGTTAGAGGAGAGATAGTCGCTTAATAGAGGTGGTCGCTCAGAGAAGTTCCACAACATTGCATTTTTACACCACCGTAAATATAATTATATGTAAGGATATTTCAAGTAGACCTAATTCTGATTTTAGTATTCGCATTATTTTAGCCGCAACAAATTGTTGTTTAGTAATACCTTAAATTATCAAATGAACTAAAATTAACAGGCCCATATCAGCTCTTTCTCTGTGTCGTTTCTTCAGATCTGATATGATTTTAAATGACCTGGTTTTTGGTACATCTGTTGCCTATGGTTAAGTATCGGTAAGACAGGCCTATTTTCACTGATAAGTAACTTCGTAAATGTTAAAATTTCTCACAACAAATCACAGAAAAATATTTATTATACTTCTCAGCAATTTAAAAATATGTTCGGCGTTTTAAAAATGAATCGTCTATAAATGAAGTGGTAGAACTTAGGAACTTTAAACGAAATTGTACGAGGAATTCAACGATGAATAACGACAGTTTTACTTACTGAAAGTATTGGTACAGGTCACGTCTATTAACCAAGGCAACATTTTATGATAAATGTAGCTAACAAATAACAATTATGCGTCATAATCTAAAAAAAGCACTAAACCGGTCAGAAAAATTAACAGTAGCATCCAATTTCAGGATCACAAATTTGCGTTCGGACTTGTATAATTAACAGTTTAATTACAACACAATAACTATACTACTAGACCACTTTAAAAGTACTTTCACGAAGAAAATCCCTTCCAAATAAAACGAGGGATTAGAGGACATTTGTTCAGTAGTTTCAAGAGAACTTTGACACTCAGTAGAAGAGCTTAGTTTTCAAAAAACGCGGCGTGGATTGAGAAACTTGCGAGAGTTCGTAGAATTAATCTCTACTAGTCTGGAGAACATCGGGCATCTTAAGATTTCGGAACACAGAATTTTCGTCCATTTCCGAATATTTTAGACGTAAGATGTCTGAACTATACAATGAGTAGAGAATTTAGATTCGAAACGTGCTGAAACTTTTATCCTTTAATTCATTAACGTATAACGCATTAGCACACATATGAGGATGAGGACTGTATACCTAGAACAGTTATTTAAGTGGTATAACAAATTTATTTTTAAATGAATATTAATTTAAATTTATGCACTTCAATTTTTTTTTCATTTTAAGACCACAGTTATCTGCAAATTGTTATCGCATATAGTGAACCACTTTCTGTAAAAAGTAATATACGTATTACAGTCTAGGAAAATTGGAGAGTTCAGTGGATAACACGCACAGGATGCACTGATTAGAGCAATGTTCTTGTGGGAGTTCTCTGGGCATTATACATTTACTCTAGTGTACGTATAGGTATGTGATATCGAATTCAATGTTTCCAAAACATCCACGTTTTCCTAAAAATATCGATGTTTTATTCATCGATTTATTGAAGCCGATGTTTTTTTCACATTGATGTTTATCGCTGATGTTTCGATCTTCCATGTCTTTTTTAAGAATTCAATTTCATTACTTCATGTTGAAAAATCAAAACTTTTCATTTTCCAATCAGTAATTTTTAGTAGGCTGGTTCCATGTTTCCTGATAAATAACTCAGTGACGTCACATGGACCTAGCACATTTTTTCTTTTGCTTACCAAAAATCGCTATGACCTCATGTTGTATACGCTAACTAAACTGAAATCAAAAGGACTGAAGGTATAGTATTTCAGTAATAAATGTTGCCAGGCTTTTTTTAACTTCAATGCTTTTGTTCAACACATTGTCTTATTTTATCTGGAAAACAATATTCTCTTCAGCATTTTATCAAACTATAAATTGAACACCCTATAAGACTTGTATATTTATTTGTTAATTTATTGTTCTACCAAGGACAACGCAAATTTCGAATACTTTTATGCAAATTATAGTACTGAAAAAAGAAATACAATTTCTCTGAAGGTTTTTTTTTCTCTTTAAGCAACGGTATTGCTCTTATGCACTGAAAATCTATTTAGTAAAATATATTCATATAAAATGAAAACTATGAAAATATTACAGACAGACAATATCAAAACGCAAACACAGGACTGAAACGAGCACGGCAAACAAAACTTACGGTCAAGATCAGCTAGATGGCTAATGTTTTCTTTAACCCTCTGACAGAATGTTCTGTTTAAAATTTTATTTTACAGAATTCAGATACATAAGTTTTCAACCGATTTTTTTTCAAGCATTAAAGTTTTTATGAATTCCTTCACGCCAAAATATCGAACACTTTCATTTTTTTTTTCAACCGGGGGGGGGCACTTACTGATTAGGCATTGTCCACTACAATTGCCAGTAGGAATTGTGGCCCTTTATTATAAGGACACCCGTGGGCTGCCAACTTTATCCCTATGAAGAGACGGACACTTTACATCTCCATCCTGTCGAATCAGTGATTCGAATCTTGGTACTGAGTGGCTCAGTCTTTACACTCACTCTCTACTGATTCGAATCTCAAGCCCTCAACTGTGGGGACATACATTCCAAGTTCGAAGGGAAGGAAAACATATTTTCCCTTTGCCGTTCCCAGAGATTTTCCCTTACTCTTTCAACACTTTACGACTCTTTTCGACTCTTTACGACTCTTTTCGACTCTGAGTCGATAGATGATTTGAAACAGCAAATGAGTGGGTGTGGGTGAGTTGGTCACTGAGTTGGTGCAGCAACGAATCTTTACTGATTCAGTGTTTCGCTCTGTTTCGGTGATTGTATACGATCGTTGAGATTTGTTAGTTTTTCGAATCTTCTATCGACTCAGAGTCGAAAGGAGTCGAAAAGAGTTGAAAGGATGTTTCATTTAATTGAAGTTTTTTTTTCGAATCTTTGGTGTTTCATTTCTTGGTTGGTGGTCGGATTTAAAGTTTCATCTGTCTGTGGGTGTGGAGTGGGTCGAACATCGTTTGCTTTTGGCGGGGGGCATAGGCGTTACTTCCTAAGGGCAAGAGGGGTCAATCCCCCCCCCGAAAAAAAATTAAGAAAATTCAAGTATCAGAGCTATTTATAATAACGATATTTTCTACAATCGGAAACATTTTGTCACCCCATCCGAATATTACATGCCAATTTACGCCAATGCTCGTGGAAGAGCGGGGGTGTCTCAAAGTTGTTTAAACCTTTTTCCCTCGGGGGTACTCCCTCCTTCCAACTTGTCTGGCTGGTTTAATATTTGTTTAAAATTTTTTTGAAACATCCCTTTTCTACTTTTAACTTCAATATATGTCCCCCTGCCCCCACCCTCAAAAAAAAAAAAAATAATAAAAAAAAAAAAAAAAAAAAAAAAAAAAAAAAAAAAAAAACGGAACGTTAAGTTTACATGGTGGCGGGTTTTCATGTGAAGGGAAATAGAATGAAATAAAGTTAGGATTGTGCTTGTCACTTTTAATGTAGGATACAGGGGCGGTATTAAGCGCTCTCACAAAAAAACTTTGTAGTAAGCAAAATAACATTTCGCTTTATTGCTGCAGATTTCGTTTAAGATATTTTTTTTACCTTGTTTGTCGTTTAAGGGGAATTATTTTATTTTCTTTCGTAATTCAGATAAATACAAAATAGGGTCTAAAGCAGTGGCGTAGTTAGTGTTATTGACAGTGGCGTAGCCAGGATTTTATTTCGGGGTGGGCTGGGTATCAAATTTAAAGATAAAGTTCAATTGTAAGCTAAGTAAAGGGTCTCATTTTTTTTGGGGGGGGGCAGCAGCCCCTCATTAGGACTGGGCCAAAAATCGATAAATATCGACATATCGGTTTTATTTCAACATCAAATATCCGATATTCCCATTTTCATTTCAGTGAAATCTCATTCGATAAAGGTCACAAATACAGGCCGGCCAGGGGCGTAGCCAGAAATTTTTCATGGGGGGGGGTTATGACTACTGCAACTCATATATATGTATACGTGTGTATGATAATGTAGTGAAGAATATACATTTTGTATGGCAAAAAATTCCTCATGGGGGGTTATGACCCCCCTAACCCCCCCACTTGGCTACGCCTCTGAGGCCGGCGATAAGAAAATCCTGAGATCAATACCAGCTTGTGATGCTTTTGCTGCTGCTTTCTCTCGGAAAGCTTCTTCTTCTCTCATCGCAGAAAAAACAGCTCCATGGTTTATTAGTCTAATTACCATAATTAATTAACGTATATCTCGGAACCTATCAACCGGAGCGCGTTTTTATTGATTCTCGACCCCCCCTTAGGAACACCCATCGATACATAAAATTTCGAATGCTTTGACACCAAACTTAACCTTTTAATCTTACAGGCCCAGGGGGTCATACGAAGCTCCCCTATATTTTCAATTTGGGCATTTTAAACACTAGCCTCCTCCGGCGGCATCTCCAAAGTCTGGAAACCA
>JAWZYV010004653.1:0-11220 GCA_038373885.1 Cheiracanthium punctorium | reverse complement strand
GAAGATATGAATTTATTATTTGTGATTCTAAAAAAAAATTTCAAATTGCAGTAATTGTCACACAAAAGTAGGAGGAAATTATTTTTTCTTCAATCCTATTATATATTCATTGCTATAATTTATTGTGTGGATGTATATATATGTTCAATATGTATTTAAATATGTTGTACGTTAAAATTCTGCAGAATATTTGCAGCGTATGACATACAAGTAGTTGTCCTATATTTTTGAAACACAAATCCTATATTTTTTTATGTTCCTGCTGCTACCACTGCCGTATTGTTTTCCCATCAGAAAAGTGGCCCAACTCAAAAATACTAAATGTTTCAGGAGATCCCTTCCCCTCTCCCTATATATATATATATATACATATATATATATATGTGTGTGTGTGTGTGTGTGTGTGTGTGTGTGTATGTATGTATGTACTTGTAGTATGTTTGTAAGTCCTGTGCATTTTTTGTTGTGAGAAAATGACATGTAATGCAATCCACCAGTTTTTAGATAACTACATTTATGACACTTCACCTATAGCAAAGCACACAAAAGACAGGCCTATTAATGGTGTCAGAAACTCTTGGTGACCAGACTGTATTGGATTAACTGTAAGCAATGGAAAATACAAGATAAGTCAGACGAGGTCTGAAACTAGTACTACTAGCATCTTGCTCACTAGCTCCTAGGTTTTACAAAATTCAAATTTTGTTTGTGCCTCTTAAACTATGTAAATTAACACACACACACACACAAATTCCCTTAAGGTATTTAGTTAACAATACCTTAAGATGCAGAAATAGTTTTTTAAAAAGTTATTTAGAATTTCAGTGTTTCTTGAAAAGTGTAAATTGCAATCTCAACCTATGGTTGACAAAAAGTATAAAGCTCCTTCAGATGAAAGTAAGGCCTTTTTGCTTTACCTCATATTAATCTTATATTTTTTCAGTGTTTTTAACAAATAAAGTTATACACAAAATTAATTTTTTTTAAAGTTGTGTCACTTTTTCTTTCAGGCAGGCAGTATATATATATATATATATATTAATAGCCAGTGTACAGGAAAACTGACATCTAAGTTTAAAAAAAAAAAAAAAAAACTAAGTAAAATAGAAATCAGTAATCCATCAACTTTTTCTGGCTATCCAGTAACATTCCCAGAGGGAAACTGGGTGTAGAGCATGGCAGGAGCCATTGTGATGCATGTCCATCACCTTGGTTCCTGCGTGCGTATGTTCTTTAGGAATTTATATTAGATATTTTCATTGGAAATTAAAGTTAAGGAACTCTATGCATTTTTGCTACTGCAAAAGGTTTAAGATAAACATTGTAAAATTAGAAAATCTATTTACAGTAATTCTCTTTCAGTCAAATAAAGAATCATACTCTTGGCCTGTTATTTTCTCAAAATGTGTCAATCTAATTGAAGATAATGATAAAGCTTTTAATTATATGAAAGAAAAAAATACAAAGCTTCAGTCACAAGTAAGGAATATTCTCAATAATGATACATTTTTAAGTGTTTAAATTTTTTAAATTTATTGTCAAATGGTTTGAAGTAAATTGATTTTTATGGCTTCTTTTACTTCTGTGCACTCTTAAATTCTTCATTAAACTTTAGTTGCTCTAATATGAAAGGAATTGTACTTGTCTTGTGTACTGTTGTTAGGCATAATCACATAATCATTATTCATGGCAAGGTAATAGCCCAAAATATATCCAGCAATGCTCACTTTGAAAGTATTGTTGCATATTCAGCTTTTGCTAAAAATGGGTGGGATCTGCTTTCATACTGGACTTATGTCTTACTGAGTTTTAATAATACAGGGTTGTCCAAATTAAACTTCCCCAACTCAGAGGCCAGTGCAGGATGTTGTGTGGGTCATAATGTGATGAAATTTTGAAAACAGACACTTCAGATCACGCGCTCGTGATTTATTTAAAAAATATATATATTAGTACAAGAAGTTCCCAATAGGTGGCACTGCAGATCAACAAGACGTTCTACATATGTTCAATATGTGTGCCGTGGTCGAATAGGACATATCAACAGCACGAGAAACCGTTGGCACACTGGCAACACCATGTGGCGATTGGCTAGTGGCGTCCACCACCGCCAAAGCAATGTCTTGTATGCGTGCAGAATCCACAACATGTCGTCCTCTATCTGGTGAAGTTCCCAGCTGTCCGGTTCTTTCGAACTTCTTCATCATGTCTCGTAAAGCGCGAAGTGTCACTGGTCCTCGGAGTTAAGTTCTTCAGCCGACGGAATGCTCTTATCGCAGCACAGGAGTTCTGGTCATTCTGGTAGAAAAGTTTCACTAACAGAGCTTTATCTCTCAAAGTCGTCATTGTGCATCAGCGAGCTGGAAACAAATGCCTGTGAAGCGCCTGTCTTCCACTTTTGTAGGGCTCGTCATTTGGATACATGGCGCAGAAGCTTTATTTCTGCAAATCACGTTGTTGCAATATGCAAATTACTAGTGTTACAGCGCCCCCTATCGGCAACTTCGTGTACTAATATTTTTTTTTAATAAATCACGAGCGTGTGATCTGAAGTGTTTGTTTTCAAAATTTCACTACATTATGACCCATACAACATCCTGCACAGGCCTCTGTGTTGGGGAAGTTTAATTTGGACAACTCTGTACTTTACATATCCTTATTAGGTAAAACTTGTTTATATGAGCAGTTGTCACTTCGTATTCCCACTTTTTAATTCTTATTCTTATTTTTAACTATTTAAAGTTTTTGTGCATTAAAACACACTTTTAATACTTAATGTTATTTTTGATCAGGTTCTCAACATTTCTTCTTCATGGGATGAACTGTTTTTTGAAGCTATCAAGAAGCAGAAAAGTGATGTGCAAGATGAAATTAATGAAACCAATGCTCTGAAATATCTGGCTAAAGTTGTTAATGAAGAAGTACAAGGAACTTTGAAGGAACCATCTTCGAAATTTAAGGTTCTCATTAACTTAATGTATTACACTTTGTTTTTAACGTAATCTACTGTTTAAAAAAATGTCATTGAAGTAATTATTATTATTGATTGCTTTATTCTCTCTCCACTCTTCCTCAAGGAAATAAAAGCGTTAAAAACTAAAAAACTTTCGTTACTGTTGTGATAATTATATTAATTTTCTACAGTAATTTAAAAAAAAAATGATGCTGAGAATGAAATGTTGCTTTTGATGAAATCATTTGTGATTGAATGCTCATATATTTTTAACCTAAATAATGCTATTAAGCTAATTTATTAAATTCTAATGTATAATAATATTTCTTGCAAAACACAAAAAAAGTTTTTGAAGTAGGAAAACAAAACAAGCAGTTACAACCAAAGAATTATTTATTTTTTGCCTTAATCATTTTTTTTTAAATTTTTGTAAAAACTTATTCTTTTAATTATCATTACTGTTATAGGCAGCTAGAAGTAAACATAAGATTTACAACATAAGGTTTTAAAAGTAATAAACATGTTTTTATCAACTTAACTCTTACCATTCATTATTATGCTATTACTTACTGCCATTGTGACCAGCTTTGTCCCCCATTGCTTTAATGCTGTTTTGCAGTAATATGCTGTGTATCAGCAATAATATAAATAGGTATTTTTCCATTCAAGAGACTATCCTTTGGCACATTTTCTTTCTTTTGTCTGTTTTGTATTTTGCAGTTATAAATTTTTAAAATTGTTCAATTATCAATTAGTTCTTATTTAAAATGATTTATAATATGTTCATGTACTTTTTGAAAAGGCGAAGAAAAGTTGCTTTTATAGCCCAGTCAATCCGCATTCAAATGTGCTATTTTCATTACAAAATTGCAGAAGTTATTTTCTTGACCGTTTTCTGTGTTTTTTGGGATGCTGAATCCGAATTTCAAGTTTGCTACCTTGCACAAGGTCGGCTTTGCCATGAAAAATCGAAAAAAAAAACCCTCAAAAATTTTTAACTTTTTTTAGTTTTTCACTTATATTTCAAAAACTAGAATTTTTTGAAGAATGGCCTCCATCACAAAGTAGACAAAATTTCCTGTAAAATGCACTGGTCGACTTTGATTTTCTGACAAGTGGTGTGGAAGCAAGAGCACTTTGGAAAATAGTGATTTTTCGGCACTTTTGAAAAAAATGTCAAAAACGCTTACTCTCACTGCTTGTAACTCAAAAATTATATTTATTATTCACAAAAATCTGTGTACCATGCGAAAGCACATTGAATTTGCTACAAGAAACATTTTTTGCATTTTTTGTGGTGAAGCCAACCTTGTGCAAGGCAGCAAACTTGAAATTAGGATTTAGTACCCACAAACACATAAAAAATCGAAGAGAAAAAAGGCTTCACAATTTTGTTACTAAAAAACTGCCATTTGACTGGACTATTAATAATGTTATTTTTTAAATCTAAGTTTAGAAGTATTTGATGGTTAAGATTGAACCAGAAATATTATACATTTAGCAGTTAGTGTTCAAACTTCCAAGAAGTTCTGATATCTTACTTTGATGAACACACTTTGACTAAGACCTTAACATCATAAAGGATAAATGCACAATTTTTATTAAATGTGCATATACTAAGAAAATTTAACTATAGAAAATTCCCTAAAATAAAACTAATTATGCATATTTTTACTTTTATGATAGTTATATATAATCTGCTTTTACTCCTGTTAATTTTGTAAACTTTTAATTTTCAGACCCAGAAATTCCACAGTTGGCTTAATCTTATTTATGATTCTTCCAAAAAGCATGAATCAGAGTTGTTAGATGCTTTGTGGGTTAAGAAAAATGAAATTGAGCAACCAACAAAGAAAACTCCTCAGTCTGAAGCAGAATCAGCTGATAGTACCTTCTTATCTACTGATGTAAGTTAAGTTTTTTGAGACTTAATGAACTTTTTGTTAGCTTTTTTATTAGCACATAAGTTCCATTTTGTTTATGCTGGTATTTTCTGTGAACAGATTTGCATTGATATGTTTTCGTTGCATCTTTTAACAGAGTAACAGTGCATTCAATTGAGCTCAAATTTGGTATATATTTTATAGACCACTGTAGCAAGACGGGTATTGATTTCGGTGTGTGTAGGACCCGTAGCTAAGCGGGTGCCAGAATTTCACATTAAAAAGTTTAATGCAGATGCTTTGAAAAAAGTTTTGTATATTAATAGTAAGTTAAGGTTATCAAAGTTCTATATATTAATAAGTTTTTCTTTGTGATACTGTATTGCAGTCATTTTTGTTCTGTGTGTGTTCTCATCTTCCAAACATGAACTTTGACAACTTTAAATCCATTCTGTTTAAGTCGAGGAACTTTTACTTCGTAGAAGCCGTTAGGACTTTTCAGAATTTATTTAGTTATTAACTTCTTTAATGAAGAAATTATTTAATGAAGAATATTATTTAATGAAGAAATATAGAAGCGACGGAAAGCGTGTTTCAGTCAGCAAGCACGTTGCGGCTGTTAGCATTTGGTAAGATCGCGTTTACAATGTAAAAGGTATATCTGCATTAGTTAGGTAATTTTTCACAGAGATTGACTGTGATTTCCTATATATTTATTTATTGCATGTTGGTAATTGAGAGAACAGATGCTGTTAAAGCAAGAGATGTTGATAAAGGCATTAAAAACAAATTCCGTTGGGATTGGCTGGACAAAAGGTTACACTATCCTTAAAAAGGGGTGATGTAACAGTTATTATCTGGGTATTGGTAATGTTATTTTGTCTGAGTGAATCAGAAAAATTGATGTGCCAGGCAAAGCAAAATGTTTGTTTTGCACGGACATTATAGATTACTGCAGAAGAGGCTGCAACACTTCAATAAGACATATGAAGTCAGGCAGACTTTTGAAAACTGATCAGTTGAGAAAAAACAACTATGAGCTTAACAGTACCTTTTCAAATGTTCCTCTGCAACCTTCAACAAGTTCAGAGGCACAACCTGCAGTTCCCATATCTGCTAGAGTTTTTACAGCTGTTACTGTGCTTGGATTTATGGCAGAGCATAGCTTACCTTTTACACTAACTCCTCACCTGATTGAACTGTCCAAAGAATTGTCTAGAGACTGTAAATCTCTCTCAACCTTGCCCATGGACAGAACATCAGCATCTATGAAAATGCAGTATGGATTAGGAAAAACATTTCATGATGAAGCCGTAAGTTGACTGCAAAATTGTTACTTTTCATTTAATATTGATGAAGTAATGAGCAACAATTCAATGAGGGTTCTAACAATTCTTGTTAGTTATTATTCTGAAGATTTGAAGGAAGTTACCATTGAACATCTTTCATCAGTAAGTCCAGTTTCTGTAAATAGTCAGAATATTTTTAATGCAATTGATACTGTTATGACTGAAAAAGCCTTTCCTTATGAAAATTTTATGTCTGTTATGATGGATTCTTGTGTCATAATGCGAGGACCAAAAAATTGGCCTTGGAACTCTCATTCAGATTGAAACAAAAAAAAAAAGAAAAGAAAAGAAAAGAAAAGATTGCCAGAATTCAATAGAAAAAATGCATTCTTCTGCTCTGTAAAAGTTTGAAAAGCAGAGAAGAAATGTGAAAAGTAAAAAAGATCAGTTAAAAAGAAAGATCCAAGCAAAGGAAAAAATAATACAGAGACTGTTAATGAAGTCACATCTGCTAAAGTGGCAAATGTTTCTACTACTGTCAAAAATCAAAAAGAAATGTGGAATTTTTTTTTTAATGCAGCAGCATCTTAAAAATATATATATATAATATATATATATATATATATATAAATATTTTGTAAATACTAATCTTCTTATTCCCACTATATGTAGTTTAAAGCAAAAAAATATTTTTTCATTCAAATGAGTCAAATAATATGAATAATAAAAATTTGAGGCAAAATTTATTTTTTGTACCTTTTTTTTTTCAGCTGTAGCACATATGGCATTAAGGTACAAATAAAGATATTGTTACAATATTCAATAAAAGTTACTTTGACTTAAATGTGAAAAGTTTTAAAACAAATTCTTAAAAATAGAATGAATGAACATGGAAATAAGAACATATATGCATTTGTCCTATTTTACAAATGGACATCTGGGATTTCATCTGCGGACTGTTTACATTCATCTGGAATGGATGTCTCTTTTTCTCTAAGCATGGATAGCTTAGACAAAACATATTTGTAATTTTTCAGAAGTTTAATTTTTGTTCAAGATCATGCATGGATAGTTATCACCAACAATATGTAGAAATCCTAGAAAATCTTCAAATTTCCTATGATACATCTTATGTAATATGTGTTCATACTACATACTGTCTTCAGAGTATCCTCTGATGTGATATGTCTGGACCAGTTCTATTCTGATAATTTCCAAAACATTATCCTTTTCACTTTCCCGCAACATAATTGAAATTTTCGTTTTTCACTTTTGGACACAGTATACATTTGTTTGTTTTATAAATGGTGGAATTATATCTTTTGAAATGCACACTTAAAATTCAAGAGCATGATTTATTGAATAAATACTATTTCTATGAAAGAAAATTGAATATCTGAAAATGAAAGTGACAAAAATGAGAAACATTATTTATCAATGACATTTCAAAAAACATTTTGTTACTTTTACAGATGTGCACTTAAGGAAGGGTAGGTGATATTTGTCCTAAAATCATGCGAAACAAATTGTTTGAACATCTGCTAAAACATATGAAAGATATTGCATTCACATGGTCTTTTCATTGCTGTTTGTGGGGAAAAAATTTCATTTACATCTAGAAATATGTCTTTCATCTGAAAATGTCGCAAACCATGCATGTTTTAAGATGTCAGAAAAGAATGGTGCTAATAGCAGAAAATACGTAATGACATTTTATTGCATATTCTTAGGTTCCCATTTCCCGTTTATTTTGCATAAGATATTGGGATTCCTTTTTTTTTTCAGTCTGTGAAATTACACATCACAGGTTTGACAAAACTATGAACATTTAGGTGGGATTACTTTTAGGAGCCATGGTGAATTTCTTTCATCGTCATAAAAATATTTTATCATAAATTTCTGGATTTGTTTTACCTTTCCATGTGTCTACTAAAAGCAAAAGTGTCTTGTTCCCTACATATGGTTTCAAAATTTGGTCAAGGAATGAAACATGCAGACTTGTAAGTTTACCAGATTATGAACATGTTTACATTCACATTGGAATATTCTTTCATTAAATTCTGTATAGTTTTCTCCACTTAGGAGCTAAAAGCTCCTGATATCTTATTATTAATATTTTCATTATCTACTACTTGCAAAGTTTGATAAATTTCAAATTTGATGCATTTTGCATTCTACATCAAATCATAAACATTTATGACAGTTTTTACCAAATAGTGAATCTCTAACTGTAATTACATGTGTGTTACACATCCTAGCTGAATAGGAAACTCAAAACTATAATTGCATTGCATGAGTCAAAATGAAGAAAGAAGTGAATAGTTTTTCATCATTCTTTGTTAGTTCTAAAAGCATTAGTAAATTATCAAATATTTAAGCGATAAGCAACCTTATAACCCCAGTTTTACAAAGTAAGTCACAATATATTCTTTACATAATCATTTTAAACTGTTTTATTAATTTTTAGGGGGGGGGGGGAACGAAAAAACAGAGCGGGCTGAGCCAGATTCGAACCAGGGACCTTTGGATCGCTGGCTGAAAGCGAAACCACAGTGCTACCGAATACATCAAATGAATAGCAAAATAATTAATAAAAATGTATCAAATATTTAAAGGGAATTTTCTCAAAAATGCACAAGAGTTGGCGGCTAATTCTTTGTCATTTTACTATATTCCCCTATAAACCATCAATATTTCATCAAAATCTGGGATCCCAACATCTGAGCCTACCCTTGTAAGAGAATACTGTAAATGCCAGCGTATAACGTGCAACCATAATTTTAATCTTCATTTTTTAATTTTAATGTATATCCTCCGTATAACATGCACCCTTGCACCCTTTACTTTGAAATCACAGTCTTGAACAAAACCTAACATGTACTTTTGAGAGGCTCTTATCTTTCAAAGGATTTTCTCAGGCTTTGGACAAGTAAGGGGAAAAGGGAACAATACTGACTGACTGATTGATGATGTATGTATGGAAAATGCCTGAGGGAGTAGATAATTCTGAGAGATGGTAGTATTCAATGCATTCTTGCACTATTTGGGTAAGCACGTACTTCCGAGGTGTTGCCAGAATTTTTGCCGCTCTCTTGAGTACAAATTTCCGTGTTTGTGCATACGTGGGCATTTCAGCAAAAAATGTTTTTCTCGTTTCCGTCGTCCTTTAGGTGACACAGTAGCAAAAGCTATCGACGAGATTTCTCCCATTTGAGTGGCTCTTGTTGGTCTAGTGTTCATTGTAGTATTAAAATGGGTCCTGTTAAACGAAACAAACACTGTGCTGGTTTCAAATGTAAAGCTATCGAGTTTGCAAAAGAAAATGGAAAACATGCTGCAGTAAGGATGTTTAGTGTTGGTGAAAACTCCTTACTTGAGTGAAAGAAAAAAGAAACCGCAATACTGAATATGCCAAAGAGTAAGTGTGCTTTGAGTAAAGGCGTAATGAAATGGCCGATCCTAGAAGAAAGTGTTGTGAACTGGGTTCTACGTCAGAATGTATTGATTGTAACAAGAAATAGTATATGTTTATTTGCCTTAAAGTGGGCAAAAAAGTAACACAAATGAAAGCGAAAACTTTAAAGCAACTTGTACTTGATTTATGGAACGGAATAATTTATTTCTACGAGAAAAAACAAAAATTTTGCTGTGGTGTAAACTAATTGCGTATGGTGAAAACTAACTTTCGTGGCTAGAGCAATAATGGTTCACCTCGACGTGATCGTATAGTGGGCAATATTCTTGATCCAGGTCCGTTCAATGCAAATCTCGAATCTCAGTCCATCAAAAGCATTAATATAAAGGTTTCACATACCTCCTTCCAACTATGAGGGATCCATCGTCTCAAAGTATCAGTTACCTCTGGAAAAAACAGGTTCAACACGCCAGAAAACACAAAGAGACTTATATTTATTTCATTATTTCAGTGGCGGAGCCGGTGCAGCTTCAACGGGAGAGTCCCTAGCGCTAAACGTTGCGATATTATATGTTAACAGGGCGAGCCATCTCCATACCAAAAGCCAGAAGTCACGGCGCGAGAGAGAGGTGTCACCTTACTCCTCTTGAGGTTTTCCAGGCAGTGACCAATTCTTTCCCGCCGCAGGGCGGAGAATTCTGAAAAACCCACGGAATCTGGCTGCCGCGCTTGCCAAAAAGGAGCAACCAATCACGTATCAGCGCAATGCTGACGTATAGCTATCGCACTCCTACGGCGCGCCGATCGCCAACCGTTTTCCCCTCTCTGGCAATGCGTAGGTGCGGGAGATTGCGTCATCGCCGTATTTGTGGGAAAGAGAGCCGTTTCGATGCAAGTGCCTGCTGCAAAGATGAATCAAAGCAAGGCTGATGAAATGGTGCCTTTAATAAGCAATTTGGCCTTTCCATTTAAAATGCGATATACGTTAATCAAGTGAAGTCGCTATGCAATAAAATGAGAGATGAATTAACTAACGGCAATTTTGAGATTTTAAGTAAAGTTTATCTAAAAACAGAAGTACTTGTCCTCAATCTCAGATTACCTACTTAATTATCTAAATAACTAAAGTTAATTTTGTTCAAATATGTCTTATCCAAATATTCAGGTATTACAACAATAGGAAGATTTGTCACTACGTGACATTCGCAAAAGCTTCCAAAAGATTTGGACAACAAATTGATACATTTCCAAAAGTATGTTATTGACTTGCAAAAATAGAAAAATTATTCACTGTCCCATATTGGAAATATGGATTATGTCCCATATTGGAAATATGGGGGTGGGGGGGAAGTAAAATGTTGCAAGTTGCTAAGATTTACAATTTTTGATGATTTATTGCTAAGTTTAATGCCAAAAAATGTCTTGATGTGAAAAAACTGAACCAAGCTTGGTGATATCGTCAGAATTTGGCTAGAAACTGGCAAATGCGACAGTTCATTTCTTACAAAGAAGTATAGTTAAAATATGCCTGGCAAAGATTGTAAAATAGGTTTAGTAGGCAATTTTAATATAGATTTCGATTCTAAAGAAGTGTTTTGCGGAACAAGAAAGACAAACATGGTACAACCATGGATTATGATGCACATTCCAAACAGTGTTTATAATTGGAAAGTATAATTA
>JAWZYV010004652.1:0-303529 GCA_038373885.1 Cheiracanthium punctorium | reverse complement strand
ATCTCTAAAAATCATCAATAATTTAAACCTTGCGTCAATGACCAAAATAAGCCTGTATTTTTTAAATACCTGCTACCACGGTACCCATGTCGAATATCTACGCTCCCCGTTTGTTTTATTACCGGTTACCGATTTCATAATCAAGTAAAAACTTACTGCACGACTCGAATAATGATAAATAATAAAAAGGATAATAAATAGTTGATAATAATAATAATAATTTTTATTAATATGTTTGCTTACATTTGTTATAATAATCATTTACAATCTGTATGCACAAGTGAGGCAATAATGGATACCTTAGCAACTGGATTTTGAGTAATGATATCGGAAAACTTAACGTATAAAAACTCAAAAATAATTTTCAAAAAAGGGGATAAAATGATATGTTTAGTTCAGATTTATATAAAAAAATAAAGATTAAAAGGGAGTTTACCTAGTCTTAATTAGAAATGATTAAATTATATTGACCCCGACTCCCTAGAAATAATTACTCGGTCATTGACGCAAGGGTTTTAAAATACCTATTTAAGATTTAAAAAATCCGATTACTTTGAATCGTATCAACAAAAAGCTTGGGATTTATGATCGTCAAATTTGTAAAATCTTAATTAAGAATTTGTAAAATCTTAATTAAGAAGATATCTATGCACGACAATCAGTTGTTTTCTTAAGTTCAAAATATTCTTTCTCAAGTGCACTTTTAAAATAACTTCTAGGCGTCAAATAGCCGTCATCTAATGTGTCATTAACAAATATTTAAGCCTAATAACTTAGATCTATTAATGAATCCTCTTCAAACACTTGCATCAATGAAAGCCGAATGAAAATGATTGTCGTTGAATCAGACAACACATAAGACTAAAATACACTCCAAATTTAACTTTACAGCAAATGAAGCTATTTATTTTTTATTGTATTGATACCTTGCAATTTCGTCTTGGAGTATTTCCTTTCCGATTTAGTCATTTTAATTTCTACCTCCGATGGTTTAAATACTGAGAAATGTGGGTGATCAGATTGCGTGATAAAATTCGTGGGTGATTTAAGTTTCAAGTGTGTGTATTGAAAATTTATTCAATTTCGCAAGTCGATGCAGAGAATGGAATTTACTTGTTTGTGGGCATTTTGCTGACACGAATAAAAAATGTTGAAAGAAAAATTCAAATCATCTGTTGTTGCCAGCTGCTTTACCTTTAAGCTCTTTAAATTATTTAGTTATAATCACTGTGGAGTTGATTTTTTATTCTCCCTCCCCCATCATCTGAACTAAACATATCATTCTTCCCCTCAAAACAAAATTCAATTTTTCGTCCATCTGAGGGATATATGACAGTACAAGACACTGAACAGGGTTGACGTTAAAGTATGAAGGTCCCACGTTCGGGCCTGCCGTGCGGCTTGTGTCTAAAGGCCCGTTTATATGGGCGGGCGATATCGTCAACTCCAGGGGTAAATCAATGTATTGAAGTAGACGTTCGCGGGAAGAAATCTCGCGTCACGTCTCTTTACTGTGTGAGGGGCGTGGTTTTGTAGTTTTACGGGTTAGCTTTTGTTGGTAATTCCCAACTAGTCATTAAAATCACATAAATTTTTCGATTTCAATGCCCTGTAAGTGAAAATCGACTATTTAAAACTTCCTTTACCTCCTGGAGTACTGACATTTGCCCGCACTATCTAAACGGGCTTTAATTACCTGCAGTTTTGGTCAGCTTTTTTTTCCCCAGATGGAATGTGAATACGCATTATAGCCCCTTAAACAATCCTCAGACCAAGGCCACCCCCCCTTCCTAGATAGATGCCCTCGTGTAGGCTTGCCTTAACATAAAACACACAGACACACTGAGCGAAATAGATGTTCTGAGCGAAATTTCGTTCATAGAACGAAAATTCTCTCCATGTAACTGACTTCATTCACTAAAGAGGTAAAAGAAAACAAAAAGAAAGAAAGAAGAAAATCCCCTATCTACAAAAAAAATTACTCATATATATTAATACATTTTTTCAACATCAATAGTTTCTTATTTTCATTTTTAACATTATCAAAAGAATTAGAAAATGTTTCACGGTTTCAGTTTCTTTGCATTCAGCTGTTCGTTCACACGTAAATTTGTAAGAGCTCTGACACTTTAAGGTATCCGTACACCTGCGGAGACTTTATTTTGAAATTGTAAAAATTTTACACTTAAAACTATATTTTATCATTAAATGTAAGAAAAAAATGAGATAATCATTTAAAACAAAATTATCAAATATCTAAAAAAAAATGTGACAGGAAAAGACAAAAAAAATATCAAAATTTTTGCATTTCCGCAAAACACCATAACTCGAAAAATTAAACATATTCAAAATCTGCAAAATGCATAAGATTAATGATAATATAATCTAGGGAATAGACTATTATCAAGAAGTTTGTCCGGCTACATTAGAAGCTGGAACAGTAAATCTGTATGAATATGGTAAGAAATGCGAAAACAGCCAAGAACTTTAAATACAAACAGCCATATATTGAAATATTATTAGTTTATGTTAATGCGCATAGTCTGTTCCCTTTAATAATATATAAACAACATGCGAGCAAAAATTCATCCCATTCAATCCATTGGTTTTTAAGTTATGATGTTTTGCGTTAAATAAATCGCCAAAAAACTTCATTTTGAGAAAACGCTAAAAACAACTTTCATATACACTTTATTTAGCTTAGAGCTACTAATTTTCAAACTGCTCAATCCATTGGTTTTTAAGATATGATGGTTTGCGTTAAATAAATCGCCAAAAAACTTCATTTTGAGGAAACGATAAAAACAACTTTCATATACACTTTATTTAGCTTAGAGCTTTCAAACTGCTCAATCCATTGGTTTTTAAGATATGATGTTTTGCGTTAAATAAATCGCCAAAAAACTTCATTTTGAGAAAACGCTAAAAACAACTTTCATATACACTTTATTTAGCTTAGAGCTACTAATTTTCAAACTGCTCAATCCATTGGTTTTTAAGTTATGATGTTTTGCGTTAAATAAATCGCCAAAAAACTTCATTTTGAGAAAACGCTAAAAACAACTTTCATATACACTTTATTTAGCTTAGAGCTACTAATTTTTAAACTGCTATATCTCTGCTTCTACTTGAGGTACAATAAAAATTCAAGTGGTTTTAGAAAGGTAAATGATGAAATTGTATTATTTCATCAAAATTGAAAAATCGATTTTTTGACCGAAATTTACGTTTCTGAGGTGTACGGATACCTTGAAGTCTGGAGGTTTTTGATAATTTTCATGATTTTTAATACTTGGAAGGTATATATTCCACTGTGTTTTTTTTTAAATTATGAATTTCAGCTTAATATTGCAGAACTTTATCAAGTAAATATTTATTTATTTAAAGCTCTATATTGCTTGTTCAATAATTGAAAAAAATGCATGTACGGAGAATAAATCGACATAGACAAAAAGATCAAGATACACTAGTTTAAATCAATAGAATCAATTAGCGAAGTTTGATACCAGCCAGAGACAATAAATAAATAATTTCTATTAAGAGGTGAAAGAATGTTTAGAAAACAAAAATTGTTCATGCAAATTTCTTAAAATCAAAACAAATTTGAATTTCTTCTTTCTTTCAAGCTGTCGAATAGACATGACATGTAATAAACTAATTCATTAAAATTATTTTCCACTGTATAATTGCATGTATCTTTGCTTTACATTCTGTCCCTATTCAGAAAGCACTCAGCGTATAACACGCACTTTCAACTTATAGAAATTTCTTCCTTTTTTTCGTGTGCGTGTATTAACCATTTTATACACCGAGTATAAAATTGTTAATACAAAAAAATTTATAAATAAACACATTACAAATATGCATATCTACACAAACAATAATTGTTTTCAAATATTCAGTTGAATTTATCGATATATTTAACAATATAAAGTAAAAAAAAAATACAATGTATATTTTCTAAGACTTAATCTTCTTTGTCAGATAAGTTCATTGTATTCATCTTCATTTATATTTTCAAAAATGTCATCGTCATCTTCGTTATCACTTTCTTCTAACCATGAAAAATCATCCTGTTTTCTGTAAAGTTTATTGAATGTTACCCATTTTTTGAATGAATTAATAATTACTTCTGGCTTTATTTCATCTCGTGCTGTAGTAATCACTTCATTTTGTTAGAGAAGATAAGATGCGTGTTACAAAGCAGTAATTGCTTAAAAGTAGTAAGGCATATCCTAAATTTATTGGTGCGTGTTATACGTTGGGATATACGGTAACTAAAGACCGTTTTTTCATGATCAAAAGATTAGACTTATTAGAGATTTCTCTGTAAAACCAAAAGATTATTCGGCAAAAACTACTTTTATATTTTCCCCCATTTGGTTGAACAGTTAAATTCCATTAGTTCTATTTAACGAGGAACATTTATATTTTTGTTTCTTTGTTCTAATAACCAACTGTGGAATTCCTGTTTCAAATGTAATAGACCAGTGAGATAAATTCTTTTCGACTGGAAAATATATTTCATCAAAAACATACTCTTTTCCCAATAATAAAATTCTTTCGTTTGAAATTTCAAAAGAAATGCGCTTAACAGGTTTCTTAAAATCTTTTTCGAAATTTTCACATTCTGTTTTTTTGTTTAAAGATTTTTTTTTCTCCCGCGAAATTTTTTTTTACGTTCTTAAAACGATAACATATTTCAAGGAGCAATGTTTTGATATATCATCTACTGTTCCTTAAAAAATGTTTAAAGTTTTTTTCTTTGATGGTTCAAAATTCTTTTGATGTATGGAAACTTAATCCTCTGTCTACTTTCTTATGCCTTACTCAAGCTTTTTAGTCCCTTCCAAATAATAGAGAGATATCTGAAAATGCATTTCAGTATTAAATTTTGAGTGGTTAAAGGAACTATTACCGACTCTTTGAAAAAGAGATTAAAGAGTTTTGATTTTAAATTGCATTGCATTTTATATAGAGAATAACTTAATCTGATATCATTTGTTTATTTGCACTGAACGATGTTTGTTCGCAGAAAAGCAAATGCCTCAGTTATATTGAAGGACTTGTATGCTCTTAGTCCTTCAGATAAGCTACATTTTGTGGAAATATTTAAACTATAATAATCGTTTCCTGTGTAATATTTTTGCCGTATCATTACGCAATTAAGATATCTTAATGATTAGAATTGTGAAACTTACAGCTTGTACACCTAGCTTAAATTACATCACAAACTAAAAAAAAAAGACTTTGTTAAAACACATGAGAAATAAATCACTACTCACGTTATAGATGGTACAAAGGAGCTAATACTAAAATGGTTACAAAATATCAAGCCGAAAAGGAAGAAATAAAAATAGATAAAAGATTACTTGGAAAAAAAAGACATTTCTATTTTTTTAACAGCAAAAAATTACTTTTTTTTTGGCTTAACACCAACCTTTCTCAGTGTTTTTGATATATCATATTATTTCATTCAATGTATGCAAAGAACAAATGTTTTGCATTTTATTTATTTATTTTCTTTTAAGTAAAACATACTTTAAATATCTAATTCAAAAATTTTTATTCTTTATAATCTATGCCTTACATTTTTGTGGTAACATTTACTTACGACTCTGCAGGAACTGCACTACAAGATGTCTACTTTCCAAAGTTATACTTGAAGAGTGCATCCATGTATGGTATTTCTTGCCTGTCCCAAGGTTTTACATGAAGGTAAAGCAAGTTTTCTTGAAATAAGTAAAGGAAACCTGTCATTCATTTGAAGCCTTTTATTCCCCGGAAAAACTTCATGCATAAATTTTGTTCTTCAGATACTCAGTATTTAAATTTAGAAAGTTTTGCAGGAGATATTTCAAATATGTTTGAAAAAACTGTTGTTATATTTTTTTTCTTTTCATGTTGTTGTTGAAATTCCTACAGGACTGTCATGTTGTCCTACTACACTTGTTTAAAGTATGAAAATTGACTCATGTTCTTTATAGCAGTAATAAATAAAATATTTAGATTTAAGAGATTTTTCTTCCTAAAATTAAATCGTATGAAAGGAAGAGATTGTAATGTTAGAAACATTTGTCAAATTATTCTAAAATTCTGTATTGTATCACATAATCCGACACAGATTCTTTACTGCACTATTATATGCTATATATACAGGGTGTACAGCGTTTACAAACTTTCATGAGAGATAGAGTACACCTAGACGATGAGAAATCACATAGCAATGCATGGTCGGAAGAGTTTTCCTGCCGCGGTAGTGACGACACAAAACACCAGAAACGAAGGGCACGAACAGGCTAAGAAAATAGGTTTATTATTATTTGTGCAGGAAAATACTAAGAGAAAAGAATCTTAAAGAGACAATGAGAATCAACCAAGTAGTAGCTGTACAAAATTACGATCTCGTGCCGTGATGCAGGCCCCACATTTCCTGCGCATTGAAGATCTAACTTTACCGTAAATACCGGGCGTGTCCTGGACTTTCCTAGCAGCTGCCACGATGCGTGCGTGCAACAAAGTCCTCAGCACTGTTAACGAGAGTTTCGTACACTAGGGCCTTGATGTACTCCCAGAGGAAGTAATCAAGGCAAGTGAGGTCTGGCGATCGAGCGGGCCATGCCGCCTGATCCACTGGTGGCCATACGTTGTATTCAAGTGGCGACGCACGTCAGTGCTGTGATGGGTGGGGGCCTCATCATGCTGAAACCATATGGAAGAACTCATAGCAGCGAATACGTGTGCGTCGTCCAACAGCTCCAGCCATACTTGCTGTAGGAAGAGCAGATTGTTTGAGGCAAAAATAGGGACCGACGAGGTGGTCTGCTACGATGCCGGCCCATACATTTACTAAAAACGTTCCTGTGCTGCACGAGTTCTTGTTGCATGTGGGTTCTCCTCCGACCACACATTATTATTATATGAATTGAACATTCCCTCCCACGTGTTGGTCGCCTCATCGGAGAACAAAGCCGTAGCTGAGAAACGGGGATCTGATTGCTCGCATCTGCAAATACCAACGTGCAAAGGCCATACTTGCGTAGCAAAATTGCCTTCGTGCAGTAACTGTACGCACTGAATGTGATAGGGGTGCATGTCGTTTTTGTGCAGGGTCCGCCAGATGGTCAAATGAGAAATCCAAGCATGACTGGCGGTAACAAGTGCACTGATACTGGGATTGTTCTGTGTACCAGATTCAGGACAGTCTCTTCGTTGTTTGGCGTTCTTAGTTTTCGCTAACGTTACTGTGTGTCCACAATGAAGGATCCTCTCTCGGACAATCTCTGGTGCAAGCGTGCACAGAAGACGTGGTTGGGAGTTTGCTTCCTGGGGTAACGCTGGGTGTATAACCACTGTGCGCCTCGTCTATTGCAATCAGCGGCCCCGTATGCCAGATGCATATTAGCGAGTTCCGAGTTCATGTATCGTTCTATCCTACTATCACTCTGTCAGCAGGCGAAACGAAGCTTCACAACGAGCGCGGCAGCAAAAACTATGAGTATTAAAAATTCACCAGAAAGTTTTAGTAGTTTTATTTTGTGAAAATAAAACTTAAATATAGGCCTCGTGATGACATCGAAGCTTGGTGACGTAGCCCTTGTTAGGCTTCATTTATCTAGGGGGTGTTGACCATGTACAGAGAATGCGAATACACAGTGATGGCATCAAATCTTGATGACGTAGCCCTTGTTAGGCTTTCTTTATCTAGGGGGTGTTGACCATGTGCAGAGAATGAGAATACACAGTCGGATACTTAGCGAGGTAAAGTATCATTTCTATCCGAATGCCAGAATTCGTTTGCAGTGGTATCGGAAAGGACGGCACTGGTCATTTGAGGACTGAAAATGCGCTATGCTCTCGGGTAAATCACACCATACCTCGTCTTGCACTGATGGAACACGTCAAATTCGGCAAGAACCCCACTAAGCCTTGAACCATTCTTGCTTTGTTCGCACTGTTTAAGGGTCTGGAGGGAGTATCAAGGTGGTGCTGTGCTGGTACGGTGCCATGTTGCTACTTTGTTGTAAACAAAAAGCCATGCAATACCTGGGCATATTGGAAAATGAAATGCACCCTGCAATATTGCATTTTTACTTCCAAGGTGACGGATATTTCGTAGACACGGAGATAGACTGCAGGAGTGGACACTCTCCATAACTGCTGTTTCTCGGATTTGTGGTACCCAAAATAAGTTTCAGTTACGTAAACAATGGAAATTTAGTAATGTGCAGCGATCCTATCGATAAAAGAATAAAACATTTTCCGCACTCACTGCTAACTAGTTTTACATGTTAATTTCCCAACCTAGCATGAGAACGAGATTGTGAACGCAAGCACTAAATTTTAATTATTAATTTCATTTTTGCTTACGTGGTTGCCTTGGTAACAAATGAGTGAAAAAGGGGGGGAAATGTTCTATCTCGTGATGATTAAAATATTGAGTTTATATTTGTTAACAGGTGCGTATATCATAGCTGATGAAAAAGAACATTTCGTCTGCTACGGTGTATATTTTCACCAGAAAATGTCTGAGTTAATTACTGAGTTTTTTAAGAAACATGAATATAGTATTTTAATATGAGCTTGAGTTTTGCTGGAATTTAAAGCATGAAATAAACGGAAATGCTGTTTGTTTGAGTGTGATCATCATAAATAAACACTTTTTAAATATGTCTTCCCTTTGATGGCTACAGCAACAGTTACCGATTGAGATATTGCGCCATCTTTATGCAACAACTGCGTTTTCAAACTTTCTAAGGGAAGTGACCCCTCCTAAAGACTTAACTTCGTGTTCGTGGACGATGATGCACATATACATTATGCCAGAATCGTTCGAGATTATCAATCAGTGAACATCAATCTTACTTCCAACAACTTTCTTGGCAGCCACAAAGCTCAGATCTTAATCCAATTAAAAGTGTTTCTGACATGATAGAAGGCGCATACGATAGCAATTTCTATTTTTATTCAATTTACAGGTTCTTAAAGTCTGTGTAACCAATGCATAATATTCTCCGGAAATGCTTACCAGAAGCTTGTAGCATCAATATCCTCATGAATGCGGTCTGTTATCCGCCCCAAAAGAGGTTGACAAAAATATTAATCTAAAGTTTCTAATTCACTGGCTAATGTGAATACAATGAATTCCTAGAAAAATACCTAAAAAAATTTAAAATATATTTACTGTTAGTGCCGATTAACATTAATATAGGATAAAACTTAACAGAAATACTTAATAGTCTGTAACTAAACAATTTACAATACGAACTTTCAAAGCTAAGCTTTTTCCAAAAACACCCCACAAATTTCATTTTTTACCTTTCATTTTATTTAACAGAAACTCTGCAAAATATTTGTGCAAGTGTGAAATAAGATTCGACGTCAAGTTCTGTACTTTTCTTATTCTGATTCAATTTTTCTTAACAAAGCACAGGAATTCTTCGAGAAGTAAAAGTTAAACAGACTGCCGTCCTAGTAAAGAACTTCGAATTGAAAAAAGCACCATTCATTGCGTTGTATGTAACAGAATTCACGTACTGTAACAAATATTTCAGCGTTTCTAAAAATAATATTTTGTTTTTCAAATCTTTCTCTGAAAACTGAAAATCAAAATTTTCCTCTCTTAAATTTAATGAGTTTTAATTATTGAAAAGTTATATAACCCTTTGACGCGCAGAGTCCTCGCGCTGTGAGGACACAAAACTCTCACGAATTGACTGTTGGGAGTCACGGAGAATAAATTTAATTTTTATAAAAAATAATTGAGGCGTACATAGTTACACGAGAATCCTTTACTTTTTGGCACATCACTTCCCGTAAAAAATTGTCGATTATTTGTAAAATTTTCAGAATTATTCTTAACTACACTGGCACCAGCTGAAAAATGGAGACTACGATGGAAATACAATGATATAGAAGGACATCTGGATAGACTGCCCAGTGATGAAAAAAGGGTAGCCTTTGCCATCACTAGATTTAACCCTTTGAGGCGCAACCCTTCCCAGTGCTGAAAAAAGGTCAGCCGTTGCCATCGCTCGATTTAACTACCCACAAGATGGCGGACAATCGAAACGTTCATCGCGTGCCACAGATCTAGAGACTCTGCTTTTGGCGCAGCTGGCTGTGTCGCACAGCCAGCTTTCGTCAAAAAAGGGGTCTCTAGATAAGTGGCACGCGACGAACGTTTCGATCGTCCGCCATCTTGCTGGTAGTTAAGTCGAGCGATGGCAACGGTTGCCCTTTTTTCAGCATTGGGCAATCATTCCAGCTGTTGTCGCATTCTTCCATTTTTCAGCTATGTCACCGGCGGACGGTCGAAACGTTCGTCGCGTGCCACTTATCTAGAGACCCTTTTTTTGACGAAAGCTGGCTGTGCGGTGAAAAATGACACAGTATGTCTTCTTGGCTATGTCAGTGCTGTTAAAAATAATCGTGAGAATTTTTTACGGGAAATGACGTGCTTAAAAGTAAAGGATTCTCGTGGAGCTATGTCACCCACAACTATTTTTATAGAAATCGCATCCATTCTTCGTGACTGGCAACAGTCAAAACCACAGAGTTTGGTGTTCCCAGAGCGGTAACACTGGGCGTTAAAGGGTTAACTACTAGCAAGTTGGCTGGCTGTGAGTGCACAGCCAGCTGTGCTAAATATGGTTTCTAGATCTACGGCACACGATGAACGAATCGATCGACTGCCATCTTGCGGGTAGTTAAATCGAGCGATGGCAGCGGCTGTCCTTTTTTCAGCATCGGGAAATGTTTGCGCTTCAAAGGAACAAACAGCAAAAATTCTTTTAGAAATCGATTGCTTATTTTGGAACTGCTACATAAATTTAAGCTGATGTTTCATCAGAAATTAAAAAATATATGTGTTAGAATAATTTTTCGTGTTTACGTCAATCGTGCTAATTTGAAGGTTGCTGCTGAAATGAGGAACCGAACTACGTAAGGAGGTGCGTAACGTTAACTGAACACACGCACAACCCATTTTCACACTTTACTGTTATTTTCATGCAACTGGTTCATAATCGCATTAAAAATGCATTTAGGCTCTATTTAAATCAACTACCTACGTATAATCAGCAATGGAGGTTTTCTTATTGAAATGGCATTTTGTAAAGGAAAATACTAGTATGAATTGTTGTTTATGTATGCTGGGTGTCCGAAAAAGGAGGTAACGGGCTTGAATTCTTTATCTATTTGAGATACGTGAGCAGTGTGAATTGAAAAATAAAATGTTCACAACAAGGTCTGAAAGAGCCTACGTTAAGAAAAAAAATCCTGTCTCTAATTTTCAAAAAGTTATACTTTTTTTAATTTCTATACGACTCCTGTAAAAAAAAAATCCTCTATTAATGTAAAATGCGCCTCATGCATTGATGAGGTGGTACACAAAATTTCATTCTTTCACCATAAAACTTCTCAGATATATCGCTAAACAATAATAACAAACTATACATGAATTTGAATGTGAACCTTTAATGTCAGGATGCAGATAATTTGTTTTCGTAATTTCTATACGACTCCTGAAACACGATCGACGACCGTGATTTTTTTTTTCCTTCGAGAACCACTGGAAAGTGGTTTAAGTCATCAACTGTTTGCCTTCAGTTAACCAGTTTAGTTTAAAATTTCAGTTAACCCTTTAACGCGCAGTGTTCCCGCTCTGGGAACACCAAACTCTGACGTTTTGACTGTTGCCAGTCACGAAGAATAGATTTGATTTCTATAAAAATAGTTGCGGGTGACATAGCTCCATGAGAATCCTTTACTTTTTAGCACGTCATTTCCTGTAAAAAAAAATGGTCACGATTTTTTTAACAGCACTGGTATCTGCTGAAAAATGGAAGAATGCGAGAGCAGCTGGATAGATTGCCCAATGCTGTAAAAAGGGCAGCCGTTGCCATCGCTCGACTTAACTACCAGCAAGATGGCGGATGATCGAAACGTTCATCGCGCGCCACAGATCTGGAGACTCTTTTTTGACGACAGCTGGCTGTGCGGCACAGCACATTATGTGTATATTATTTTAAATTGTGTCCGGTAATGGCGTATAGTCGCTACGCTCCGTACCTGTAAAGTGAAGCAGCACTCGCTTAGGCAGTGCTTGCACTGTCAGATAAATTCGTTATTACTTTATCCCTTATTTTTCAACAAATAATTTTCTTTCTTTATGAAAACGTAATCTTTCCGTGAAATCTGAAGAAGAGGGGAAAATTCCGTTGAATATGAAGTACTTTCTTCAATTTGCAGGAGAATAAACAAAATGGACAATCGTGAAAAAACGGATATATTCCGGCAGCGTTGCTGTCAGAAAACTTTCTGTGAACTGAAGAAATAACTTTTGAGAGAGCGGCTTGATACGCTAATTTATTCTTCGTTTTTCAACGAATAATTTCCGTACTTCTTCGATATGTTACTTTTCGGTAAATTCGTCTCGACAATCTTAAGAAAGAGGAAAAATTTTCTTTGAATCTGAAGAATTTTCTTCAATGGACAGGAAAAAAATGAAACGGAGATGTTCCGGCAGCACTGCTACAAAATTTCTGAAAATTGAAGAAATAATTTTTGAGAGTGCGGGAAGGTGAAACACCATTCTCGGCAGGGCTGCTGAATGGCCTACGCTAATGGAAGCTGGTGTACGTAAAATCTCTTCGTGGCTTCAATGTTCTCCATGTTCAAACAATACCTCTGGGTGTGGCGATTTAAGGTGCTAGGTCTCTCATCTGGAATTAGCTCAAAATTAGAAGACCGCTTATAAGAGGCAATGTTTATCTGTCTGATAGACTCGGTCAAAATAAAATGACAAACATCTGCTTGCCTATACCCAGACAGCACAGCAAACTTGCATCAAACTTGCAGCAAGCTTGATTTATCAAGTAAATAAACTTGAATTAAGCTTGAAAATTTCAAGCGTGTAAGCTTAATGCAAGCTTGAATCAAGTCTTCTAGTTTACACTTGCCCAGCTTGCATTAAGCTTGACATAGCAAGCTTAAAAAATTTTCTAAATACACGGGGTGCCCGCTGGCGAAAGCGCTCCACATACTTTCTTTTTTCCGTGCATTTCCCCCCCCCCCTCTATGCTGAAATTTTAAGTTATTTTAATCTGTTCCATCAAACGTCGGCGGCTGGGTTCGATCCCGGGAACTTTAGGCTGGAAGGCCCGCGTGATAACCGTTCGGCGATTATGCCTCGGGAAGCTATGACTAAAGTTTGAAGTGACTGTTGTCACGCCAGATCGATAAGTATGGGCGATGCTGATAAGTTTCTTTTATTTTTCCATGGGATGACTGAAAATTTAAATAATGTTATGTTTGATTTATAGACTCTACTAATAGGAAAATAAGCATAATATAAACTTAAAAGCAGGACACGTTTTAAAACTTTCAATATCGCAACACTCATCGTTGAGCAATACTGCTGGCCAAAATCGAGACAAATGACTGATTTTGAAATCAATTTCGTAGTATAATTGTATTTTATTTTGAAGAATTTCCATATTTGGAAATATAGAATCTTTTTTTTTAATTCTATGGTCAAGTACATTTATGACTGTTTAATTATTTTGTGGAGGCCGGATTACGCCTCATTCTATCACCCATAAAAGTGAAGTATATTAACTAACTAAATTGTGTTACTTATATAAAAATTTATTTTAGGGCTAATTAATTAGTTAATGGAATTACTTATGTTAATTAAATGTAAATAAAACTGAAACTCCCCTCGTGTTATAATAAAATAAAACACAACTTTTACGAACTTTTCTTTATTGAGCAAATTTGAGAAACGCTAAGACAATTAATGTCCATTCTCTTTCACAGATGGCGCCATCAACGCTCGCTTTCGAAAGAAAAAATCAAGCGAATATCATTTGTCAATAAAGTAAATAAAAAACTTTGTAAAAAACACACATAAGATGTTATAGGTAAAAAGGTAAGCACGTTTCGACCAAAAATTGTTTTGGCCTTCATCAGTCCAAGCCCTTCGTCGCAAGGAACACAGGGAACTGAAAAGAGATAAACAAGCAAGATGTTGCCACCTAGACACAAAATACAGTTTAGTTTACACAGTTAAATACACAGTTACAGTTTTGTCTCTGTTGACTCCATCAATTGTCAAGCTTAAATCAAGCTGTATTTAAGCTTGACAATTCAACTTGACTCCTGCAAGCTTGCTGCCAGTTTAAAATGAGTTGAACTGTCAAGCTTGTATTAATGCATCAAATTCAAAGAAATGTCAAGCTTGATTTAAGCTTATGTGCTGTCTGGGATAGTAGGCCGCTAATCCGGCCATTAGGTAAAAAAATAAAAATAAAACTAAACTGTATTTTCTGTACTTCCAGAAAAATTACCAATACTAAAAAATCGGTTAAGCAAGTTAATCTATTTTACTAGTTTTAAATTAAAAATTTTCCTAAGTACAAATAACTACATGCTGCAACGAATCTTAAAAATATCAATATTTTTACTGAACGCCAATTGCCCCTAGGATAAATAAGGCGAATTCTGAGCAAATAGGAAGTTTTCTAAAAGTTATGAAAAAGTATCTGTAAAACTAGGCTGACGTTATAGAAAATATACAAATGTAGAGAGAAGATGAAATTCCTTTTAATTTACTCCGAGTGAAATTCCGGAATATTCCTGCAAGCAGTTCCAATTTAAATACTGAAAAGAATTCAAAGTTCCGAAATCCAAACTCCTCCACTTTCTTTTCAAACTAAATTCAGAAACGTGACAGTTCCTCACATTACTTTTTGAAAGTATTGTTAATTTTTCTAAACGCATGCAAGAAAAGTTGGAATGGAAAAAAAAAAAAAACTGTAACAAACAACGATTCTTTCGTGCCATATTTCAAAGGTGCGGATTTTATATTTTTACTTAAATTTGAAATCGTAACTTCGTTATCATTTGATACCAGAGAGTAACATCTGCTTATATATATTTAAATTATTTTTTTTTTTTTGGAGAAAGTTTCAAAGCAGCGTATTTTTAAAACTAAAAATTTTAATAATATTTTAAAGAAATTATATATATTCAAATTATTTTTTAATACACATAATTAATTCTTTTTTTTGAGAAAATTTTCCAAGCTCCGCGTATTTTTAAAAGCAAAAATTTTAAGGATATTTTAAAGAAATTTTATAATCATAGATTTTTAAATTATTTTTTTTAATATATATAATTAAATTATTTTTTTGAGAAAATTTTCAAAGCTCAGCGTATTTTTTAAAGCATTAATTTGAAGTATATTTTAAAGAAATTTTTAATGGAAAGATTATTTTACTTATATTTTTTACTAGTTAAAGTACCCGTGGTTGACGGGTTAGTGTGTAATGCAGATTCCCAAATAGCCAAAATTTTCGTCAGGTCTACATCCTAGAAATGCCAGGAAAGGAATTAGCATATTGGAAAAGTATAGAAAGCAAAGTTATAACTTCCGCGTATTGTTAAAAGATTTCAGGTTGGAGATTAACAAAAAGCTGACTGAAATTGTTGATAGGGAAAATAATTCATTTTCAGAATTGGCGTTTTATTTTAGTGGAATTAAGATTTAGTGGAAAAACGACTTTAACCCTTTAACGCGCAGTGTTCCCTCTCTGGGAACACCAAACTCTGACGTTTTGACTGTTGCCAGTCACGAAGAATAGATTTGATTTCTATAAAAATAGTTGCGGGTGACATAGCTCCACGAGAATCCTTTACTTTTTAGCACGTCATTTCCCGAAAAAAAAATTCTCACGATTATTTTTAACAGCACTGACAGCTGCTGAAAAATGGAAGAATGAGAGAACAGTTGGACAGATTGCCCAATGCTGAAAAAAGGACAGCCTTTGCCATCGCTCGACTTAACTACCAGCAAGATGGCGGACGATCGAAACGTTCATCGCGTGCCACAGATCTAGAGACCCTTTTTTGACGCAGCTGGCTGCGCCGGCACAGCCAGCTGCGGCAAAATAATCGTTAAGAAAAACATCCTTGCGTTTATTTACATAAAGTTTCACTTTTTTAAATTTGTATACGACCCTCTTGCAAAAAAATTCACAATTAGTAAAATGTGCCCCGTACACTAATCAGGTGTTGGACAAAGTTTGATAATTATATCCTAAAAACCTGTCAGAGTATGAAGATAAATATACGCTGGCTTAAACCACTTTTCAATGGCTCTCGAAGTGAAAAAATATCATGTCGGATGATGCATTTCCGGGGTCGTACAGAAATTACGAAAGGAAATATCTTTTTATAATCTAGCAATAAACGTTTACATTCAAAATAATGTATAGTCCCGGATTAGCTATTTTTAAAGATATCTCTGCGACGTTGTTCGATGAGAAACTCAAACCTGGTATATCGCCTCATTAGTATATGGGGCACATTTTACTAATTAGGGATGTATTTGTACAAGGGTCGTATACAAATTTAAAAAATGTAACTTCTTGTAAATGAACGAGATAATTTTTTTTCTTACCGGAGTCTTATTTCCGACCTTATTTTGAGCCCTTTTAAAATTTACACTGCCCATTTATCTGTAACACATACAGAATAATATCCCGTCATCAACTTTTTGGGACTCTCTGCATATATAAATATATATATATTAATGATTAAATTTACATTAAATTTAATTATTAATATATTTATTATATTTATATTTTTTAATTAATTATACCCATTTTTTATAAAACACAATCCGTCAAAATTGTCACATTAAGTTCCTTCAGCGAAACAAAATGGTTGGTGCCACCAGAAAACGGGAGACGTTGCTATTTCAAAGGGGTCTCAGTAGGCAAAATAAGCTAAAGCTTCAGTAATCTACAGTACTTCTTATTTCGACTAATGCAAGCCAAATCTAGGGTTACACATCCAAAACTAGTCCCGTTATCCTGTTCCGTAGATACAACGGAATTCTATGCGAAATTTGGCTCGGGAACGGGCACAGATATCTGACAAAAATTGTGTGTGAACTGGAAATGATCCCATTATACCTGTCGTTTAGGACAGCATTCCGTCAAATTGGTGAGAATTTCCTTGAAGACTATAATGTTTCCAGAAGACCTTGAAGACTATAATGTTTCCTTGAAGACTATAATGTTTCTATAATGTTTCCAGTGACTGATAGCCGAACTGCTCCATTATAACTCTCGGGAAAGAGAAATTTTTAAACAGCTGAAGTCGGTCTTAAAACATAACATCTAACTCAAGCACCGCAAGTATCTCTAGCTGGCTGTGCGGCACAGCCAGCTGCGTCAAAAAAGCGTCTCTAGATCTGTGGCACGCGATGAAAATTTTCGATCGTCCGCCATCTTGCTGGTAGTTAAGCCAAGCGATGGCAACGGCTGCCCTTTTTTCAGCATTGGTCAATCTATCCAGCTGTTCTCGCATTCTTCCATTTTCAGCAGATGTCAGTGCTGTTAAAAATAATCGTGACAATTTTTTTACGGGAAATGACGTGCTAAAAAGTAAAGGATTCTCGTGGAGCTATGTCATCGCAACTATTTTTATAGAAATCCAATCTATTCTTCGTGACTGCCAACAGTCAAAAACTCAGAGGTTGGTGTTCCCAGAGCGAGAACAGCGCGTTCAAGGGTTAAAGCTGAACCAACCTGTTTCTTACATAATACTCTTTTACTGATGCATCTTACTTAATATGTAAACTCTCTCATACTAATTCTTTTCTAACTTAAGTGCATTAATTATATTACAGTTAAAAACTGATTTCAAGTAAGTTATAGCAGAATATTTAATTATAAGAAGTGGGGGGGGGGTTTCTGTTGCGGGATTTTCTAAAATAAAATGTGCATATGGTGTGGAATTTAGTTTTGGAGAGCTCTCAAAAGTCTGAAAAAAGTCGGAAAGTTGGTTTTTGAAATTTAGTAGGCACTCCGTTATGTGCCCTGTATATGCTACAAAATCCCTGCTGTTCACATTATCACAAAAATATGGTAGTAGGTGTATGCCGAGACAGCATATAAGCTTAAATGAAGCTTGACATTTCTTTGAATTTGACGCATTAATACAAGTTTGACAGTTTAATTCATTTTAAGCTTGCTGCGAGCTTGGAGATTAAAAAAAATGAGTCAGCAAATATTTTCCCGCCGCATTTAAGTCATTTGAAATGTCAAGCTTGAATAAAACTTGATTTGGAAAGCCACATCCACATAACAAATAATTTATTATCAGTCATAAATGAACTTGACCAAAGAATAAAGAAAAAGATTCTATATTTCCAAATATTGAAATTCTTCAAAATAAAATACAAATATACTACAAATTTGATTTCAAAATCAGTCGTTTGTCTTGATTTTGGCCAGTATTGCCCAACAGCAAGTGTTGTGATTCTGAAAGTTTTAAAACGTGTGCTACTTTTAAGTTTATATTATGCTTATTTCCCTATTAGTAGAATCTATAAATCACACATAACGTTATTTTAATTTTGATTCATACCAGGGAAAAATAAAAGAGGCAGATCGGTATCGGCCAACTGTGATCAATCTCGCCAAAAAACGGCGTGACAACCATAACAGTCACTTCAAACTTTAGTCATGCTAACGCGAGTGAGATTGGCATGATGGTTAGGACGCTGGCTTCCCACACCTTAGGTCCCGAGACCGATCCCAGCCGCGGTCTCTAGACGGAAACAGGTTGAAATAACTTGGGATTTCAGCATATAGGGGAAAATGCGTGAAAAAAATTAAAATATATGGGTCGAGTTCATCGACCGGCTCTCCATGTATTAAGAATTTTTTTTTTTTTTGGGGGGGGGGTTTAAAGTTTGAATTAAGCTTGCTATGTCAAGCTTTATTCAAGCTTGTTATATCAAGCTTAATGCAAGTTGGGCAAGTGTAAACTTGAACACTTGACTCAAGCTTGCATTAAGCTTATACGCTTGAAAATTTCAAGCTTAATTCAAATTTATTGACTTGATGAATCAAGCTTACTGCAAGTTTGATGCAAATTTGCTGTGCTGTCTCGGTGTTAACCATTCATTGTATAACGATGGATATTTACATAGTAGGATTAAAACACGTTCACTGTCGGATCAGAGTGCGAACCAAATTTCTTACATCGAACTTACATAGAAAATATATTTTTTGATAATAAAAGCTTCATGTTGTGAATAATAAAAATATCAGATATTTCTTTCAGACTGCGCATTTTATGGAAAGATTAATTTATTCACAAAATTGACATAGGAAATTTAGCTTACAGTCGTGAATATCACACGATCGGCAGTGAATGTGCTTAAAATTCATGCAATTAAGGGTTAAAGTAATCTACAAGTACAAAAAAAAAAAAAAAAAAAAAAAAAAAAACGAAAATTGCACATTATTCAACGAATTGACCCTATAAATCTCACAAAAAATACAGCATTTTCAACACATGCCACAGCGAATCATTAAATATTCCAGCAACACCATTATTGGAATGGCAATATCAATCGTATAGCTCTGCTCTGTCAATCCGCAGCCCATCACACTAAATGGACAGCGAGAGAGACTCGTTATTTTTACATTCCCGAGCAAGAGCTGACGTCAAATAGGACCTGACATTCATTTCTCTATTTTCTTTCCTATTTGAGATACAGCCAAAATTTTACTATTTTCGAGAACTTTCTTTTGATCGCCAAATTGTTTCCCAAGTCGCCAAAACGGTCGCTGAGTTTTTCGCCAAGGTCAAAGGGTCACATACTCCTTTCACTTGCAGGAATGTCTGTACAACTCTCCTTCCAGCAATACACATTAATGAGAAAAAACAACAATACGTATTTCATAATAGTATTGTTTATACATCTGTTTACATTTTGTGATTTGTCTCTACTGTTGTTCTTTATTGGAATATCTCCTATTTTTAAAGATTGAAAAAAAGAGATTGTAAAGTACGTAAGCTGTAAATGTAGCCTTCAGTAGTCTAGTTGTTCCATTTTAATAAAATTTATCATTGCATGACACATTACCTTCTATACTTACTTTATAGAAGGTACTTGATTAGAAAAAATATTAGTTATTACTAAAATAACTCATGCTAAAAGAAAAAATCTTTAATTAAAAGAAACATTTGACACCCTATTCGCATAAGATAAAATGGTAACGCATATGTTCTAAGTTAATATTCAGGTTGAGCTTCTAATCACTGCAGCATTACATTAAGAAAACTTTCTCGGTAATGTGTTGAATATATTAGAATTAGTTTTGTAACATATAGGTTTTATTACTTCAAAGTGTGAATTTCACAAGGTTCTGACAGGGAAGATAGATTGCCCTCGTCATTTTTTCATCTTTATTTTTCCTCCCATACAGAAAATGCTTTTGGTTCTAGAAGAATTTTTGAAAATGTCTGAAAAAGTTTTCTCTGAATTTTTTAAAAACGAAGAAAATACAGAGAATGGACCTATAAGAAAAAAAGAAAAGCAGAACATGAGAACTTTGCAGAAGTCATGTTCTAAAACGCATAAATATACAATGCTTACGTAAGATTTACAAATGGAAGTTAACCCTTTAACGCGCAGTGTTCCCGCTCTGGGAACACCAAACTCTGACGTTTTGACTGTTGCCAGTCACGAAGAATAGATTTGATTTCTATAAAAATAGTTGCGGGGGACATAGCTCCACGAGAATCCTTTACTTTTTAGCACGTCATTTCCCGTCAAAAAATTGTCACGATTATTTTTAACAGCACTGACATCTGCTGAAAAATGGAAGAATGCGAGAACAGCTGGATAGATTGCCCAATACTGAAAAAAGGGCAGCCGTTGCTCTCGCTCGACTTAACTACCAGCAAGATGGCGGACGATCGAAACGTTCATCGCGTGCCACAGCTCTAGAGACCCTTTTTTGACGCAGCTGGCTGTGCTCGAGCACAGCGTCAAAAAAGGGTCTCTAGATCTGTGGCACGCGATGAACGTTTCGATCGTCCGCCATCTTGCTGGTAGTTAAGTCGAGCGATGGCAGCGGCTGCCCTTTTTTCAGCATTGGGAAAGGGTTGCGCCTAAAAAGGGTTAAAGATCTAACACGTTTTGTACCAGCAATGTACTACAGTAATGTTTTCAAAATAAAGTACTAGAACTAGGCTCTCTCTGGTGATAATCCAAAGGTAAACGGCATTTACGAAGAATGTAAATTACTCGATTGAAATGTAAGCAAACGAAGGTTCGCTGTTAACAACTATAAAGCAAAATTACTTCACAGTAATAGTTCCACCTTTCCCAAGGTAAATCATGAGTACTGCAAATACAGTCACACGTGAGCACGAAGGTAAATGTATAGGAGGGGACACTTCTCTTAGAAAGTTGGATAACGCTGTTGTTGCAAACAGATGGCGCTACGCACACTGGGTAACTGCGCATCTCCTGCTTCTGCGCATCCAGGTTGTTTATTTTTCCATCGAGGCGAAGTAAATCTAGATCGTGACATTGGGAGATGGCTCAAGTGGAGGAACAGGGTTCTGTCCTCTCGCGGGGCCGTCGGTCTAGCGGTCTGGAGTTTTGGGCGGTTTTCTCCAGATGTAACGTGAATACGCGCTAGATACCCAGAAAAGTCCTCCCCCAAGGCATTTGACCCCCCCTTGTGTTTGTCCTTTCTTTGACGTGGATTTATAAGCGGTTCCTCGTGAACAAGCACACAAATCCGAATACATGTTCCAACAACAACAACAACAACAACAACAATCTAGATCGTTGACTTAGCGGAACTTCAAAAAAATATGAAATACATAGATTTCTGAACGTGATATATAATAATTTCTGGCTTCAGGTGTGTTTTAATTACCTAATTGTCTTAGAATACTATTTCGTAATTAATATAGGCAATAATTTCGAAGCGAAGTAATATTATGTATGTAATGTCGTGTTATTATTTTGCACAAAAGCTGTATTTTAAGAAATAGTAGTAAATTTAGAAGAATGTTGTATGTGTGAATGCAATATTTAAAAATGTTTATTTATAATGACGATCACACTCAAACAAGCAGTATTTACATTTATTTCATGCTGTGACAAATTTTAACACAGCTTTAAATTGCCGCTAAAAAACTCATGTTAAAATGTTAAATTCATGTTACATTAAGAACTCTCACCATTTTCTAATGTAAATATATACCGCGGCAGACGAAAACTTCTTTTCTGTGAGCCACGATATACACACTCGTTCACAAATATAAACTCAATATTTTAATAATCTTAAGATAGAACATTTTTTTAAAATCTTTTTTTATTCATTTGTTACTAAGGCAACCATGTAAGCAAAAGCGAAAGAAATATTTTAAATTTAGTGCTCGCGTTAATAATCTCGTTCACATGCTAGGTCGGAAAATTAAAAACAAGTAAAATTAGTTATCAATCACCACGGGAAATGCTTTATTCTTTTGCCGCTAGGATCGCTGCACGTCACTAGATTTCCAATGTTTACATAATTGCATGGCTCACTTGGATAAATAAAGGCTGTCCGGAAACCAGTTTCTCCTATGGGATTTTGCGTACGAGAAAATTTTCGCCGCTTCGCCGACTTGTCGCTTTTACCCAACGTTATCACTGTTGCCAACTCTGCCGTAGAAAATATGCCTAAAATGAAAGCTAAAAGTATCCAGGAATGGATAACAATGACACATTCAAATATAACAATCGTGTCTACACAAAAACCGTGCTCGAGCGAAATAGCACTCAAATGCTAAAAAGGCGCCAAACGCGGCTCTTTTTTTTTTTTTTTTCCTCGGCTTGAAAACATTGGCTGCATTCGTAAACGATAACTCGTTTGGCGTTTACGAATGCGGCCATTGTTATCCATTCCTGGATACTTTTAGCTTTGATTTTAGGCATATTTTCTCCGGCAGAGTTGGCAACAGTGATAACGTTGGGTAAAAGCGACAAGTCGGCGAAGCGGCGAAAATTTACTCGTACGGAAAAACGGAGCTTTTTGGACAGCCTGTATATATCCCAGTGAGCCATGATAATTGAAACTTATTTGGGGTACCAAAAGTTTAACATTGCAGCTATGGAGAGTGTCCACTCCTATAGTATATCTCCGTGCACGTGAGAGATAAATAATATTTGGAACAGCTCTTCTGACACTAGGCCGAACAGCTTCTATACTATCCTCTCAAACTCGGTGCTTGTTAATCAAAGGATTAAATCTTGCTTATTTGTTGGACTGTGTGAAATACGTAAACTAGAAGACAAAGCTAATGGTGGAAGCAATTACAACGGGCACTAGAAAGAATATTTTACGAAAATATTTCTACATTCAATATATTGAATCTTCGTCCACCTAAATTAAATAACTTCATATTCAATTTTTATTCTATATACTCAAATCGAATTTCATGCTCTTCTGGAAATTCGCGGAAACTTTTTGCATTCGAAAGATTTCACTTTGTGTACACAGAACCTCTTATATCAAACGATCATTTTAAGTTTTAAAAAATTAAACTATATTATCTGGGAAGACTATTTTAAACTAATTGGAATTGCACAATTTTCCCTTCAAAGCCTGATAGCCATTTATGATGACGTCATTGTCACTCGAAACAGTTTGTTTTGTCAGGCAAATGATTCTCCCTTTTTACTCTCGGAAATATAATAGAGATGAAATGAGGGAAAAATCGCTTTAAAATGAGGGAACGGCTGGATTTTCAGATTTTTAAAGTAGCGCAGATTATTTTCTTTATTTTCGTACATAATTATGAAACATTTCAAGCGGATCGTTCATGCGGAGCGGATGTAGATGCTATTACGCTTTTTGTGATATTTAATCTTCCTGGAGTAATGACGGTAAACGTTTTATCTTGGAGCAGGTTGCCCGGAACCGTTAGCTAGTGATTCATGCATCTATATAGTAGGATTTCTTTAACATTTTTTTTTTACAGCTTTCAGAAGAAATATACAATTTGTCTCATTCCTCTATTCTCCTTTCATTTCGAAATATGTAATTTTGAAATCAGTATGCCCTCTGCTGGACATCTGCTAAACCCAGCCTGCTAATATTATAACTGCGACAGTTTATTAGTTTGTTTATTTGTTACAGTTTCACGCTGAAACGATTGGATAGATTTATTTGATACTTAGAATGCAGATAGCTTATTCTTGAAATGACTCATGAGTAACCTTTTATAACAGAAAGGAAAAAAAAAACACACTACTTCCGACTATGTTCAAATATGGAGCTGATTTACCTTTAGAAAGCGATAGCAGTACAATAATAATGCAAAAGCATGTTGACAAGACAAATTCATAAATTCGAATATGCATTTAAATTTCTTAGAAAAGATTCTGTTTAAAATGTCACATTTTTATCGATAGCTGCTATAGTGATTATCTGAAAAAGGAAAAAAATAAAAGTTAACTTAAATTTCTCTAATCAACATGGCCGTATAACTTAAAATTATGTACCGTTATGAACGGGATGTACCTATAGATATTAAAAATGAGATTATGTAAAGAAAAAAAAGCTTCACTGCAACAGTGATTGATATCGGCTGACAGTATTCCTGTTGACAACTTTGCTAATTCCTCGGTTCGTCGTTCTAAAGTCCAGTTCGTGTAGAAAGTTCTAACAAAGAGTCCACTTATCAGAATGGAACACGAACATTCTTGCTTCTAGAACTTCGTCGACGAATCAGCTGTACAAAATTCACGAGCACAATCAACCAGTAGCGTGCTTATAACAGTCAGCTTCGTACAAAAGTATTCACAAATGCGGTATTTTTCACACAAATTAACATACTTCCACAGACAAAAATTCAGTGAAAACTTACGTGGGAAATCGCAAACTGTCCCTCAAGACTCAGCAATGAAGAATTTACACACAGCACTTTAAAACAATTATTTTAAAACGAGCGAAAATACCGGTTCTACAAAGTCAATACAAAGCTTTAAGCTCTCACGGTACAAGCAGAAGCAAGACTAACTGCACCGGGGCAGCCTGCTTCTATTTATAGATAACGCAGAAACTATTGGAAATATCTGGAAGAAACTGTGTTTCTCGAAAGATCCCCGTAAAGCGCGAATTTGAATATGTAATAGAGCAATATTAGGCTTAACATTATGTAATGCTAATGCAGGAAACCTAGCTTTACAAACACCTTTTTGAAAATCGCGCCAAATGACCGAAATATCGCCACGCTTGGCGACTTTTGGGGGAAATATCGCCAAAAATAAGTCCCTGAAAGTGGTGTTAGCTAAGTAGTCGCGTAGAATACGAATTTTAAACTATTTTAAACCCCAAAACAGCGGGTTGCCGCGAAAATTCGTAACATAATTGTTTGGTAAATTACGGCCTAACATCTAATGCAGGCGGGAAGCGTCGGCTACGGAGCTAGTAATAAAACTAAGAACATGGCTCCATAACATTTAACTCCAGTTTTGAGCATTTTTATTCTGATTTTTAAGATATTGTCTTAGATTGAAATTAAGGAGATTAGCAATTCAATTAAAATGTTTTATTCAGACTTTAAGACACAGTTCAAAGGAAATAACACAATGGTGATATCCTAATAAGAGAGCTTCTGAATCTTTCGAATTCAGAAAGCATTTAAACCCTTTTCACTTCGACGCCTGATGGCCTTTCCGCTGTATTCATTGAGATAATACTCAGGAGAAAGCTCGTGCAACCATTTTGAAAGAGTTATTCTTTTGAAGTGTTATCCCTTTTGTTATCTGAAGAATATTCTGATGGGCTTTTGTTGGACGTATCAAAGATCGTTTGATGAATGGTATTCTGAATTTGCCGCATTTCGTTGCCCGTATTTTTATTTTATTTTTTTTTTACCACTAGGGTGCTATTTTCTTCAGTCTCAGGTTTTTGTCTACGCGACTTTATAGACGTGGTTTTGTAGATAAGATTTGTAGACATGAACTGTCATGGTGAAGATCTTTTCAAATGTGTTTGCTAGATAATGCGGAGGTAAGAGAGAATAAAATGTTGAAAGTCGCTCAAGGTTTGCAAGGTTTGCAATTTTTGATAACTGATTGCCAAGTTTGTCGCTAAATAATAACTTCAAAACCGAACCAAGCTTGGCGATGTCTTCCGAATTTGGCTAGAAACTAGGAAAAGTATAGTTAGAATATGCCTAGATTGTAAAATAGTGTTAGCGATTTTCTTACATAGATTTCAATTCCAACTACGTATTTCATGGAACAAGAAACAAACAAACACCGCACACTCATACATTATGATGCCCATTCCAAACAGTATTTAAAATGATGAAGTACAGTTGGAATATGCCTGGCGAAGACTGTAAAACAGTTTCAGTAGACGATTTTAAGATAGATTTCGATTCCAATTATGTGTTTTATGGAAAAAAAAGGAGAAAAATACGCACGCTCATGAATAATGAATGATACACTTTCCAAATTAATGAAAGAAGGGAAGAAAATAGGGAAGACGCATGGATTATGATGCACTTTTAATGTATATCAAGTTAGTGCGTATTTAAAATCTGAAAGTGTTTCTTATTTTCTTCCTTTTTTATATTTTTTAGCACTACGGTGGTGTTAATAAGATTTTTTTATCTGTAGAGAATTATTTTTCAAACAGTATAATTAAAGGTGAAATAAATGTTTTTAAACCATTGCCTACAGAGTTTCCTTGCAACGACGGAGTAGTGATATGGGACATTGCCAATTTTCATTATTTATTTATGAATTTTGGACAACAGGAATCATTTAAAAACTCCCCTTAATTCCGTCGCGTAGTTTTTTAATCTAGGGAAAAAAAACACATAAATTTGAACATTAACTTTATATGCAGTATCCCAAAAAGTTCGGAACACGCTTTTATTCCTAGTATTAGAAATAAGTTTGCCAATGTAAACAGAAAAAAAAGAAATTCCTCATACACTTATGACGTGATGTACAAAATTTCAGAATTATAGCACTAAATGTGAGAGGGATATGAAAATAAATATGTGCTGACTTAAACCACTTTCTAATGTCCCTCGAAGTGAAAAAAAAAATCACGTCGGATGATCGTGTTTTAGGAAACGTATAGAAATTACGATAGAAAAAAAGTTTCTGGACTTAGCAATAAACTTTTACATTCAAATATATGTATAGCCCACTGAACTCTTTATTGAAAGATATATCTGAGGCGGTTTATGATTAAAGGCAGAAATTTCGTTTATCCCATCTTTAATGAATGGGGCGCATTTTACTAACTGGAAATTTTTTTTGTACGGGGGTCGTATACAAATTTAAAAAGCGTCTCTTTTCGATAACTAACTAGAAGAATTATTTTTAAACATAATGCTTTTTCCCACCTTATTTTTAAAAAATTTCGATTTCGATTTACTTATCTCTAACAAATTAACGAATTAAGCATGTTGCCACTTTCTGTGGACACCCTGAAGGTAAATATAACAGTAAATTTTTAATTTTTTTGAGTAAGGACGGCAAAAGTATGTTTTGGAATAGCACAACCTGGAATTGTTATAACTAGGATTTTCTTTATAACGTATTTTTTTTTTTTGCGCAGAGATTCTTAGTACAAAACACTAACACTCAAAGGATATTAGTAAACACTAATGACTATCAATGCCACAGACTTGTTTTTCACTGTGGTTATTATTCTGATCAAAAATACTAATTTTGTGTAATAATATATGTATAACATATATACACACACACATATCCTTTGTATGGCAATAACCTAGACACTTGCGTTCACATTGACGATAAGTTTAAACCGCATAAGCAGACAAGGAATTTAACATTATTTATCGGATTAAAAATATTTATGCACGAATTATTCCGCAAGAACAATACCATAAATATGTTTAAAAATTGAGTAACTATTTACCTAAATTGTCTCAATTTCTCTCTTTTTTACAGATTCTGACGGTGTCGATCGCCAACTGACTGACTGCAGCCGATAGTACTTTCTCAACAGTCAGCATTTATACGTCGAGGACTTACTTCGTTATAAGCCAATCAAGTATTCTTCGATTCAAAGCTGTTGAAAGTATAATACTGTGGATTATTGCGGTTGATTCAAAATAGATATTGAGGCGATTATTTTTGAAACCGTAAGTGATAGAAACATACTTCTAATTAGAAAAGTTAGTTAAATTAAGAGTAGCTTTCAGATAAGGCATTTTATAGTGGGGGTTGTCTACATATTAAAATACGAAATTTAATTTTTATACGGTCCCTCTTTTCCTACCCTTTATATTTAGAAGAGTGTTGCTCTTTGTCTTAGAAAATTAATTAAAAAAATCCCGTGTCTCTACATGGAATAATTTCCGAGATATATTAATTTGAAAATTTTGGCATTTGTCGCCAAGCAATAAGGGGATGGCTCTAAAGTAAGAGAAACGTAATTACTTTTCAAATGTCGTTAATTTATGCTAATAATCACTCGATAAACGCAGTTGACTCCTTAAATCCTAATTTAGCTAGAATTTTCCTGTAACGCATGTTTGGTAGTTTCTAGTGACAGTTACCCACACCATAGTAACCTACACCATTATTTTGTCATTCTCTTTTACACTTTAAAATTTCTTATCAAGAAGTCTGATGTAATTAGTGAATGACTCTATGAAAGACTAAATTATTGCTAATTTCATAACGCAGTACAGATCTATTCAGGTAAAATTATCCCTGTTAATTTCGCACGTTTGAACGGGTTTAACTGCCATTCGGAAGAATGCGATCATTATTTAACATTTATCAACTCATAGTTGGGCCCCCAAAGTGAAGATTTTTTTTCGCTTGGAAACCAACGCCAACACATCAGGTAAAATTGTGTAAGTCATCTCATTTTTAAAAATTAATTTTGTGCTAACTATTTCACGTAGAGACACGGGATTTGTTTTGTTAATTTTCTTAGGCAAAGAGCAACATTCTTCTAAATGTAAAGCGTAGGAAAGGAGGGACCGTATAAAAATTAACTTTCGTATTTTATTATGTATACAACCCACAGAAAAAAATGCCATATCTTAAAGCTACTCTTAATTTGAAGAATTTTTCTAATTGGAAGTATGTTTCGATCACGGTTCAAGAAATAACACCGGTCAACACGATTTTTGGGTCTGACTTCTAAATGTTAAATTTTAGTTTCTCCTACGTCAAAACTAAGAAAAATATTTCTTTTTAATGAAAGTTTGCTTTGGTAGAAATTAAAGCAAATTTTCAATTTTTGGCAAAAATTACAGATTTTTATATTTTTTTAATAATGCCACTCTAAATTACGATCAGAAAAGTTTTTGCTGTATATAAAAGTCTTTTATATTCAAGATTTGTGATAAACTATAACATATAAATGTAAAATAATAAGAAAATAATGTCTAAAAATGAATATTTTTCGTATTTCTTTTATGTTCGCATGAACAAATAATACAATAATACAAATAATACTACAAGCAATACTAAAGAGTTACAAATAATAATACAGTTTACTTTCGGGTTAATCAAAGTGCTGCCATCTTTCGTTTATGAAATAAATCAAAATATACTTATCGACGTAAATCAGACAAAAGCAAACTTTAAGAACTAAAAATGAAAATTTAAGTGTTTTTCAATGTCTAGAATCAGAATTTAAGCATGAGAACTGAAACCCATTTTTTTTTTGACCGGTGTAATCGCCTTAATATCTATTTTGAATCACCTAGTAATACGCCATCTATCTTCGCAAACGGATATTACCCGTAGCCCACAGCACGAGATTTTTCGCCAACAGTAAGAAGCACCAGCATTCGTTTATCCATTAATTTATTTTGGAAATGGTAATATACAGTTAGGGAATAGCTAAAATCTGCTAGAAGTGTGTTTACAGATGTCTAATATATTTGTGCATGTGTTTCGAATGCCTTAAAATTTTAACTCACGCAAGGATTCTTAGAACACATACCTCGCGCAAGTCAAGACTCCACTGTAACTGTCTTTACTAATAATGGGTGATATGTATTCAGCTTGGCATTTTTTTAGTTTTAAGAATACCTAAAGAGACTGACTTTACTTCGGCTTACTACACTCATGTCCATAAATTAAGGATAATGAAGTTCAGGCAAAGAAAGAGAAAGAAGCTAAACAAATTTGATTTATTTGTAAAGTCTATTTATTAAACAAAAAGTAAAGAGCAAAAAAAAGATGCTATATGTTTGACATAATTAATAAAAATTGCAAGTTTTACTCCCTTGACCAAATTTCAAAAAAGAACCTATTTACAAAAAACAGTATAACATGGTTAGTAGGATGGTTAATACGGAGTATGTCTCCCGGACGATGCAATACAGGCCTGACAACGCCTAGGCATGCTGAGTATCAAATGATCAATCTGATCTTGGGGAATATTACACCACTCATCAAGCAATGCACTCCGAAGTTCCGGTAGACAGGTGGAAGGGCTGCAATTCGTCGGCCAAGCATATCCCACACATGCTCTATTGGATTCAAGTCCGGTGAGTATGCTGGCCAATGCATACGGGTGATATCCTCCGATTGAAGGCATTCGTCTACAATGTTTGCACGGTGAGGACGGGCGTTGTCACCCATAAACACAAATTCAACACCCATGGCGCCCCGAAACAAGCGTACATGTTGTTCCAGAATGACATCCCGATAGATGTGGCCTGTCATCGTTACACTCTGAACATGCAGGTCAGTTCTGGAACAAGAATAATTCCTCCCCAAACGAGCCATCCTGCACCACCGTAACGGTGTCTTTCAATGGTGTTCTCTTGGTGGTAACGGGTACCTGGCGCTCTCCAGATGAATGTCCGGCGAGAATCAGACTCCAAACTAAACCTGGACTCGTCGGAAAACATCACACAAGACCACTGTTGCGGTGTCCACAATGCATGCTCTCTACTCCAGGTTAATCGCAGGCGACAGTGAGTTGCGGTAAGTGGAACACATCTGACAGGCCTACGAGCATATAGACCAATGTGCCCTAAGCGTCTGTACACGGTCTGCCTTGAAACTGTCGTACCGGTAGCTGAAGAGAGCTGACGAGACAGGTCTGATGCTGTACTCCGTCTGTTTCTTTTGGCAGTAACTGCCAAATAGCGGTCCTCATTCGGCGTTGTAACTCGGGGGCGACCTGTGCTGTAACGTCTACTCACATTACCATCATCTTGGAATCGTTGCCAAAGCCTGGAGATGACACTCTGGGCGATTCCAAGTTCCTCGGATACTTCCAGCTGGGTACGTCCACATTCCAGTCGTCCGACAATTCTGCCACGTAAAACATCATCCAAATGCCTCCTTTGTGCCATAACTATGCGGTTTTTGCACTGAAAGGCTTTCACAGCGCTTGTGAACAATTTTACTTTTTTGCCACCATTCCTTATATACCCCTCTCTTACACTCTCGTCATTGTGACGTACCATCCACGCCATCTGGTGGTTTCCTGTAATTTGCATATTCTTCTTCAAGATGTGTGTGATCATTCCACAGGTGAAATTTTTATTTTAGAGATCAATTTCTGTGTGATTCTGAATTATCCTTAATTTATGGACATGAGTGTACATAAAGTGAAAAAAAAGAGCCATTTTAACGAATTTTCATTTTATGCTCACCATTTTTCTGTTAAACATATGTTTCTGACAGGTGTAAACTGATAACTTTTCGAAAATAAAATTTTTGATCTATCGTCTGCTCTTTGAAAACAATTTCATTTTCTTTATAAATTTTCTCTTGCAGCTTGAAATCATTCCTTTAGCGAAAGAACTCAGTTCGCCATTTTCTTTTCTATAATATTTAGACTTTTTTATCGCAGAATAATTTATATATATATATATATATATATATGGAATAAATAAAAAATGTATAGCAAGCATAGTATAAATTAACATGTTTAAAATCCTAATAAATTGCTTTGAGTATTTGAAATAATCCAAAGAAAAGTATTTTGGAATTTTGGAAAGTAATTTAAGTGCTTTTTATACATCCTTCACAGACTTAATGCATTGAAGTGTTTTTTGCAAACTTCACATTAAATTTAAATGATGAATATATATTAGTTTGGCTGGGGAGGAAAATTATCAATGCAGTTCCGCTGAGAATTTTTCATGTAAAACAAAATGCAATTTAAAACCCACACATATTTTCGAAAATACTTTTGCACAATATTGAACATGTACGTAATAAAAATCTTTATAGAAGTTATTGAAATTTATAATGCGATTTTCAAAGTATTTTAAATTTTCACTTTCCAAACCTTTATATTTCAATTTAGTATTCCATGTTAACCGAAATTTAAAGAATGAAAAAAATTAATTTTGTATTTATTTAGATTGAATCTCTGAAAAATTTTAGTCGAAACCAAAAAATTCACTATCTTTTTTTTACGTAACTTTGCAATCCATTGTGTATTTCAAGATTAAAATACTAGGTCAGTACTTCGAGAACACCCTGTAGAGAGATGAGCAGCAGTAGTATGGAGACGCAGACATTATGACTATTAATTATGGAGGCTGAAATGACACCATCTATGCATAAAACAGTTACATCCTTTTGAGAAACTATATTAAATACAGAATGAGTCACATTATTAAATCCATTTAAACAAACACTACCCATCCCATTCGATATTAATCAAATGTGTCTTCCGTCTCATTGCAATGATGCCATATTATTTCTCTAAATCTTTATTGCTTAAATTACTCAACCATTGTCTAATAGTTGAGCTCGAAAACATCCGAGCAGCTTGCTTAACAAACCTCATTTCGAGAGGAAATCTCAAAACGAATTGTCACCTAATGGACACAACGTGACGCAACACGAAAATGGTTGGAATTGAGCGAACTTTGTCTATAACGAAGGCATGGACTGTGATGAAGTTTGCGATGCTCATAATCAGCGGGCATTAGCTAATATTGTTACAAAATTGTAATGTTGTTCTCCCCCCCCCCCCATCAACGTGCGCTGCGAGAAAGTGAGTTGTACAGTAGGGTGGAGAGAAAAACACTTTTTCTCGAAATTCACATTGCCTGCACTGTTCAAAATATATCTGTAAATTAACGGAAAAAGGACTGGCAGCAAAGTTGCCAGAAAATGTCCGTTCTGTTTATTATTTCTCCGTTTTCTGGACTTGTAACTTTCCGTTTTACAAAAACTGCGAAATAAAATAGGTCGGCCATCGCTAGGATCGAAGCCTGAGCCTACGTACCTGGAGACGGTTGCTTTAACCACAAGACACCACACGACTGGCTCTGGATTGGTCAAAGGGTGAAGTAAAGGTTATTTTAGTTTCCTTGCGGGAGAGGAATTCGTGCGTTTCATGATTTAAAATTCGAGATAAAGTGTTGTCCAGTTATTATCAACATAGTCAAATTATTGGATTAGCAAGAAATTAATTTCGATTTTCACAAATGTATGTAGTTAGTAAAAACAGTTACTCTTTAGCTATTTGTCATATCGGTTTTAGTGGTTATATCACTGGAAATGGTAGACAGGCGAAGTGTGAAGGTCCCGGGATCGGGTCCCATCGCGCGTCCGTCGACCTAACCGTTCGGAGTTTTCCGTGGTTTTCTCCGAAACTTAGCGTAAATACGGGTTAGGACCCCTTAGAAAGACCCCCACGGAGGGCACCCCACCCATCGGCCTAGAGCCCACGTGTAGCTAATCGGCCGTAATCCCACAAACAAACAAAACATATCGGTTTAGATTTCCATACAGATTGCTGTAAACACTGAAAATCGGGAAAGAAATACATTGGCTGCTAAAAATATAAAAAAATACACCTTGATTTTTCGTTCTCAGTTTGAAGTAATATTAATAATAATCACTTAAATAATTTTCTAGCCAGTCCTGTACATTTATGAATGTGATTTGAAATACTCTTTTTTTATGAAAGGGAATTCTTCGTTTAAAAGTAATTAATTATTGTTTAAATTTTAATTACTCATTATAGTTTAATTTTTAATGACTCATGAGAATGAGTTTGATGTCAATATTTCATCCATCTAAAATGTCCAACGAAAATCCATTTCTCAAAACTACTTACAAAACTTACAAACTAAACCAAAAACGGAAATTTACCGTTTTCACAAGAAATTTCCGAAAGTTGCAATCATTTTTCTTCGTTTAACGGAAAATTACCAATTGTTGGGGAAAGCGGACATTTTCCTGGAAATTAAGGCTGGAATTATCCTGAATTTTCAGATTATTTTTAACAGTGTAGTCATTAAATGGTGCGAAATTGATTAGAACAAATTGTCTCCAAATTTCAGCTCAAAATATTGCCATCTTCAGGTTTCACACCTCAAGCGAATATATTCCTAGTGTCTTTTTTAGTCTTTTATGAATTTCTCTTGAAATAATTACGTTTAATTAATTAATTGAATAATTAATACTCCGATACACCTGCTCTATCAAAAACAACGACTAGTTTGGGCATTGGGTCTGTCTCAGAGATTTAGGGAATCTCATCGTCAGTCGTTATCCGACATTTGGCTGCCTGACTAACGAAATCGTCATCATTTTCTGAGGTATATTCCACTTCTGAATCACATCCTAAGTCGACGTTTGCTTCTAAATCTACGATTTCCAGCACTGACCAGCGATAATAACATATTAATTAAGCAATTTAATAATGAAAACATAACTAATTATTCAATTAATTAATTACACTTTATTATTTTAATAAAAATAATAAAGCTAGAAATATATTCGCTCGAGTTGTGGAACCTGAAGATGACAGTATTTTGAGCTGAAATTTGGAAACAATTTGTTCTTATCAGTTTCGCTTCATTTAATGACAGGCAGTGTGAATTTTGAAATAAAGATTTTTTCGCTTCACCCTATTATACAGACTCTGTTGCAAGTAAAATGAGTATGTGACCCCCTTGACCTGTGCAACAAACTTGGCGACCATTTTGGCGAATTTGGAGAGAAACTTGGGGACGAAAAAAAAGTTCGAAACTAGTTTTTTTCGTCATTTTTCTCAATTTGGAAAGAATATTCTGGGAAAAAATCTAGAAAAATGATGTCACATCCTGTTTTGATGTCATGTCCGGCTGGAAATCTATTAATAAGCAGTTATTCTCTACGTATAGTTAATGTGTGTTAGACTGCAGATATTTAGAGCCAAGCGGTACGATTGATTTTGCCGTTTGAATAGTGTTATTGCTGTAATATTTTAATGATTCGCCATGGCATGTGCTAAAAATGCTCTATTTGTTGTGGGATACTAAGCTTTATTTAGTCGAAAAATATGTTATTTCCGATTTTTTCAAAGCTTGTTGGACTATTTTAACACACCTACTCCGAAATTTTTGTAACAATATAAAAGGTTTGATGCGATAATTACGCCTGGATATTAAATAATCTTACTCCTCTTAGTAAAGTCGCGTGAAAAGAGATACTGTTGTAGAACATTTCAGAATAGGGCGGAAAGTTACATTAACCTTTTCTCGCCGACAGTCACACATACGTGCCAGCGCGAGATGCACTCAATTTTCGGACGGCACGCTGTCATGCCACAGCGTTTTGGCTTCCGCAGACCGCAGCGGTATGTCCCCTAGCCGTCACACATTTGTGCCAGCGTCCTGGAACGTTTTAAAAATTATAGGTTTGGCTGCTAAATATCATTAAGAGGCAGATGCAAATACTAAAAGCAAAATGTGTAAAAAATATATTTAAACAAAAAATAACTTTACCCTTTGACGGTTTGTGGTTGTGCAAAACAACTTTATTTCAGCGCTTTCACTTCTAGTAGCAAACAATGTGGTTAAGTACATTAACCTTTTCTCGCCGACAGTCACACATACGTGCCAGCGAGAGATGCACTCAATTTTCGGACGGCACGCTGTCATGCCACAGCGTTTTGGCTTCCGCAGACCGTAGCGGTATGTCCCCTAGCCGTCACACATTTGTGCCAGCGTCCTGGAACGTTTTAAAAATTATAGGTTTGGCTGCTAAATATCATTAAGAGGCAGATGCAAATACTAAAAGCAAAATGTGTAAAAAATATATTTAAACAAAAAATAACTTTACCCTTTGACGGTTTGTGGTTGTGCAAAACAACTTTATTTCAGCGCTTTCACTTCTAGTAGCAAACAATGTGGTTAAGTACATTAACCTTTTCTCGCCGACAGTCACACATACGTGCCAGCGAGAGATGCACTCAATTTTCGGACGGCACGCTGTCATGCCACAGCGTTTTGGCTTCCGCAGACCGTAGCGGTATGTCCCCTAGCCGTCACACATTTGTGCCAGCGTCCTGGAACGTTTTAAAAATTATAGGTTTGGCTGCTAAATATCATTAAGAGGCAGATGCAAATACTAAAAGCAAAATGTGTAAAAAATATATTTAAACAAAAAATAACTTTACCCTTTGACGGTTTGTGGTTGTGCAAAACAACTTTATTTCAGCGCTTTCACTTCTAGTAGCAAACAATGTGGTTAAGTACATTAACCTTTTCTCGCCGACAGTCACACATACGTGCCAGCGAGAGATGCACTCAATTTTCGGACGGCACGCTGTCATGCCACAGCGTTTTGGCTTCCGCAGACCGTAGCGGTATGTCCCCTAGCCGTCACACATTTGTGCCAGCGTCCTGGAACGTTTTAAAAATTATAGGTTTGGCTGCTAAATATCATTAAGAGGCAGATGCAAATACTAAAAGCAAAATGTGTAAAAAATGTATTTAAACAAAAAATAACTTTACCCTTTGACGGTTTGTGGTTGTGCAAAACAACTTTATTTCAGCGCTTTCACTTCTAGTAGCAAACAATGTGGTTAAGTAGTCCCAACTCTGTAAAAGTGCAGCCGTTTCTATCGACTCATTTAAGTACCAACAACATGGCGGTTGATCGAATTGCCCATCTGACACTACAAGAAGTTTTCTGACACAGCTGGGTGCGGGGCCGCTTGGTGGCGCCAGATGGGCGATTTGATCGACCGCCATGTTGTTGGTACTTAAATAGATCGATGGCAACGCCTACACGTTTTCAGCGTTACGCAGTCTATTCAGTTGGTCTGCTATATTGATGTGAAAATGCTTGCCTCGGGTCAACGGGTTAAATAAAGTTATGAAGGGTTATGAAGGATTAAAATATTTCATTATTTAATTTTCAATCGTAAATTTCATTCCATATTTTTCAAATAACATGTTCCAAAATAACCTTGTATCTATTTTACTAATGTTTATATCAGAGCATTTATTTATACAGGTGTTGATCTTCACTTCACTTCTTTTAGGAAGCTATTTCTTTTTTAATCTCTTCCAATTGAAAATCAGCTCTACGGTGTCCTCGCGATCAGCATACATCACTACATAGGCCATAATGATAAGCTTGAGGTGAATAATTGCATGAGACTATACCGTTTAGCTAAAAAGAGGCGAGGATATAATGCCAGAGCTATGAAATAGTAACAGAGTAATTATTATCACTATTATTTTTCATAAAATTAGTTTCTCTCTCTCTTATTTTAAATTAAAATCGAAATTTGAAAATGATTTAATTTAAAGTATAATTTGGGGAGGTGCTTTTTTTTTGTTGGGGGCCGGCGCTCGCCCCGAATTACCTGCCTGAATTCAGTCCTTCGCTTCTCAGCATAAAACAATGAAGAATACATCGAATCTTCTCGGCAGATCTAAAGTTTCTCTCCTGTGACAACTGACAACTTTCTATGGGGCGACCTTCTCTGTCCTTTTATGCTTTTCCCATTTGCTTCGAGAACGTTCTATTAATCACTGAAAAACTTCGATGACACTTCCTGTTGGTCGCGTGTAACTGCTATGTAGTACTAATTCAAGGAACAACCATTAAAGTTTCCATTAATAAGATTGCGCCAAATGTCATCAAGCTTGGCTGTTTTTGGCGAAATATCGCCAAATTTGACGCCACAAATAAGTACCCGAAAGTGAAACCAGCTAAACGATATCGCCAATATTTGGCGCGAAACCGCTAACCCCATGTTTTTTATGCTAAAACAAACGGTCCTATCTCTCGTTTTAGTTAACCCGTTTCCCAAATTTTTGCGAATACGGATCGGCTGCAAAAATAAGAAAAATATTTCGCGGATCAACGACAACCAAAAATAATAAGTATCCTATAATAATAAAAGTGAATGTTCGTAAATCTGAATCTGCGCGATCGCCAGACTAATCTGCAGTACGCAGATATGAAAATTTGAACATATAAGCCCAAGAGCTCGATAATGTGCACCTGAGACTCATAATTTGAAAATTTTAATTACTTTTTTAATAATTAATTAAAAACCGTTTTTAGATTGCCATGCTTTGCGAGCTTCGCTCGCATAAACTGATTTATGCTTTTCAAATAAAGCAGAAATGCTATTTCCAGAATCTCGTGCATTTGAATAGCATGAAATTGCATGGAAATTAAGTCAGTTTTACGCCAAATTAAGAAGCATAAGAAAGAATTAAGTCCAAATGTGTTTCTTAAAGTGCATAAATTTTGAAATCCTACTAATATTATAAATTTGTATGTTTGAATGTTTAGATGTTTGTTACTCAATCCCACAAAAACGGCTGAAAAGATTTTTATAAAATTTGGAATGAGGATATAGCTTATACTCTTGATTAAAATACAAGCAACCTTTCCTGCATATGGCATAAATAGATCTTTTAGAGAGACACTCAAAATAATTCTAATACGTTACGCTCTGTGGACATCTTGTAACTACTGAACCGATTCTAAAACTTTTTTCACTGATAGAAAGTTACACTATACCTGAGCATTATGAGCTACCTTTCATGCATATATCACAAATAGTTCTTTTACAGGGACACTCAAAAGAATTTTAATACATTACGCTGTATAGACATCTCTGTAACTATTGAACTGCTTTTTCAACTGAAAGCGAGAGTATTCCTGAGTAACGTTGGCTAAAATTCATGCATGTAACATAGGAACACTCAAAATAATTCATAAATATTCGTAATTGTTTGGGGATCTCTGTAATTTTTGAACCGATTCTAAAACTTTCCTTACTGATAGAAAGTTACACAATTCTTAAATATTATAAACTAACTTTCATGTATATACATAAATAATTCTTTTACAGGAACACTCAAAATAGTTCACAATTATTGTGGTAACTGTATCCATTCGCGAAATGCGTAAAAATAAATCTCTCTTTTACCATGTATTGTACTTCATTTGAAATAATTAAAAAATAGATATTATTTAAATACAGTTATTTTTTTCTATATGCAATTGCTATCAAACTATTTCTTTTTTGTCATTCACACATGCTTCTTTTCTCTCTGGACCTAATTCTAAAGCCAAGGCGGTAGAAATTATACTGCTTGACAATTGCTAAGGAACAAGTGATTTATGCAAACTTGCGTCTCAGAGATCTGACCAATAACAGTAAATTCAAGTTCAGAGGGTGTGATAGACCAGGACTCGAATCTGTATAAAAGACAGTGCATACAAGCTCACGATTCATAAGAAAATTCATGCTGGTTGATGTTAGACGAAAATAGTGTTGGATATTATAAAAGTTTTTTCTCTGAAATTCGGCTTGGTTCTTGCACTAATTAAGAGCAAAATGCCAGCAAGACATCATTTGAGTGACTACGATCGTAGACGACCAGTTGGACGACTGGAAGCAGGTCAAAGTGTCACCACCTGCAGCTGCTACAATGGGTGTATCAAAGAGTGTCATCTCGCGATTAAAGAATGCCGCTGAAGATGGAAATGCTTTTCGAAAGCATACCGGGGTCGTGGTAGGAACACCACCCCTTTAGAGGATCGCTATGTAGCCCTCGTGGCAAAAAGAAACAGAAATTACACTCCTGGCCAGATAGTTGCAAACCTTGCAACCGCTACCGGCACGCATGTTTCAGCAAGAACCATCTCACGGCGATTAAATCAAGTTATTTTGTATGCACGGAAGCTTGTTCGTTGCATCCCACTTCAACCACGCCATCGTCGAGAAACATTACGCTGGTGTAAGGAACATGTTGGTTGGTGTCACCAAAATTGGTCTAGAGTAATGTTCTCCGACGAATCTCGTTTCCGTGTGACAAGTGATCCTGGCCACCAGTTACTGTGGAGAGAGCGTGGAACACGTTATGCACAACAGTTTGCTTGTAGTGTGATCGGTACTGCCCAGGAGTAATGGTGTGGTCAAGCATCATGCACAATGGCAGAACGTCGCTTCACATCTTTGAGCGAAGAAGCGTTACATCGCAACGGTATTGCAGAGAGATTATTCAGGATCGTGTTCGATTTTTTAGGGGTGCTGTAGGTCCAGACTTTCTGTTTATGGACGATAATGCGCGGCCACAAAGAAGCGTTTAGGTATAGGACACACTGAAAAGTGAAAATATTCTCCTTATGCAATGGCCTACTTACTCCCCCGACCTAAATCCTACTGAACATGCCTGGGATGCTCTTGGCACTTGTGTTGCACAAAGAACTGTTCCTCCCCGAACAGTGCAAGAGCTCAAAACTGCCTTGAGAGAGGAGTGGGATTATATCCTCCAAGGACTCCTCGACAGTTTAGTGAAGAGCATGAAGAACATATGCAAAATGTGCATTAGCGTCCGTGGTCAACACACATCGTACTAAGGTACTCATTTCTGCTTCATTCCGACCTGGAGATCAATTTTTTGGGGCTCTTTGGAAATCATCTAAGGAGCATATTTTTTATTTTAAGTTTTTAATTCTTCGATGTGGCAATTTCTGTGCCTTTTTGCACTATAATTAATGCACATCGTCCCTACTAAATATATACTTAGTTTCATTTCTTCAATCATTGTCTATTCTTAATTATTCGAAAGCGTAACTCTTCCTTAGAAATTGTTAATCAGTGTAGTATTACATAAATGTGTTTTTTAGTTGGACTACGTTTTTTAAATATTTAAAATACGCCGACCAGTGGTTCGGGAACCCTAAGTTAATCGATTTTTCTTGCAACGTAATCCAAAATTTAGTTATTTGACTCGTAGAATGTGACTTTCGGTCTGAATTAAACCCCAGATGAATTAACACCGGCAGAACTCGTAACAATATAAGCATATACGTTGCAGCTCAGCAGATTTAACCTTTAATCCATTTCAACGTTAAGGCTTGCCTGCTTCTGTATTAATCCAATAAGGCGTAACGTAATCTAAACATAATTGGTCTAAATCTTCACTGCATGAATTCTACGCTGCTTCAGTCCAACAACACATACTTTACTTCAAACAATTCGGTGCCGCTCGTTTAACAAACCCTATTACTATTAGCCAGTTCAAAATCAGTGTCGCTTATGGATAAAACGTCACGTATACTCCCCCACCCCACCTCAAATACTCAGAATAGCGAGCGCTGCAGATAATGAATGCACGGCAATGAAGCTTGTGATACGCAGAGCAGATTGATGATGAGGGAATATATAAAGTAGTTTGCCGGATTTTCCCGGTGATTAAATTCCTCGTCAAATCTCTGGGAAGTCCGGGAAAAGTAATTTCCGAACATCAGAGGAATACGAATCCTTGAAGTTACTTCGAAGTATCGACGAGACAAGTTGGAATTGAAATATCACTGAATTATAAAATTTCCATTGGTGCATTTAGAAAGTGTTGAGTTTTCTTTCAAAGAATGCTATTTGAATGAGAACGTAAAAGTAGCAAGAATTGAAATAACAATTAAAAGTAACCTGAATGGACTTAACTATGAAATAATGATAAAAATATGAATGAAATTCAGTTATAAACAAATCATTTATATTTATTGCTTCGTAGTATTAGAAGTAAAGGAAGTAATATATCAGGGGTGGTCAAACCGTATGCGCCAAACGTGGAGCATTCGATTATTTCAAATGACACATCTCATCCTAGTGGCTACTTTTTGTTTTGAGACAGACTGAAGACTTTCTAAATAACTTTCTGTTCAGAAATATTTTATTTCTTATAATTTATGCACGCTAAAAAGTGCTTTGTTGAATTTAACAAAATATCTTTAATTAAACACTCTAGTAGATTATTTTGTTAATTCAACAAAAGTTTGTTTGATTTAAACCAAATAGATTTAACAAAATGCCTTTTTGAATCAAAAAAACCTTTTTGTTGAAGCTCAGAGCCAATGGCATTTGAAATCGTTTAATAATTAATTTGCACATGCGCCAAAGACATGCTCAGTACAGCTCTATGCTATAAGGTGGGGGGAGACGAGAAAACAACCATTTTCATAGCAGGGATCGACAAAAGATGTAAAAACCTTAGGAGTCAGCAAAACATTTTAGAAGCAAGCCAGATGTATATTGAATTGTATTAATGAAAAGAAAAAGCTAGTCGGAAGGGATACTTTTTAGTCGCCTGGGCGGCCGTGCTTTGTCGAAAAATCTTCATAAGACGAAATTAGAGTAATTTACACTAATGTCTGAAAATGCATTTAAGTATGGGTGATATACAAAATTCTAAATACGCGCTAACTTCCATACATTGTACAGCCACCACTCAGTATACCTGTACATATCTTTAATCTTAATCTATTTAAGGGCACATAGAACATCTCGACGAGTAAAAAGAGGCAATTTTTGCAAGAGATTTAACATCATGTATTTTATTTAAAAACGGGACGCCTCCGGCGACCAGTTGATTCACCATCTTAATAAATCTTGTTCGGAGAGAATCCTGCATCTCATTGGCTTCCTTGGCACTGTCTCTATTAGATTCCGAATGGAATTTAAAATTAAGATGGTTACAAACAGGAGCGGCCCTAGGTTAAGTGTAGAGACCCCTGTTAACATAAAAAAGACGCCTCCTTTTATGCTCTACTTAGTTCTTAAGTTCGAAATGACGCCCCTTCGAAGCCGGCGCCTTGATGCGATGCTTACCGTGTCGGTCCGCCCCTGGTTACAAAAATAAGATGGGATTTAATGATAAAAACCTACAAAAAGGTATAAATTTTTTTCGTCCTATATTAATTCTGAAGAGCTTCTGTATATATTGGCCGTTATCAAAAAACAGAAAGGAAAAATAAAAGTAAGAAACTCTGAAACACTTTCCGATTTTAAATAAGCACTAAAGTGCTATATATTAAAAGCGAATCTTAATCAATGCAATAAAAGCGTATTAAAATCCATGGGTCTTCCCTATTTTCTTTCCTTATTCCATTAAGTTAGAAAGTGTGTCATTATTCATGAGTGTGATTAAACAAAATTAAAATTGCTATTTTTAACATCCTTTTTTTGGATGTAATACATTAGAAATAGATGGAGAAAAGCTGAGCAGAAAAATTCACGATTCCAACTGAATGAAAATTTCAAGAACTTATTCTCAGGTGTATTCAGCAGACGATAAAATTACGATAAATTGCGCCAAGCCTTAGAATAACCTCCTCAAAATCGCACATCAACCATTATATTTTTCGCCAAATTAAAAAGTTGCACATTTTAGTTTCGGAAAATTTCCAAATCCTATTTTTCTTTTGATTATAAAACATTTCATTCCTGCTCTGATTTTCACATGCAGAGCAGGAATGAAAGCACATCAGAAATATCAGTGTTTCACATGCACACGATATTTTAATTAAAAAATAACCTTACAAATAATCTAAACAAAAAAATTGTTATTCTTTTATTTTTACTTCAAGAGTCTGAAACATTTAATAAACTTGCCAAATATGGCTACCCAGATACGCTTAATCTTGACTCTTTCCACTGCGGGGTTACAATTGCGAAATGGCGAGAGCAAAAATTTGCCTTTTGCGACACGTTTTTTATCGATATCTCCTAAAATAATTCGAATTTCGAAAAAATCGCTTCGAGGTATGTCAGGACCCGTCCTGGAGAATTTCCATAAAAAATTTGGTAGGTCTACCATCGCCCGTCTGCGAGCTACGCGAGACACAGACAAACAAACAAACTAACTAACTAACGGACAATTTGCATACTGTTTTATTTATATAGATAGAAGATAGAAGCAGAAGTGAAATTTTTTGTCCACTGTATATGCACACATTATAGTCCATATATATGAAAAATTAACTTGCTTTATAAATCAGATTTTAAGGACTAATTAACTTTTTACATATCTCTATGAAATTTTTTGAACAGTATGTAAGTTTGGTACACTTTTCTAAAAAACTATTGAATTTATCACCTTAAAATTTGCTATGGTATGAGAAAACAAACTACCTGTAAAAAATAAGATTCGATTTTCGTTTTGGCTGAGCGGAAATTAAATTGAAAATATCTTACTTAAGAATTTAAAATTCCTAAAAGATAATGGCAACAAAAACATCATTATTTTCAAAAATTTTTCGCTCAGATCTTTCATGTTAAATATTTTTAAAGAAAAAAGTTAGTTAAGCAATTTTGGAAAGTTTCAACTGTTTACCTGAAACAGATTTTTAGAAAAATGTATTAAAGCTTAAAAAGGACACATTTTCAGAAAAACTCAAAAAACTAAAGATTTATTCCAACCAAACCATGTTAGTTTACTTTTTCAAAGCCATATTTTGAGTATTTATATATTCCAAACCGACACAAATTATATATGTTTGGAATCATCAAAGTCTTCTCTATTTTTAGCCGATAATTGAACATTCGAAAATTTGAGCCAATTTATGTTGCATGTGCCCTTAAACAAAACTATATTCTGTATCCTGTAATACTTTTAAACTAATATTTAGGTACACGAAATGGATTAAACTGTCACACAAACCTTTATATCCATTTGAATATTACTATAAAGACATTAATGCTTGTGTACTTACATGCTATGCCATCTGTCTCACTGTAATCAAAATGCAATTTCTCAGAATCTTCACAAATTCTTCGCTGAAATCCTTAGCTCACTAACACATTTGTTGCTTTCGTAAGCAATCGGGCTGCATGCTTAACAAACCTCAATAGCCGGGGGGGGGGGGCGAATTCAGAATTAGTGTAACTTATGTATAGATTAAAATTGGCAGACCTCAAAACGCTCAGAACAGCGCGTGTTCTGCAGAGTAATGAATGTGAAATTATAAAGCATGTGATGCTCAATAGCAGTTACACGATGAATGTACTGCAGTTCGCTAAATTTTTTCCTGGAGATTAAATTCCCTTTCAAACCCCAAGGAGGCTCAGTTCAGAAGAAAATTGCTTCAGGGCGTGGAAGGAAGCAGATAGAATTCCAGTGTGGTGAACTGGATTGCATGCAGGAGTGGTGTAACTGGCCTTTAACACTTTGCAAGGGGATCGTATGACGCAAGGGGTCTTTGCAAGGGGGTCGTATGTATTTTTTGACGACAGCTGGCTGTGCCGGCACAGCCAGCTGTCGTCAAAAAAGGGTCTCTAGATCTGTGCCACGCGATGAACGATTCGATCGTCCGCCATCTTGTTGGTAGTTAAGTCGGCGGCTGCCCTTTTTTCAGCATTCGGATAGGGTTGCGCCTCAAAGGGTTACACGCCATTTAACAATTTATGTTATTTTAAGAATTATATTTTCAAGCAACGCACTCCTGTAAGGAGATAATGATTTTCGTTAAAATAACTGGTTTCGGCAAATATCCTATTTCTCTATGCTGTTCCATATCTTTTTCAAGGAATTTGAACAATAAACCATCAAGTATTGGGTTGTAACGAAAGTTTCCCGCCACCGCAAACTTCGTCAGCACACAGTTCTCGTTGGCGTATTTGCTCATATTTTGTCAAACGATTTTTGGCATTTGAAAGAAAAAGACTTACTTTATAACACGTGTTGTGAAATCTGTAAAAAATATAGTTATCATTCAGTATAAGGTCCCTCAAATAGAACTATCATTCTAGAGGATTAGAACCATCATTTACTTCCAGTTGTGTTGCAAAAAGTCAGCTACATAATATCAAAGAATTATGAGTACAGCTTTAAGTACTATTGTTGTATCATGTGACACTGTGCAGGTTTGGTACCGAAAGTTCAAAAACAGTTATCTAAGGAGTTAGAAGTTAGTATTTCAGGCAGGTATGGCGGAAAACTTTCGTTACAACCTGATACTTTGTATCTTGTAATACTTTTAACATTTTAATGCGCGGTCTCTCCGCCGTGAGAACACAAAACTCTGACGTTTTGACTGTAGTCAGTGACGAAGAATAATTTCGATTTCTATGAAAAAAATACTTGAGAGTGACACATATAGTTTCGCGAGAATCCTTTTCTTTTCAGCACATCCTTGCGCGTAAAAATTGTCGATTATTTTGTAAAATTGCCAGGATTATTTTTAACAGCACTGGTATCTGCTGAAAACTGGAAGAATACGATGGAGATACATTGATATAGAAGAACAACTGGATAGACTTCCCAATGCTGAAAAAAAGGACAGCCGTTTGCCATCGCTCGGTTTAACTACCAGCAACATGGCGGTCGATCGAATCGTTCACTGCATGCCACAGATCTAGAGACCATTTTTAACACAGCTGGCTGTTCGCGCAACAATGGAAACGGCTGCCCTTTTTTCAGCATTGGGAAATGGTTGCGCTTCAAAGGGTTACATCAAGAATGAACCAAAAGAATGCAATTTATTTTTTATTTCGCTCATTTGCTGCAACTACATCATTAATCAAAAATTATGACTTTTCAGGAAGTGGTTTTGAAGCTCCGTGAAAGTAAAGGAACGTTACATTCGCCTAAACGAAACTATCACCATTCCACTGGTTAGTTTTGCAGGTTTAGAAATGACACTCTCTCACTTAAAACTTCACATCTCCCTGGCAATTAACTCTATGATATCAACTCAAAAATCAAGATTTTTCATTTATGCCGTTCTTGCAACAAAGGAACCAACAGGAAGAAGCGCAAATTAGAAGTGTGTGTGTGAGGGGTGAAGTATCGTATCCCTGATTTCAAATTAAAAAGTAAGCGAATCTGCGAACGGTATTTCATCCCTCGTAGCATCACTGAAGACGGAAGCACCCGAACAGTTCCAGTAATAACCTCGTTTATTCATTACTTTAGGTATGAAATGGCGGTGTTTATAAGTGTCTAAAGTAAGCGTGTATGCATTTCAAAACTTCGTATTTCTACCCTACTTCACACGGCGAAAGTTTCACTCACGCAAGGGATCTTGGAACGCATTACTTGCTTAATTCAGGATGTCACTGTAAATGTATTACACTCTCCCATACACGCTTAAATCCAGTTCATTACAAGTATAAAGCCATTGATGCTTCTTCATTTATTCTCTATGTCGTCAAACTCACTATAATCTAGATGCGATTTCTCTGAATATTTCACTCCAGAAGTTCCACACTCCAAAATCTTTAGCTCACTAACGCAATCGTTGCTTTAGGAGACAATCATCCCCATCCGCTCTCCTGTTGAGGGGGGAGGGGGAGCGCGAATTCAGGATGAGTGTCATTCATGGACGAAAAGTGACAGAACGCAAAATGCTCAGAACAGCGCGGGCTGTGTAGATACAACGAATAGCCAGAAATGAAGCTTGTGATGCGCATAGTAGTTACGCATTCAGCGGACACAGGCGAGTATAAAGCAATTCGCGAAATTTTCCTGCATATTAAATTCCAGGAAAGCTCGGATCAGAGGAAACTTGCTTCAGGTCGTGAAAGGAACGCCGATACTTAAGGCTGCGTTGAGTAAACAGAAGCAGATTGAATTCCAGTGTAGTGAACTGAATTACATGCAGGAATGGTGCAATTCACCTTTAAAGTAATATTGTAAAACACTTGTTTATAAGTACTCTCTATAAACTAGTTTGTAACTTCACATGTATAGTTGTTTAAGACAGAGTTTCTCAACCTGTGGGGAGCGACCCCCAAGGGGGGCGCAGAGCGTTTGCTGGAAGGGCGCGAGAAAAACCAAAGAGCAAGTAATGATGCATGTTTTAAAAAAAAACATCTCATTTATTCTCATTTTTACTCAAAAATGTATATATTTTCGCTTAAAATAACTTCGCTTAACGTTAAACCGCTCACCGTTAAAAGGTTGAGAACCGCTGGGTTAAGAAAATGATTTCTAGTCTTTTTAGGTTTTTTTTCTCTTCTGAAGTTATAATGGCGATCTGTTCATTCGTTTTTGAGTTCGGCTTGACGCCCCTTCCAAGCCGGCGCCCCGATGCGATGCTTACCTTGGTTACCGTGTCGGGTTGCCCCTGGTTAAAAAAATAAGATAGTTTAATGATAAAAATCCACAAAAAGATACAAATTATTTTTGTCCTGTATTAATTCTGAAGAGCTTCTGGATATATCAGTCGTTATCAAAAAACGGATTGAGAAAAAAAAAAGTAAGAAAATCTGGAGCAATTTCAGATTTTCAATACGCACTAAAGTGCTATATATTAAAAGCGAATCTTAATCCACGCGTGTGCCCTATTTTCTTTCCTTATTACATTAAGTTGGAAGGTGTATCATTATTCATGAGTGTGATTAAATAAAATTAAAATTAATATTCCTAAGATCCTTTTTCTGGAAGTAATACAATAGAAATATAGAATGAGGAAAAGCTTCGCAGAAAAATGCACAATTCGAACTGAATGAAACTTTCAAGAACTTATGCAGGTGTATTCTTTATCCAAGTCAGACGTAACAGACGATAAAAAGGGTTTACGGGTTTTCTGAATGGAATTTAAAATTAAGATGCATCATTTAACGAGGATAGATCATCAGTCACGTGATACAATGGATTTCTTACAAATATATATTAAATGCTGCAGATCTACTTGTTAAAAAGGTTGTATTTTTGCACGCCGTGAAAAAAAAGCATGCGGATGGTTTGTCATGTGACACATTCAATTAAGATTTCATTAAATAAAATGAAACCGTCTAATAATTATTTCAAATTCGCCTGCGAAAAGGAAAATCTGATGTTATATTTATTAAAAACTGCGTATTCTATAAGTTCGCGCCATCTGTCGACGTCTCTGTAAAATAAAAACTCTACTGTGTTCGTTTTTTTTTTTTGGGGGGGGGGATAAAAGATAGTTTTTTGTATATTATAGGAACAACGTTTGTTTTCGCGCAATAAAAAGTAACCTCTATGTTAATCCAGGACTTTAACTGTCGGTATTCCAAATTTCATCCAAATCTGTCCAACCGTGTCAGCGTGCATACAAACACTGGCATTTATATATTAGTTGGATTATATTCAGTGACAGTTAAATCATTATGGTCGCGAAAAGGGATGCAAGAAATTCTGCAAATGCAAGAAAATCAATTTATAATGAACAAATTTATGCATATGCGAGTAAGAATGATCCAGGGTTCCCTAATGAGTGTTCAATAATTTACTTTAAACACATTAGAGCAGCGTTTCTCAACCTGGGGGGCGCAGAGCATTTGCAGGGGGGGGGGCGAGAAAAACCAAAGAGCAAGTAGTGATGATTGTTTTTAAAAAAATCATCGTATTTAAAAATATATTTATTTTCGCTTAAAATGTTCATTGAAAGTTTACTGATAACATTATTTTGTAGAAAATTCGATTAAATGTTCATTGTTAAAGATTAGAAAACTGAATCTATGCTGAAAAATGTGAGGGGGGGGGACGACACCATAAGTTACCCTTTGTTGGGGGGGGCGACGTTAAAAGGTTGAGAACCGCTGCAGTAGAGAGTAGTGTATCATAAGTGAAAGTTTATATATGTTTAAATTTAAACTTTGTGTACATATATAAAAACATCAATAAAGAAATTATATTATTTTTTAATCTGGGTACTAAGCGATCTTTTGGTAGCTGCGTTACATATACTATTTAAAGAATCGCACACATACACAGACTAAGGTTTTTTTTTATTTCATGTTAATTTTATGCTTTAATGCCTGTGAAAATAGACCACAAAACTAGATTTGTGAGTATCAGCGGATACTTTTTTTCACAAAGTCACGCCATAATACGTCATGCCACAAGTCAATACCAGATTACGCAGCTAGCGTTTCATCAAATACGTTAATATTAGCTTCTTATCTATTTACATTTCATGCATTCGCAATATAAAATACCCCCAATATCTTAAAATCATGTTAATCTAGCGTACTTAGTGATAAAGCTTTTATCACTAAAAGTACGAACGTTATACATTTCTACAATATGGCGCCGCACTAGCTGGGGCGTAAGTGCCAAGTGATCTGAAGAAAGTTATCTGAATCTAAAATTCGTAAAATTGATAAGTTCTACAAACAACGATTTCTGTAAACAAAATAAAACACTCTGCAGCAAATGACTTATGCAAGAATTCAAGAAATGTGCAGTTTGATAACTTCATTTGATGTATGAAAAATCATTTATCTCGCTCCATGTTAAGCACAGGAAAGGCATTGCCATCAGTAGAGTGCAGGTCAAAATACACTCTATATAAAACACTCCGATATTCTGTTTTAAAATTTAGAAAACTCCTGAAGCTTAGTGCCAAGCGTGTAGTATGATTTTAAATTCACTCTCTGGGGTATTCCAAGCAAATCTCTTTTGAATTTTTATGATAGATGTAGCTGTCGTTTTGCCTTTTATTTTTGAAATCTCTTTTTAAAGGAACGTGCTTTTCACGCTTCAGTATAATAAGCTTGAAGATACAAAGCTTCTTTTGCAAATGTAGTCATTGAAGTCCTTATATGTAGGTATGTCATTCCGTAACATGATTTTTTTATACGTAGAGGAAGGTCCCAGAATGACCCCCTTAAGAGGAAAACTTGCATAAAATAGCATAAATGTTGAATAAAACTTTGGATTTTTGCACACAACATTTTAAACGGTATTTTGCATTGTAAATGCATTTGAATGATATTTTAAACCCGAATTGAGTAACGAAAAAAAAAAGAATAGAATTTTGAAAATGAATCCAAAGGATCATTTTACCCGCACCTAAGGGCAAAATGATCCATCATATGAAAATAATTGTAAAGTGTTTTTTTTTAATCGTCAAAATAAAAGATGTAAAAGTAATTATTACTATACATAATGAAATGAAATAAGTTTGAAAATCATATAGTATGCAAAATTTATTTCATGAAAATTTTAAAATAAAAAAGTGTCTCAAACAATAAAATGGAACATTTTTAAATTTATAATTCAAAAATTATTTCCTATAATAAACACAAAAATAAATTAAATAATGTAACGTCACTGTTCAAGGCCTACTGTGATGTCTAGAATCTAGTACTGAGAGTTTTCAGTCGATGGATCATATGATCCGGCAGTATATCTACCCACTCTAGGCCATATTATTGGAACACGCCGAGAAACATAACAAACTAAATAAGTATAATTCACATCTAAAACGATCAGTAAATCAAGTCATATTTCTGTACTTTAAGTACTGTGTTTTTAAATAAATAGGAAAGTGTGCAATACTGTGACCACTTGAATACGGACATTGTTCCTTCTTCATTTGTCGCAACTAGTTTATGTGTTACCCGGTAGGCAGCGCTACCTGTATCTGAGAAATATGTGGATCGTTTTGCCCGCAAGGATCATTTTAAGATACCTTCCCCGATATATCACTATTTATTTATGAAAAATATTGTCAAAGAACGTTCGGAAATAAGAAAGGAAAAAAGAAATCAAGGATAAGTGTGAATAAAATGAATGAAAAACTAACGAGGGAAAAGATTTTGAAAAAATCATAAGTTATCTGAGTTCTCTTTTCCTTTAGTTCATTACACGTTAGGAAATAATATCCAGTTTTGTTATTGAAGTAAAACTTCTTTAGTCGCGACTAGGGAGTAACTCAGATCTTTTTTCTGACGGAAGTAACGCTCAGTAAAGGAAGTGACGTATATGCCATATACTCCCCGCCAAGCGCGCCTGAAAAAGAAGAACCACAAAAAATCCAACATTTTCGACCGCTTACTGCTTTCGCCAAGTTCATTGTGTAAAAATACGTGGAACCTAGAGGCTGTACTTTTAAATACTCCCTTCCTAGGGAAGGAAACGGCGAGAAAAACAGTCAAGACTGTCGAGTCAAACAGACATCAATCTTTATTTATATATCAATAAGCGTTTTGAAGGTACATCCAACATAATATTTTACATGTAATCTCAACCTTACAGGAGGTTCTCGATAATCCTTATTTTTAGATGAATAATATACATAGTTTTGGAAAAGCACAACTAGTTGGAACCTGTCTGCAATCAAACAGGAACAGTAGTTGGAAACGTCAGTTTAAGAACACTTTTCCTGGATTCTAACATAATTTCAAGACAGAACAACGGTTTAAGAACAAGGAGATGGAAATAATTAAAAAACTTTGTAAAAAACACACATAAGAAGTAAAAGGAAAGAGGATACGCGTTTCGTTCAAAAATTGTTTTGAACTTCTTCAGTCCAAGCCCTTCGACGTAAAGAACACAGGGAACTGAAAAGAGAAAAACTGAACAAAAACAGGGAACGAACAGTGAAAGAGAAAAACAGGGAACTGAAAAGAGGAGATGGAAGGTAAATTTATAGGAGGGGACACTTCGCTTAGAAAGTTGGATAACGCCGTTGTTGCAAACAGATGGCGCTACACACACTGTGTAACTGTGCATCTCAGGTTGTTTATATTTCCATCGAGGCGAAGTAAATGGAGATCGTTGAATTATCAGAACTGCAAAAAAATACATAGACTTATGAGCGTGATATATAGCAATTACTGACTTCAGATGTGTTTTAATTACATAATTGTCTTATAATACTATTTCGTAATGAATATAGGCAATAGTCTCGAAGCGAAGTGATATTATTATTTGTCAAATGCCAGTTACATTGGCCGTTAGGCCATTAAACTCCTAAATATTACGTGTGTCATGGCTGTTATTATTTTGCCCAAAAGCTGTATTTTAAGAAATCTTAGTACGTAAGAAACGGACCCTGGGTGCAATCAATCCCAAACAATGGACAGAACCTGCAGTTTAAAAACACGTATACAGAATAATAATTCGAAATCTACCAGCAAACGAAATCAACGCTTAAAAACACTGTGATAGAGAAACACAAAAAAATTGACACTACCTGCATTCGAACCCAACAAACACAGGAAAACGTCAGTTAAAGAAAACAGTTAAAGTATAATGCTAGACTATGGACATTTCCCCCATTCAAACCCAACCTCCAGACGGAACGGTATGGTATAAGAAAACAGTTAAAGAATAATACTACAACATGGACACTTCCTGGATTCTAAGTAATTATCATGAATGAGCGATGATTCTCACTGGAGATTAATGTTAATTTTCGCTCTCAAGAATCTCAGTCGTTAGTTGATTTTTAAAAAGAAAAATTGGATCTAACTACTTCTCGACTTCAATCAACAACGCGTTTCGGTACAACGACAAATGCTGAACTTTCAAGAAAATTAGCAGATTTAGAGAGTTAAATTTATGTTTCACATTATAATTACAACAAACCTATAATTTCATACATAAAAAATTATGATGACACCCAAGTGCCTATTTCCAATGAATAATATGAATATAACATTTATATAATCTTTGTAAAGTACATGAATAATATATATAATTAAATTATAATATGATATTTATTTTAAGTTAAAGTTTAATCATTTCAGTGATATGTGTCGTAAACGTCAAAGAAAGTTTTACTTCAATCGCGCGTAAAGATTACACGCACACATTTTTTTAAAATACAAATCTTGAACTTGTTTAAGAATTTCACTTAGTTCTATAAATACGCTTAAGAAAGCCACCCAGCCCCCAGAACTAGGGACAGTTGTTTCAGGATTCATAAAGTTTCTTCTTACAAAAATAATCATACATTATAATAGATATTCCGAGAATGTAAATAATATAGAATCATTTTAATACAGCAGATTTTCCATTTCTAAGAGGATTTATTACAGAGCTTAGAAATATATTATTGCCAAATCTTTCTATTCATGAGATGATCTAAGTTTTTCATGAAGAATACTGCTGACAAATCTCTTTTTATCTTCTTCAACCTTCTATTTATATCCTTATTTTGCTTGGATGAAAAGAGGATTTAATATTTTCTTTTTGAAAATATGTATGTAATTTGTTTGTTTTGATTTATAACAAATCTCTGATTTTGTTTTCTTGAAAAAGCAAAGATTCTAAATGTTTTTTGCTGGGCATTTTATGTGAAAAGTGCTTTTTGTTTTAATTAAAGTTTTAAAGATGTAAGCTTGGAATTAATTTATTAAAAAATAATATTTTTAAAGTTTTTAATTGCTGTAAAACTTTATGTAGAAAACTTTACATAAACTTTAAGGAAAAAAGACATTTGATTATTTTATCTGTTTAATGTTGTCTGAAGTTAAAATTATAAAGTATTAAACAAAAATCTTTTAATTTTTATTTTAAAAAATTTTAAAGTATTTCTAGTTTTTTTTAGATTATGATAAAATATACTGAATTAAGCAATGATAAAAATCTTAACTTGGTACTAAGTATTTAAAAACAGATAAAACATAGCAAAAAAAGCGCCATTGATTAATGATGCAACCACACACGCAAGTGTGATGTTTAATGTCTTCAGAGGCCATAGTTACCAAAACCGGATTGCAGTTGAATTATTCCTGTTAGGTGCTTTATTCCTTAAACACTTGTTTTCTATATTTTAAAATGATATTCAAATTCTTATATTTCATGCCTGATATCAAGGTTTTTTTTATTAAGATTATGCGGACACTCATTTTTATTCTAACTGTCCAGGTAGAGGAATGTGACTCAAAATGATAAAGGTTAAAACTTGTATAAAATATGATTATAAAAAGATTGGTTTAAATATAAAGATAGGTTTAAATAAAATTCTGGCCCTTGGCTAGCATATTTTACGCTATGTTTTACATCTTAAACATATTTTAGTAATATTTTAAAAGCACAATAAGTATTGAAACTAAATAGAATTTTTAGAAAGTGTCTAAGGATAACACGCAAAAAAATGGAAAGGAAAACCAACATTAGTAATAATGTATTATAGCTAAAAACTATACATGTATTAAAGTATAATATTTCATTACGGATTTTTATTTCAAATATAGACAATATTTATGGCATAATAGAAGATATAGTATTTTGTGAATACCATCTCAAAAAAAATGTTTTTTACAAGTTAAATATTCGTATTTTTCAAAATTGTTTCAGATAAATTCTGTTCCTCTAACAAATAATTTTAACAATTTTTTATTCTTTTCTTTACTGTAGAACGCTGTTTTTCTTGTTTCATGCTCCAAGATAGTTTTTGAAATCTGATTATGCTGTAAGTTTACATTCAAATTCACTACCATGAAAGTATGGTAATTTTTTAGACATATATATCAAAATGTCTTCCGTTTTGCATATATACTCTAGGTCACATCGTGCATTTTTTCCAGTTAGTTTATATGCAGCATACTTTTACGCTGAGAGTTTCCCAACTTTTGCATGAAAATGATTTTGGCAAAAAGGATAAAGGTTATACGAGTGCATTGAGACCGAGATGTCATTCTGGACGTATATAAATATGTAATACTCGCATTATACGGGATTGACGCGAATAGTTTATAAGATATTTTTAATGTTATATTTCTTGCAGCGTGCAGAGTTTATATAAACGAAACATGAGACGAAATCATTTTAATGTCAAAATTTACGGATGTAGATAACTTAATTTTTTAGCTAATTTGTTCTTTTTTTACGAAATGTTATACCGTAATATGAAAGACAGTGACATGCATCATTATAAATTTAATTCAGAAAAAAATATATCATTTTCACCGCCACCCCAGATTGTATACTATTTAAAGAACTACTCTACGATCATAGGTTCGGTTTCAGTTTTCAGATTAGCATTTGTTGTCAACTGTGCTCTGTGTTTTTCCTGCCTTGTACGAAACATAAGGAAGTAATGTGATCGCGAAAAATTTCGGGAGCCAGATTTCGACGAAAAAACCGATTTTGACTACTTCTAAATTTACTTTTAAGAATTTTTGCGATGCATCTCATAGTTCGATAGCATGCACGTTCTTATAAATGCATGTACAACCCATTTTGACCGACCGCAAGTCTATTTTGACCAGTTTTTCCATGCCGTCTGTACGTTCGTAACTGGCATATCTGAAAAAATATTGGTCACAGAATGTTGAAACTTTATAGTAAGGGTTGTTGTAACATCTAGTTGTGAACCTCCCCTTTTGGTCCCAATCGACTGGATAATTTTTCTACAGGGCAGGATAATTTATCTACAGGGCTGGATAATTTATCTACAAAGCATCTGACGCAGCTGGCTGTGCCGGCACAGCCAGCTGCGTCAAAAAAGCGTCTCTAGATCTGTGGCATGCGATGAACGTTTCGATCGTCCGCCATCTTGTTGGTAGTTAAGTCGAGCGATGGCAACGGCTGTTCTTTTTTCAGCTTTGGGAAAGGGTTGCGCCTGAAAGGGTTAATGCGTATTCACCACAAAGCTATAAGTGAGGTGAATGACATGAATTATGGGTCGGAATCATGTACCTGTTAATACTCATTTGAAGTGGTCTTCTAATATTTTGACAGAATTTCCCGAATAATGGGTTTTTCTGAATGAAAAAGAATTTGTAATGAAATAAAATTTGTAAACTACCAATTTTATTCAGGTGCATTCTGTGAAATATCCTTTGGATTTCGACAAACCACTTTTCAACCATTTTGGAAAGTGTTAAAAATTAAGGAAGGTAGAAATTATTATGGATATTTTTATATTTTTACTGATTACGTAACGAAACCCAATTGATCAAATTAATTGATTCCACAATTTATACAAAAGAATGATTAACAAAACATTATAAGATTCATTAAGTTATATACTTTTATGACAGAAAGTTTGTTAAATAGAAGTTTTCTACTGAAACTATTATAACAATAGCTTTTAAATTAATTTAATTGTAATGCTTGAACGAACCTTGAAAAACACGAGGCTGAAGTTAAAGAACTTAACAATGAAATAGTTAATTTAATTCTAATGATTAAACAAATATTTAATTGAATACGAAACTGTATCTAATGTTTACTGTTTTAAGTAAAAAAAAAAAAAAATGAACTTTTGTGAAGATTGTTTAGCGAAGAAAAGCTGTATTTCTGACTTGTCAATTATGAAAAAATATTTGAATACTTAAAAAATAATCATAAGAATTGGAACTTTGAATAAAGAGTATGCTAGAATAAGATGGTACTATTTTAGATTGAATGTAATTGATTTCAAATTAAAAAGGTATTCCAATAAAATGTAATGTCGTAAATGAATGGCAGTAAAGAACATCTTCCAAATAAACAATATTGAACTGCTTACAATAATTATAATGTAATATAAATATTAAATGCACGTAAAAGCTGCTTCTCTTAAAATAGATTTGCCAATAAAAATACAGTCAAGTATCTATAAAAAAAGTGCTAGGCTTCGGTTGTAACATTTATTTACCTTCTTCATAGAAACTTCCGGCCAATAACGATAACACGTGTTTAACCCTTTGAGGCGCAACCCTTTCCCAATGCTGAAAAAAGGGCAACCGTTGCCATCGCTCGACTTAACCACCAGCAAGATGACGGACGATCGAAACGTTCATCGCGTGCCACAGATCTGGAGACCCTTTTTTGACGCAGCTGGCTGTGCGGACGATGAACGTTTCGATCGTCCGCCATCTTACTGATAGTTAAGTCGAGCGATGGCAACGGCTGCTCTTTTTTCAGCATCGGGCATTCTATCCAGCTGTTCTCGCATTCTTCCATTTTCCAGCAGATGTCAATGCTATTAAAAATAATCGTGACAATTTGTTTTACGGGAAATGGCGGGCTAAAAAGTAAAGGATTCTCGTGGAGCTATGTCACCTGTAACTATTTTTTATAGAAATCAAATCTATACTTCGTGACTGGCAACAGTCAAAACGTCAGAGTTTGGTGTTCCCAGAGTGGGAACACTGCGAGTTAAAGAGTTAAAAGAAAACTACAGCGTGCAATTCAAAATAATCGGAGAGGAACGCTCAGTAAAGGCATTGTATTGCTGCATGAGAATGCTCGGCCCCATACTACTGGTGACACTCAAACGATGATATGACAGTTTCCTTGGGAGCAAGTTCGATCACCCGCCGTACATCCCAGACTTAGCGCAGTCGGACTACCACGTTTGTTCCTGCAGATGAAGCGCGAGCTACGCGGCAAGCGCTTTCGATTCCAACGATGAGGTGAAAAATGCTGTGGAGTTGATATTATCGTCATTGGCGGGAAGTTTCTATGAAGAATGTAGAGAAAAGCCGGTGAACCGCTACGATAAGTCTTTGAACATTGGCGTAAACTATGTAGAAAAATAGTGTATAAGGTATGTTCTTTCATATAAAAATGAAATTGACTTGAAAAAAAAAAGAAACTTAATATTTTTTTTTTTTTTCGAAACGGTACTTACTTTCCGAATACCCCTCGTCCAAACTTATCTAGACTGTATAAAAAGATAGTGAGTGCGATAAACATAATACAGATACTTTTTAATACGCCAGCCTTATAAATGTAAAAACTTGAGTTTTTCTTACACATCCAGTTTTTAAATCTTTAAGCCATAGCAAAATGTTACTAAATGTAAAGACTGAATTCATTATTCATGATCACCATGCGACTGCCGAAAGTTCATTTATGTTTATCGAAAACCTACATGAAAGAAATTTTTCTATGTTCTTCACGAAAATATACATCTGCTGAATATTGATACAGAATTGAAATTCTGATGAGTACAGCTATTTTCAATAAGATACGTTTAAAAATGCATGAATTCTTCGACGATTTTTCTTCTATAATAAATAATCTGAAATCGTGGATTATGCGTTATACAGTATGATTTCTGTGCGGAAGTAACGCATATTTTAAAGGGAATTTCATATTCTGAGATTTAGTTGAGACAACATAAATTTTGTAAAATGCTCGAGTTTGTGCACGTTACATGTTTTGGTAGCATAAAGAAAACTTATCCTGCCTGAAGGAGTTTCTGAAAGCTTCTGAAACATATTTTTTAAGTTTATTTATTCGTTACGTTTACAAAAAAAAAAAGAAAGAAAAAAAAAAAACGAAATAAATTCTCTCCGAAGGAACTAAAATAACTCCGAAGGATTTAAAATCAGGACAAGCTTGGCTTGGTTCTAAGTCCTACTTTAGTTCTTACGGAGAGAATTTAGTTCTTTTCATTCAAGCGTGTGGGACTTATCTTTTAAAAAATGGAATAATTTTATGGTTTCTCTTCAACGTACGTATTTATAAAAAATGTTCAAGAGGATACAGAATCTTTCTGAACCTAACATTTCAGAACAAAGGTCTGTTCAAGGTGGTGCTGCAATTTACCCACCGCCCTCGCCAGATCTTTTAGCCATCTGTATCTGTGTGTGGAGACACCTGAAATCGCTTGTGTATTTGACTCACACTCAGTATGAAGAAAAGTTCGTTGTGAAACTTTCTTCCGTTACAGGGGAAATCTCCTATAGACCCTGTGTGCTTCAGAATTTTCCCTTTACCGTAGTACAGCGAGCATAGTCAAAGCCGGTGCCAATGTTTAAACATTTGTTTAAATCACATGACATTATACTTGTTTTTTTTAACCTTTCGTCAGGCGCGTGGGCTGCCATCGTAGCACAAGTCAAATTTCCTATGTCAATATTTGAGCATAAGTCAAATTTCCTATGTTAATTTCATATTTAAAATGTAGCTCCCGAAAAAATGAATGATGTCTTATTATAGCTTTCTCATATTTCTTTCTAATTTTGCATTTTTTTTTTCAAAAACTACTCGATTGTTGGCAAAACTAAAATAGGAAATTTGACCATTACTCGAATACTCTTTTACCTGGTGTGTGTACCTGCTCTATGCTCGTAGTCCACGCTCCTAACGAAGGGTTAAATATAATCGTTCTTTATAGTTTGCTTCGTGTTAGATTTCAATCGGTACCTTGTAGTGCTTTTTCCCTTTAATTCTGACCATATTTTAAAAGCAATCCAGGAGCTTTCTTTGGAAATAACGAGCAGCTGCAGTGCCCTAGAATTCAAATAAACGTTTCGATAAATATCAGAAACTGAAAGACCCAGGGAAATTCTGCTGAATTGTATTATTCAGCAAAGTTCCTGATTTTTTCATGTAACGTTCCTTGGAATTCTACGGCACGTAAGCTGTCTAGTATTTCCAAGGAACGTTCCTGTAATTTTTTTTAGAGTGTGGATCATTTTTAAGTGAATAACGTGTTTTTAGATGGGTCGTGAGGTTAATATTCATAGGAAAGCGGATTAAAATGAACAGTAAAGTTTTCATATGGGAATGTTTGCTTTCTGTGAGGTATTTGTAAGTCTAAATTTCCCCGTTACTTCCAAGGAACATTCCCACTTTTTACAGTGCACGTATTGTTGTTTTTGATGATAGTTATTTGTATGGATGTGTACTATCAACATTTTAAGATTTGTCCATTATTTAAGAAACATTCTGTAAATACAGGATGATAAGTATCATACAATTAATAAATATGAATGATAGAATTTTGAAAGCACCTAAATAAATCACTTTTAAAAAAGCCTCAAAGATTATATAAAAATGTCCAAATGCGTGATCATACTCGACAAGAGATCAAAGGCATGAACTGAAAATTCAGCAGTGGACACAAATGCTCAGATCTATTGTATGTGGAACTTTTCACATGTCCTCTTACAGCATAATCCAAACAGGATTTAATCTCTACGTATACTTACAAGCAAGCTAAGGGTATTGTCTCCTTACTGTTCGGCGAATTTGTTGAAGAGAACAGAATTTTCGCAGGACTTTAAAATTAGTTTTGCCTTTGATATCAGATTTGTTTTTTGTTTTTTTATTCTCTATATTTTCGGTGACTTGTACACTGTTATATAAGTTCAACGTTTTCACCAAATAATCGCTGAAATCAAAGAGTTACAAGCAATGTCACATACGTTGAACCGTATTAATGGTTCACCCGAAAATGTCTTATAAAAGCCAAGTACCGATTGAACCCAGATTTCGGCTCAACTGTAAAACTGTTCCCGGTGAACTAACATGGCCGCCGTCAGCTAGCGTCAGGAGGTTAGCGGCGATTACAAAAAATAAGAAAAAACTGCCTCATGAATTCTTCGAAAAGAGAAATCTTTCGAAAATGGAAGAAAGAACCATTGTTAAAAAATATAGGCTGTGTAAAGGAGCTACATCATTTGATATCGAATAAACACGTTTGACAGCAATAGCTATCTACATTTATTGAAAAGAGAACAGAGAAACTGATTATAGCTCATAACTCACCAATATTTTTGAGTTATTATTACTTTTCTAAAACCAAGTGTAAAATACCAGAACTCAATATTCTATTTTTAACAAGAATGTTTTTTGTTGCAAATTGAGATAAAACAATGTTATATATAATTTGTTTTTGCTAAAAAAAATTGTTTGGCGTGGCTTAGTTGTCAACGCGTACTCGTTTGAACCAGTGATTGTGGGTTTGAGCAACGCCTCCTAGATATAGAAAGCCTTACAACTCCTACGTCACCCAGCTTTGATGTCATCACTTGGATTACGAAAGTGACATCATCACATTTTTTTAATTTCATAAAGTAAAACTATTTAAAATTTCTGGTGAATGCTACAAATATTGGAAAATTTCTTAACATTAAAATTAAAATACCTCTCATACAAAATTATACATTCTGATCTATTTCCTTATCATATTATCTAATGAGTCATGGTTGAAAACTGCCATTTGTCGTAAAATTATGTTTTTTTATCTCAAATTATTAAAATATTGCTGTTTATGGGTAAATTCACCAGAAATTTTTAATAGTTTTATTTTGTGAAAATAAAACTTTTAACTGTAGGCCTAATGATGACGTCAAAGCTTGGTGACGTAGGAGTTGTAAGGCTTTTATATCTAGTAGGCGTTGGTTTGAGTCCCGAGTAAAACTTTCTTTCCTTTTCTTCTAGTAGTGTGTATTAATTTTGCTATATGATCTTGATTGAGGGAACGCCGATAAAATGGTGAATCTTAGCATCCCATTTTTCAAAATACCGGTTGCAGCTAAATTGGCACCGGAATTTCGGTGAAACGTTAAACTATATTTTTAAAAGTGTAAGAATATAGCATAATCGAACTCTAACTGTGCAAGTTGTTCGTCTTAGAATTGCAAAATTCTTTTATACCGGGATCAAAAAATCCATATTGTCTTTTAATGTATATTTTGTTTTAACAGTAACGTTTAACGAGAGCGAATGTTAATTAACATTTCAATTATCAGTAATATATACTCCAGATATCTCAACATTAATCTTCCTTCGTCCATATCCCCTTAAAGGCTAATGTCACACATCAGGCACCCATGATTTCCAAATCAAGTGTTGATAATCAGTCTAACACAGGGATGGGCAAACTTTTTCGGTCGCGGGCCAAAAATCGAAAAACAAAAAGTTTGTCGGGCCAAGATAATTTTTTCTAAAATTTTAGAAACAATATACAAGAATTACAATTTAAATATTTTAATGAGATGAATGAAATTGCGATTTCATTTTTAAAAGTTCCTTATATTGAGGTTCGAAGTGAGATGCGCTGATTCTAAGGAACGAGGCTCAATGCTCATCTGTCAGTCTGCTTCTGAAAGAATTCTCTCTAAGTTTCATAGTTGAAAACACTTGTTTTCTATATATAAGATGAAGCAAACATATATTGACATATAGTGCAAACATAGCACTGATTTTCTGGGCGTGAGATATTAAATTTGGGAAACTTACTTTTGATAATGATTTGTTAAACTCTGGCATATTTAGAAACAACTGCTTGAGATGATTGTTAGATTGCAATCCAATTAAGTCAAGCTGCAAATCTGACCTCACTGCTTCACAATTTACGTTGAAAGGCATGGTAAAAATATCCAATTCTGTTTGAATGGCACTGAAATGGCACTGTTTGAATGGAACTGAAACTCAAAATGCACTTTTTTCAAGCCATCTTCATCATTCTTAATATGGATATATAATATGTAAATATATATATTCTTTCAATTTCCGTCGGACCGGCAAATTGAAATTCCATCCGCGGGCCGGATAAAACCTTCCGGCGGGACGCATTTGGCCCGCGGGCCGTAGTTTGCCCATCCCTGACACTAAGCATTTATTTCTTAAACCTTTAACGCACAGTGTTCCCTCTCTGGGAACACCAAACTCTGACGTTTTGACTGTTGCCAGTCACGAAGAATAGAGTTGATTTCTATAAAAATAGGTGCTGGTGACATGGCTCCACGAGAATCCTTTACTTTTTAGCACGTCATTTCCCGTAAAAACAATTGTCACGATTTTTTTTAACAGCACTGACATCTGCTGAAAAATGGAAGAATGCGAGAACAGCTGGATCGATTGCCCAGTGCTGAAAAAAGGGCAGCCGTTGCCATCGCTCGACTTAACTACCAGCAAGATGGTGGACGATCGAAACGTTCATCGCGTGCCACAGATCTAGAGACCCTTTTTTGACGACAGCTGGCTGTGCGACTGCCCTTTTTTCAGCATTGGGAAAGGGTTGCGCCTCAAAGGGTTAAAGAATGAAAAAAGAGAACATTTTACTCAAATCAATAAAAAATCACAAACATGTGACAATTTTTTATTCTCGGAAAGCATTTTTTTTTTTCAATTAAATAAATGCACCATTGGCAAAATCATTCTCGAATAATACCTCTTGTTTACTTCGGCTTTCGGAAATTTTAAACCTGTTCTTGCACAAATGTTAACAAAAAAATATATATATTTATACTGTTTGATGTCAGTAGAAAAGAACTCTTGAAAAATCTGAAACAAAACAAATAAGGTTTGTGATTTCTACAAACTTTCTTGAAGCAAGACGGATCTTTTGTTACACTATTTTCTCGGTATGACAAAGACAATGTCTCAAAAACAAACACCGTTTTCGTTTTCAAAATTTCCGGGTATTAATAAGTTATAGTAGATGTTTACTCAGACTAGAAATTTATTACATTGTATCAATCCTTTTAAAATTTCCTTGACGCAATCAATTACTAGAAGGTCTAACTTCGGTTACTTACAAACATGGCAATTTTCGGTTTTTATTTAAGTGAAGGTAAAAGAAAAAAATTGACAGTTTATGAAGTACACCACTTTCAACATAAGTTTACTTAGAAAATAAATAAATTTACATTACGTAAAAGTATTTATTCATATTTAAGTTAACAAAATTTTTAAAAAATATGTTTGTAGAATTCTGGAAAAGTTGTATTTTGGAATTTATTTTTACCATTTTTCTATGAAACATACGGTTACTCCTTTTGTACATAAGTTTGTAATTTGTGGATAAACATATTTAGGAATGAACAAAAAACACTAAAATTCACATATTTCATATCTAAGTATTATATCAAAATAAAAATAAAAATATCAATATTAAAAATATGTCTTTCAAAGTTTGAAATTATCATAAACAGCCATCATTCACAGGGATAGTTGTGTAATCATTTCAAATTTTTACCAGAGTTGAAAGATATTTAAAAGAAATTTGTCCATATTTGTATTCTTATTTCTAACTCCTGTAAATATATGCATGAATAACTAAATAATTTTGCATGTGCATGTGCTTGAGTTTTATTTTCACTTTATCACTATTAAAAAATGTGAATAAAACTTAATCTTTTTGTGGGACCAAGCAAAACAATTCCTATAGATTGCTGTTGGTGGACAATAAATGTTTAAATTGTATTTAATAATTTTCTATGATTTTCAGAAAAAATAACTTCATTTAATTAACATATTAAAAACAATTTAAGAGCATTTTCATATCAAGTTTTTTGTACATATACTTGCTCTAACGTCCGTAAAAATACAGAACACTGTTAATAAAAGTAGTTAACATTTCACCATAAAATAGGGATAAATTTCCTGAAACCTTTGTATGAAGAAATACTGAACCATGATTTGGTGCTTAAACTGATCAATGAAACCAAATCATGGTGAAACATTTTTCCATAGAAAGGATGCAGCTAATTTTGCTCCTTGTATGGTGAAAAGTTGAACTACTTTTATTAACGGTGCAGCATTCAAGAAACTTATATTGGGTGTATCTAGAATAATGCCTTTTTTCAAGTTAAATTTAAACAAATAAATTTTCAACAAAGTTTTAATTACAAGTGGGCTGAGCCATAGGATTCGTATTTATTACATTTTAAAGCAAGAATTTTACAGATATATTTTTCCAAGAACGATGTGAAAAAGGTAAACGGGGGCCCTCTACCAACACATCCTACATTAAGAAAACCTAACAACTGGAACTTTGACGTCATCACTAGGCCTACGAAAACGACGTTATCCAAGTTTTATTTTCACAAAGTAAAACTATTTAAAATTTCTGGTGAATGCTACAAATATTAGACAATATATTAAAAATTGAAATTAAAATACCTATCTCATACAAAATATTCATCATGACATGATCTATTTCCTTATCATATTATCTAATTAGTTATGGTTATGAACTGCCATTTGTCGTAAAATTAAATTTTCTATCTCAAATCATAAAATGTTGTTTTGCGTGAGTAAATTCACCAGAAATTTTAAATAGATTTGAAAAGTTGAAAGCAGTTTCTCGATGATTCAATTTTTGTAAGGAAAGTTGTTGAAATAAATCGCTTCAATGTAACGAAATACAGCAATATTTAATAAGTAGTTCCATATCCTGTTTCTTTAAGGACTGCGGCACTTTGTCTGGGCATGGAATTAATAAGGCTTTTTAAGGTGGACCTATTATTTTTGCCCATTCCAATTCTGCATACCAAAATTTATTCTTTGTGGCTGACAACAGTCAAAACAGCATAGTTTTGTAATGCAGCATGGATAACTGTGAGCTGTGTGCATGGGTCAATGGAAAAAGAAAAAAAAAACCTGATCTGAGCAACATGTTGAAAGACCCGATTGAAACTTGAAAAGCATCACAAAATGTGAACAGTAAAGCTAGGAAACGAATCAGTCATGATCTCAGAAGCTCTCCGCATCTTAAAGGCGTCGCAGCCGTACATGCGCATGGGTGGAAATATAAATTCAAATGCTTATAAAATCATTAGAGTAGATTACATGCTGCCGTACACTCGGAAAAAGACGGATGTTTGAGTGGGATAATGATGCAAAGCACATCTCCAAAATGGCGAAAAAATTCGAAAACCAAGCCAAGAGAATTAATGTATTAGACCAACACCTTCTAGATGTACAAGGCTTAACAACTGAAGTTTTGATGTCATCCCTAGATCTTCATAAATGACGTCATCACAATTTTGTCATTTAAAAGTAAAACTTTAAAATTTCTATGCTATAAATATTAAAAAATATTCTTAAATTAAAAATAAAAATCTAAAGTTAATCTATTTAAAATTTCTAAAAGTAAAACTATTTAAAATTTCTATGCTATAAATATTAGAAAATATTCTTAAATTAAAAATAAAAATAAAAATACCTTTCTGATAAAAAGTAATAATTCATTGTTATCTACTTTTCTCATATTATATAATTAGTGATGATCAAAATGAAACTGAAAATGAGACTGTTCAAAATGAAATTGAAAATATTCCTGTCGTTAATTTTCAAAAAGTTACACTTTTAAAATTTGTGTACGACACTTGTGCAAAAAAAGTCCCAGTTAGTAAAATGTGCTCCATAGACTCATGAGGTGATGTACCAAATTTGACCCTTTCATCATACAACGTAGCAGAGGTATCTTTAAAGATGATAGGGAGACTATAGATGATTTTGAATGTAAACATTTATTGCTAGAGTGGAAAAAACGATTTTCTTTTGTAATTTCTATACGACCCCTGTAATGCGATCATTCAACGTAATTTTTTTTCCTTCGAGAACCATAAAAAAGTGATTTAAGTCAGCGTTATATTTATCATCATATCTCTGTCACTTCTTAAGGTATATTTCTCAAATGTTGTATGTCACCTCATGAATATATGAGGCACATTTTACTAATTGGGAATTGTTTCTACGGGGGTCGTATACACATTTAAAAAGGATAACTCTTTGAAAATTGGCGAGAGGGATTTCTTTTTATGAGAATCTTATTTCCTATCTTGTATTGATTATATTTTTTTTAAATTTACACTGCCCACTTATCTCTGATAGATAAAGAATTAACCCTTTCCCAATGCTAAAAAAAGGGCAGCCGTTGCCATCGCTCGACTTAACTACCAGCAAGATGGCGGACGACCGAAACGTTCATCGCGTGCCACAGATTTGGAGACCCTTTTTTGACGCAGCTGGCTGTGTGGCACAGCCAGCTATCGTCAGAAAAAGGTCTCTAGATCTGTAGCACGCGATGAACGTTTCGGTCGTCCGCCATCTTGCTGGTAGTTACCTCGAGCGATGGCAACGGCTGCCCTTTTTTCAGCATTGGGCAATCTATCCATCTGTTCTCGCATTCTTCCATTTTACAGCAGATGTCAGTGCTGTTAAAAATAATCGTGACAATTTTTTACGGGAAATGACGTGCTAAAAAGTAAAGGATTCTCGTAAGGATATGTCACCCGCAACTATTTTTATAGAAATCAAATGTATTCTTCGTGACTGGCAACAGTCAAAACGTCAGAGTTTGGTGTTCCCAGAGCGGTAACACTGCGCTAAAGGTTTAAAGCCCGTTACCACCTTCTTGGGACATCCTGTATATGCATATGTATATAATATGCACGAGAATCCATCCGCTGTTACGACGTCTTTTAATCATCCTCGCAATTGCATAAATGTCAAAGAAATAAGAAACGAGAAAGGCAAATCCATTTAATCATGAAGAAAAAAATCGGATATCTTATTGCTTCTCATTCATGTCCGAAAGTAATATACTTTTTATTTGTTCGCTAAGAATGATTTCTGTCATATACGTTTGTCTTCTGATATTATTACGCAAGAGGAAAAAAGTAAAATAAAATAAGGATCAGGCTATAACTGCATGATGAGACTTTTTCTCTTGCATTTTGTCAATCAAACGTATTTTTTCTCTTCCGTTTTGAAACATGTGACGTAGGAAGGATATGATTTCTTTTATTGATTTGTTGTACATCTTAGAGCAGGTATGTTAAATATTGTGAGCTGTATGCAGTTAACTAGCGTTAACTAAAATTCCAAGGGACCAGCCAAATGCTACGAGTAATTCGAAGTACGAGTTATTGTTATTGGCTTTGTTTCCCTATTTTCATGTCCAAATTTAAATTTGTGCGGTCTAGGTTAACAGTGGTAAGTCAATATCATAGTTGAAGAAAAAAATGAATTGTTAGTAATATTAAAAGATAAAAATATGCACAGAAAGTTATTCTCTAGTCTCGAACCCAAATCAGTCACCAGAGGCGAAGTTAATTTTCTTTTCAGCGCAAAATAAGCTGAATGGTTAGGAATACATAGTTTAAAGAAAGAAGAAAAAATAGATCCTTTTGAGTATGGGTGTGTTCAATGGCTTTTCCAAGCATGAAATGAAATAAAACTTTTACAAAAACTTTGACTTAAAGAGGAATACTTCGATTTATAGAGGAAAATTTTGTGTTTGATATTTAAAAACCTTTAATATTTTATATTAATAATGTGAGTGATGTACAGTCAACTCGCGATGATTCGAAGTCCAAGAGATCAGCCAAATACTTCGAGAAATTAGAACTTCGAGTTAATTTTATTGGATCTCTTTCCGCATTTTTATGCAAAAGTTAAAATTTTTGTATTCTATAAATAGTGTTTAGTCGATATTACACTACTTAGTTACAGAAAAAATTAATTGTCAGTATCTTAAATGATAAAAATATGCACCGAAAGTTTCTTCTCTGTTCTCGAAACCAAATTAGTCACCAAGGAGGAGAATATTTTTTCTTTTCACTGCAATAAGCTGAATGATAAGGAAAACTTAATTTAATGAGAGAAAAGAAATTAAGTCCTCTTGTTTGTGTATGTTCAATGTGTTTTTCCAAGCATGAAATGAAAAAAAAAATATATAGAAGAACTTTGACTTAAAGGGGCATACTTCGAGCTACAGTGTAAATTTTGTGTTGAAAGTATTAAAATATTTTGGGACTTCGTGATAGCAGCGAGATAAAAGAATGTCCTACTTATCATAATTCGAGTTATCACTGTATTCAAACGCGAATTACATTCGTGCCTTGACCAAGCTCGCTAGTCAAAATAACTCTATAATTCAGTTTTCCCGATTGAAATGAATTGAAATGCGATTAATCTTTACCAGATCCAAATGAACCATTCCAGTTGTTGCATAATAATTTATGTATTATAAACATGTACACTCTAAAAAAATTGTGCACCCTCTAACCACGCAACCAATGTGCTATCCGTGAGCACACGCACTATTTGCACGATCATTGCACAATAGTTTGACAAATGGATTGACAATAGATTGACAATAGATTGACGTCATGACTAAAGTCTTGACGTCAGAGATACACTGAATTTCTGGTTTTAAAAAATAATTATGAATAGATGGATATAGCTTAAACTAAAAATAAGTTTCTTAATTATACATAAATTTAATTAAGTACTTCTTGGGACCATTCGTTAAAAATTAAATTAATATAATTTCTATTGGCAGCTATGCTGCTATTGTCTACGTCATGCATTTCCCATGCACACGATATTATAATTAAAAAATATATAACCTTACGAATATAAACTAACAAAAAAAAATCATTATTATTCTTTTATTTTTACTTTGAGAATTTAAAACATCTTATTCGGCAAAATCGCCACATATGGCAACCACGATCCTTATTTCACACTTTTTTCACTACAGGGGTTACAATTACGTAAAGCTTTTTGCGTGGAGAACATAAAAAATCTCTTAAATTCCGGGAACGGGTGGACTTTCAAAATTTTAAAGTGGACTATGATTTATTCTATATTATTTTACATATCTATGCAAAATTTCAGGCTGATAGGTCCATTTTTGTGGATTTGTATACAACTCAAATCCACAAACAAACAAATAAATAAACAAACAAACAAACAAACAAACAGAATTTCATTTTTATTTATAAGATTATCCAAAGTTTTTGAGGACGTTGTGCTACCTCCAAATATTACATGATTTTCTTTTTTTTTTTTCTTTTTTACAAACAAAACCGTATTTCTAATTCAAACCTGGAAATTTCAAAAGTATTTTTTCTAATTATGTAATTTTGGACCAACCTACATACATGTAAAAAAAAAAAAAGGTTGTTACGACATCTTCAGTAATTACTTTTTAATTTTCAAACTTATAATACTTTCTGTGAATGTCACTCGTATATACTATATTTATAAAATACTCACTAAACAGATTGTGCCCTTACAAAGCACAGATGTGTGCATTGGGCAAGCACTCTGTATGTGCATTCTCAGCTGCTGCACATAATTGTGCACTCTCTTTGTGCCTTCAGGATGCACAATTGATTGTACACTTAATCTACATAATGAATGTGTTGTAAGGCTACTCATAACCGTGTACTCTGTTGCATATTCGGGCTGTACAATTGGATGCGCACATTTGTTGCATCTTTCAGAGCTGCCAACTCTCATTTTTTTCCCGGGAAATTTTCCACCACTAATTTTTAATTAGCAACTTATTGTTAAAATAAGGCCAAAATTTTAATCAAAAATAAAACTGTTTAAAAATTGTGGTGTCGAATCTCCCGAAAAAACTGGAGAGTTGGCAACTCTGCTTTTGTTGTACTGCTCGAATTTTACAACACAAAAATAAGCGACTAGCTGTGCTACAGAGTTACAGCATTTAAATCAAGAGATACAATGTTATGTGGATGACTGCTATTGCTTCTCAATTCAAAAACAACGGAAAAAAAAATCGGAGCAGGAATGAAATGTTTTATACGCAAAACAATAAGAATTGAAGATTTCCGAGGCTAATATGTTAAAATTTTTTAGTTTGGCGAAAAAATAAAATGGCTCAAATGCCGAGAAAGTGAGTTCTAGCGGTTTGCACAGTTTCCGGCTTGGCGAATTTACTGAGAGCTTAAGGAAACGGATTTTTGAAAACAAGTACAAAGGTTTTATTAGAATACAGCGTTAAATTTTAATGATCCCTGCGAAAATAATGCAGTTATTAAGGGATTTCAAGCGATCTATCTTCAGCATTCTCGCGATTTTGAGGAGGATTCTAACGCTTGGCGCTATTTATCGTAATTTAATTGTCTGCTATTTGGGTTATGAATACACCTGCGTATAAGTTTTTGAAATTTTCATTCAGTTGGAATTGTGCATTTTTCAGAGCAGCTTTTCTGCATCTAATGTATTACATCCAGAAAAAAGGATGTTAGAAATATCAATTTTAATTTTGTTTAATCACACTCATGAATAATGATACACTTTCCAACTTAATGAAAGAAGGAACGAAAATAGGGAAGACCCATGGATTATAACTCTTTTTATATATAGCACTTTAGTGCGTATTTAAAAATCTGAAAGTGTGTCAGATTTTCTATGATTCTAGCGCTTGGCGCAATTTAATGAGAGGGTATTTTTAAAAACAAGCGTAGGTTATCTTATAAATAAAAATGAAATTATGTTTGTCAATTTGTTGATTTGGGTAGTATACAATTCCACAAAAATGGACCTGTCAGCCTGAAATTTTACACAGATATGTAAAATAATATAGAATAAATGATAGTCCACTTTAAAACTTTGAAACTCCACTTAAAAACGTTTACCTCCTGAAGGGTTCCCTTAATTTCCGTTCCCGGAATTTAAGAGATTTTTTATGTTCTCCACGCAGAAAGCTTTACGTAATATTAACCCCTGTAGTGAAAAAAGTGTGTGAAATAAGCATCTTGGTTGCCATGTGTGGCGATTTTGCCGAATAAAATGTTTTAAATTCTTAAAGTAAAAATAAAAGAATAATAATGATTTTTTTAGTTTATTTTTTTGGTTATTTTTTTAATTATAATATCGTGTGCGCATAAGAAATGAGAGCAGGAATGAAATGTTTTATACGCAAAACAATGAGGATCGAAGATATCCGAGACTAATATGTAATTTTTTTTTAGTTTGGCGAAAAATAAAATGGCTGATAGGCCAATTTTTAGAGTGTGAGTTCTAGCGGTTTGCACAGTTTTAGGCTTTTTGGCTCAATTTACTGAGAGCTTAAGGGAATAGCATTTTTGAAAACAAGTGTATAGGTTTTCTTAGAATACAGCATTAAATTTTAACTATCCGTGCAGAAATAATGCAGTTATTAGGACATTTCAAGCGATGTAGCTTCAGAATTCTCGCCAATCGAGTACATTGATTTAACTTGGGGGAAATCCGCCAAATTTCAGAAAATTGAAATCTCCGCATTTAGTACATCGAGGTAACGATGAATAAAACATGTTATAGTTGATAATTTAAAAAATGCGGCTGTATTAAGGGATTCCACTTTTCAAATAAATGCCTGGCGGTCGAACCATTTCCCATTTTGATTGCTGCTAAGTCAATGCTTCGAATGATTCCCTGAAAAAACTCTTGCAAAATGGCGTATGCTGGCACATTGGCGAGGCTTAGATTTGAAACTGGATTTTACTTGAGACTGGTATATACGTATAATAAGACTGGTTATAGATAAAAATGAATGTTGGTATGTGTGTAGGAGGTTGAAAAACTCCAGCACCGTTTCACCGATCACCATGAAATTTGGTTCACCTAAGTCTTTTATCATGGAGAAGGTTTTTATGCTATCCGTTTTCCTCTAACTTTTCACTAGGTGGCGCAGCAGAACGTCGAATTCTATTCCGTTTAGCCGTTTGCTATGCGAATATGGTCCAACAAATTTCGATGAAATTTAGTACACGCGAATATTAGAACACGGAGAATATTTTTCACTATCCGTTTGCTGTAACTTACCGCTAAATAGCGCTGCAACGCATCAACTTCTATACCGTTCGACTGATCGGCATAAAATTTTTTATACTTACACATTTGAGAACGATGAATATATTCTAACTGCGTTACTTTTGATGTTACTCACCACTAGATGGCACTGCAATGCATTATTATTTTAACTCGCCACTAGATGACGCTGCAGCAGGCCAAATTTTTGACCATTCAAACGGTGGCTATGAAAATCAGTATACATAGCTATTTGAAAAATGAGAATATTTTGGCGTTATACATTTTGCTATAACTCGCCACATGACGGCGCTGTAGCAAATCATTACTTTAATTAACCACTAGATGGCCCTGCAGTGTATCACTTCTTGACTGTGCGAATAATCGCTATGAAAATAGGTATACATAGATATTTGAACACGGGGAAGAGTTTGGCACGATCCATTTTCCTATAACTTGACACTAGATGTCGCGTCAACACATGAACTTCAAGACTATTCAGCCGATCGTCATGAAAATTCGTATACATCGATATCTGAATGCGAATAATATTTTTGCCGTATCCGTTTTGCTAAAACTCGCCACTAGATTGTGCTACGCCGCATCGCCTTCTGCACCGTAAAAACGATTGCCTTGAAATTCAGTATGCATGATTATTGAACACAATATAACGCGATATCCATTTTGCTATATCTCTTTATTACAATAAATAGTAATCACAACAAATATTAATATCAAAAAGTCCATTCATTCCCGTGCGAAGAACGGGTACTTCAGCTAGTCTTATAAATAAAAATGAAATTCTGTTTGTTTGTTTGTTTGTTTGTGGATTTGAGTTGTATACAAATCCACAAAAATGGACCTTTCAGCCTGAAATTTTGCACAGATATGTAAAATAATATAGAATAAATCATAGTCCACTTTAAAACTTTGAAAGTCCACCGATCATACTATCGATCACCGACATTTGATCGTCAAAAAGATCAGATATAAAGGGGCATACTTCGAGCTACAGTGTAAATTTTGTGTTGAAAGTATTAAAATATTTTGGGACTTCGTGATAGCAGCGAGATAAAAGAATGTCCTACTTATCATAATTCGAGTTATCACTGTATTCAAACGCGAATTACATTCGTGCCTTGACCAAGCTCGCTAGTCAAAATAACTCTATAATTCAGTTTTCCCGATTGAAATGAATTGAAATGCGATTAATCTGTACCAGATCCAAATGAACCATTCCAGTTGTTGCATAATAATTTATGTATAATAAACATGTACACTCTAAAAAAATTGTGCACCCTCTAACCGCACAATCAATGTGCGATCCGTGAGCGCACATACTATTTGCACGATCATTGCACAATAGTTTGACTAAACATTGACGTCATGACTAAAGTCTTGACGTCAGAGATACACTGAATTTCTGGTTTTAAAAAATAATTATGAATAGATGGATATAGCTTAAATTAAAAATAAGTTTCTTAATTATACATAAATTTAATTTAGTTAAGTACTTCTTGGGGCCATTCGTTAAAAATTAAATTCAGACAATTTCTATTGGCAGCTATGCTGCGGAGCTGCAACATGTGCAGCGCCGCATTTCTTTACAGCAACGAAGCAATTCAAAACGTGTGTTATCGGGTTTTGTATTTTAGCTATCACATTAAAGGTACATCTTTGATTTATCATTATTATTTTTTTTGCAGTAAAAAGTTAGAATGTTTTTTGCAGCATTTGTAACAAGAACATCGAATTATTTAATTTGATTTCTATTAAAAAACATTTTCGCGATCATCAGTTTACATGTGGCTTAACATTCCCGATTAAATGTTGTCAGGATGGGTGCAAAAGTGCATGATACAAATGTATTTAATCTGATGAAACATACTGAAAAATATCACTTATCAGCGATCGAAAAAGTAACTTTTGTTCCTAGTTTGTTGTCTGAAGTAGTTGAAAATGCTGAGGATGATAATATGTATGATGAGGTTCAGCCAATGGAGGTAGAGTGCACGTACTCACAATAAAATGAGCAAGATGTTGATTCAAAGGAAGCTCTTAGACATGAAATTTTATCCGTTGTTTCTGAATTGAGAAGCAATAGCAGTCTTCCACATAACATTGTATCTCTTGTTGTAAATGCTGGTAACTCTGTAGCACAGCTAGTCGCTTCTTTTTGTGTTAAAAAATTCGAGCAATACCACAAAAGCAGAGCTGCCAACTCTCCAGTTTTTTTCGGGAGATTCGACACCACAATTTTTAAACAGTTTATTTGATAATTTTTGCCTATTTTACCAAATTTCTGGGCCTTATTTTGAGGAGGCATACTGCAAGCGTTTGCGCACTTGACAATTAAAAATTAGTGGTGGGAAATTTCCCGGAAAAAAATGAGAGTTGGCAGCTCTGACAAAGGATGCAACAAAAGTGCGCATTCAATTGTGCAGCCCGAATACACAACTGAGTACACGGTTATGAGTAGCCTTACAACACATTCATTATGTAGATTAAGTGCACAATCAATTGTGCATCCTGAAGGCACAAAGAGAGTGCACAATTATGTGCAGCAGCTGAGAGTGCACATACAGAGTGCTTCCCCAATGCACACATCTGTGCTTTGTAAGGGCACAATCTGTTTAGTGAGTATTTTATAAATATAGTATATACGAGTGACATTCACAGAAAGTATTATAAGTTTGAAAATTAAAAAGTAATTACTGAAGATGTCGTAACAACCTTTTTTTTTTACTTCCTTGTACGTAGTATAAGGAAGTAATGTGATCCCGAAAAATTTTGGGGGCCAAATTTCGACATAAAAACCGATTTTGACTACCTCTAAATTTAATTAAAAAAAAATTTTCGATGCATCTCATCGTAGGCTAGCATGCACGATCATATTAACGCGTCTGCAACTCATTTTGACCAGTGGCGAGTCTACTGTGGCCAGTTTTTCCATGCCGTCTGTACGTACGTACGTATGTACGTACGTATGTACGTACGTATGTATGTAACTCGCATATCTCAAAAACTATTGGTCGTAGAATGTTCAGATTTGATATTTAGGATTGTTCTATGATCTAGTTGTGCACCTCCCCTTTTGGTGGCAATCGAATGGATAGTTTATGTACAGGACCGCCCAAAAGATTCGAAATACATTACGCTCTATGGGCCGAAATTCATTAAACTCGCCTAACTCAAAAGCTATTAGGCGTAGAATGTCGAAACTTCATATTTTGGATAGTTGTAACATCTAGTTGTGCACCTCCCCTTTTGGTTCCATTCGACTGGATAGTTTATCTACAGGACTGCCCAAAACATTCGAAATACATTACACTCAATGGGCCGAAATTCATTAAACTCGCATATCTCAAAAATTGTTAGGCGTTGAATGTTGAAACTTTATATTTAGGATTGTTGTAACATCTAGTTGTGCACCTCCCCTTTCGGTTCCATTCGACTGAATAGTTTATCTACAGGACCGCCCAAAAGATTCGAAATACATTACGCTCTATGGGCCGAAATTCATCAAAGCGTTTTTTAGAGGTATTGGGCTATTTCAAACGACTCAGAAGTGATATATGCTGTAAAGAGTTAGAAAATGAATTTCTCCATTAATAAAAGTGTCTTTTTCATTTATAGTTCTGCTACAGGAACACTCAAAAGATTTCCAATACATTACGGTCAATAGCAATTTTAGGGGCATTCATCCATTTCAAGCACAATACCGTCCTACCACATAAGTTAGGTAATGGTCCGACCACGGTCACGTGCCTCCCTCAAGAACTATGCCAAAAGTCGCCAAGCTTGGCGACTTTTGGCGTATGTGTGTGCATATTTAACTCTCAAATCTCAAAAACTATTATGAAATTTCATATATAAGAATGTTGTAACATCTAGTTGTGCATCCCGATTTTTGCTTCCAATCTACTGGAGAGTTTATTTACAGGACCACCGAAAAGAATTTCAGTACCTTAATGTCTATGGACATCTTCAATATAATACAACTGTAGACAGTCATTGTTTGGTACATGCCCAAAATCTCGCCGTCTGTCCTCGACCTTGGCGAGTTTTGGCGAAATATCGCCAAATTTGGCGATAGTCAGTCATTTGGTCCATGCCCAAAGTATCGCCATTTGTCATCGTTCTTGGCGAGTTTTGGCGAAATATCGCCAAATTTGGCGATAATCTGTCATTGTTTGGTTCATGCTTAAAATCTCGCCAAATGTCGTCGACATTGACGAGTTTCGCCGAAATATCGCCAAATTTGGCGCCAAAAATTATTTCCTATTTTGTATAACTCTAAAACTTTAACCCGTAGATTTTTTAACTTTATATTTAGAACTATTGTAATACCTAACTGTTTTCAATATCTTTTTTGACAGCAATCGACTGAGAATTTATTTACATGGTGAGCCAAATGACTTTGAATACATTGAGGTGTATAGATGCATTCAATTCATTGAAAGTCTGTGGTCAATGACTACTTTGGCTATCCCCAAAATCTCGCTGACTATCTCAAGTTTGTCGGCTTTTGGTGAAATATCGCCAAATAAAGTGTCAGAAGGAAATCTTTCGAATTGAACTCAGCTTGGCGATATCGAAATATTTGGCTAGAAATCGCTAAACCTTACTATTATTGATATTTTATCTCTTTCAAACAAATAAATTTAGAGGAAGTCCGTCGAAAATATTTTTGATCTAATGGACGTGCAAGGAAGTCATGTGTTGGACACATCAGATTTTTTTTACATGTATGTAGGTTGGTCCAAAATTACATAATTAGAAAAAATACTTTTGAAATTTCCAGGTTTGAATTAGAAATACGGTTTTGTTTGTAAAAAAGAAAAAAAAAAAAGAAAATCATGTAATATTTGGAGGTAGCACAACGTCCTCAAAAACTTTGGATAATCTTATAAATAAAAATGAAATTCTGTTTGTTTGTTTGTTTGTTTGTTTGTTTGTTTATTTGTTTGTTTGTGGATTTGAGTTGTATACAAATCCACAAAAATGGACCTATCAGCCTGAAATTTTGCATAGATATGTAAAATAATATAGAATAAATCATAGTCCACTTTAAAATTTTGAAAGTCCACCCGTTCCCGGAATTTAAGAGATTTTTTATGTTCTCCACGCAAAAAGCTTTACGTAATTGTAACCCCTGTAGTGAAAAAAGTGTGAAATAAGGATCGTGGTTGCCATATGTGGCGATTTTGCCGAATAAGATGTTTTAAATTCTCAAAGTAAAAATAAAAGAATAATAATGATTTTTTTTTGTTAGTTTATATTCGTAAGGTTATATTTTTTTTAATTATAATATCGTGTGCATGGGAAATCGGAGCAGGAATGAAATGTTTTATACGCAAAACAATAAGAATTGAAGATTTCCGAGGCTAATATGTTAAAATTTTTTAGTTTGGCGAAAAAATAAAATGGCTCAAATGCCGAGAAAGTGAGTTCTAGCGGTTTGCACAGTTTCCGGCTTGGCGAATTTACTGAGAGCTTAAGGAAACGGATTTTTGAAAACAAGTACAAAGGTTTTATTAGAATACAGCGTTAAATTTTAATGATCCCTGCGAAAATAATGCAGTTATTAAGGGATTTCAAGCGATCTATCTTCAGCATTCTCGCGATTTTGAGGAGGATTCTAACGCTTGGCGCTATTTATCGTAATTTAATCGTCTGCTATTTGGGTTATGAATACACCTGCGTATAAGTTTTTGAAATTTTCATTCAGTTGGAATTGTGCATTTTTCAGAGCAGCTTTTCTGCATCTAATGTATTACATCCAGAAAAAAGGATGTTAGAAATATCAATTTTAATTTTGTTTAATCACACTCATGAATAATGATACACTTTCCAACTTAATGAAAGAAGGAACGAAAATAGGGAAGACCCATGGATTATAACTCTTTTTATATATAGCACTTTAGTGCGTATTTAAAAATCTGAAAGTGTGTCAGATTTTCTATGATTCTAGCGCTTGGCGCAATTTAATGAGAGGGTATTTTTAAAAACAAGCGTAGGTTATCTTATAAATAAAAATGAAATTATGTTTGTCAATTTGTTGATTTGGGTAGTATACAATTCCACAAAAATGGACCTGTCAGCCTGAAATTTTACACAGATATGTAAAATAATATAGAATAAATGATAGTCCACTTTAAAACTTTGAAACTCCACTTAAAAACGTTTTCCTCCTGAAGGGTTCCCTTAATTTCCGTTCCCGGAATTTAAGAGATTTTTTATGTTCTCCACGCAGAAAGCTTTACGTAATATTAACCCCTGTAGTGAAAAAAGTGTGTGAAATAAGCATCTTGGTTGCCATGTGTGGCGATTTTGCCGAATAAAATGTTTTAAATTCTTAAAGTAAAAATAAAAGAATAATAATGATTTTTTTAGTTTATTTTTTTGGTTATTTTTTTAATTATAATATCGTGTGCGCATAAGAAATGAGAGCAGGAATGAAATGTTTTATACGCAAAACAATGAGGATCGAAGATATCCGAGACTAATATGTAATTTTTTTTAGTTTGGCGAAAAATAAAATGGCTGATAGGCCGATTTTTAGAGTGTGAGTTCTAGCGGTTTGCACAGTTTTAGGCTTTTTGGCTCAATTTACTGAGAGCTTAAGGGAATAGCATTTTTGAAAACAAGTGTATAGGTTTTCTTAGAATACAGCATTAAATTTTAACTATCCGTGCAGAAATAATGCAGTTATTAGGACATTTCAAGCGATGTAGCTTCAGAATTCTCGCCAATTGAGTACATTGATTTAACTTGGGGGAAATCCGCCAAATTTCAGAAAATTGAAATCTCCGCATTTAGTACATCGAGGTAACGATGAATAAAACATGTTATAGTTGATAATTTAAAAAATGCGGCTGTATTAAGGGATTCCACTTTTCAAATAAATGCCTGGCGGTCGAACCATTTCCCATTTTGATTGCTGCTAAGTCAATGCTTCGAATGATTCCCTGAAAAAACTCTTGCAAAATGGCGTATGCTGGCACTTTGGCGAGGCTTAGATTTGAAACTGGATTTTACTTGAGACTGGTATATACGTATAATAAGACTGGTTATAGATAAAAATGAATGTTGGTATGTGTGTAGGAGGTTGAAAAACTCCAGCACCGTTTCACCGATCACCATGAAATTTGGTTCACCTAAGTCTTTTATCATGGAGAAGGTTTTTATGCTATCCGTTTTCCTCTAACTTTTCACTAGGTGGCGCAGCAGAACGTCGAATTCTATTCCGTTTAGCCGTTTGCTATGCGAATATGGTCCAACAAATTTCGATGAAATTTGGTACACGCGAATATTAGAACACGGAGAATATTTTTCACTATCCGTTTGCTGTAACTTACCGCTAAATAGCGCTGCAACGCATCAACTTCTATACCGTTCGACTGATCGGCATAAAATTTTTTATACTTACACATTTGAGAACGAAGAATATATTCTAACTGCGTTACTTTTGATGTTACTCACCACTAGATGGCACTGCAATGCATTATTATTTTAACTCGCCACTAGATGACGCTGCAGCAGGCCAAATTTTTGACCATTCAAACGGTGGCTATGAAAATCAGTATACATAGCTATTTGAAAAATGAGAATATTTTGGCGTTATACATTTTGCTATAACTCGCCACATGACGGCGCTGTAGCAAATCATTACTTTAATTAACCACTAGATGGCCCTGCAGTGTATCACTTCTTGACTGTGCGAATAATCGCTATGAAAATAGGTATACATAGATATTTGAACACGGGGAAGAGTTTGGCACGATCCATTTTCCTATAACTTGACACTAGATGTCGCGTCAACACATGAACTTCAAGACTATTCAGCCGATCGTCATGAAAATTCGTATACATCGATATCTGAATGCGAAGAATATTTTTGCCGTATCCGTTTTGCTAAAACTCGCCACTAGATTGTGCTACGCCGCATCGCCTTCTGCACCGTAAAAACGATTGCCTTGAAATTCAGTATGCATGATTATTGAACACAATATAACGCGATATCCATTTTGCTATATCTCTTTATTACAATAAATAGTAATCACAACAAATATTAATATCAAAAAGTCCATTCATTCCCGTGCGAAGAACGGGTACTTCAGCTAGTCTTATAAATAAAAATGAAATTCTGTTTGTTTGTTTGTTTGTTTGTTTGTGGATTTGAGTTGTATACAAATCCACAAAAATGGACCTATCAGCCTGAAATTTTGCACAGATATGTAAAATAATATAGAATAAATCATAGTCCACTTTAAAACTTTGAAAGTCCACCCGTTCCCGGAATTTAAGAGATTTTTTATGTTCTCCACGCAAAAAGCTTTCCGTAATTGTAACCCCTGTAGTGAAAAAAGTGTGAAATAAGGATCGTGGTTGCCATGTGTGGCGATTTTGCCGAATAAGATGTTTTAAATTCTCAAAGTAAAAATAAAAGAATAATAATGATTTTTTTTTGTTAGTTTATATTCGTAAGGTTATATTTTTTTAATTATAATATCGTGTGCATGGGAAATCGGAGCAGGAATGAAATGTTTTATACGCAAAACAATAAGAATTGAAGATTTCCGAGGCTAATATGTAAATTTTTTTAGTTTGGCGAAAAAATAAAATGGCTCAAATGCTGATTTGAGAAAGTGAGTTCTAGCGGTTTGCACAGTTTTCGGCTTGGCGCAATTTATTGAGAGCTTAAGGAAATAGATTTTTGAAAACAAGTGCAAAGGTTTTATTAGAATACAGCGTTAAATTTTAATGATCCGTGAAGAAATAATGCAGTTATTAAGGGATTTCAAGCGATCTATCTCCAGAATTCTCGCCAATTGAGTACATTGATTTAAGTTGGGGGAATTCCGCCAAATTTCAGAAAATTGAAATCTTCTCATTTAGTACATCGGAGTAACGATGAATAAAACACGTTATAGTTGATAATTTTAAAAAATTCGGCTGTATTAAGGGATTCCACTTTTCAAATAAAGGCTTGCTTTACTTTTTCGCGGTCGAACCATTTCCCATATTGATTGCTGCTAAGTCAATGCTTCGAATGATTTCCTGAAAAAACGCTTGCAAAATGGCGTATGTTGGCACTTTGGCGAGGCTTAGATTTGAAACTGGATTTTATTTGAGACTGGGATATATAATGACACTGGTTATAGATAAAAATGAATGTTGGTATGTGTGTATGAGGTTGAAAAACTCCAGCACCGTTGAGCACCGTTGCACCATGAAATTTGGTTCACCTAAGTCTTTTATCATGGAGAAGCTTTTTATGCTATCCGTTTTCCTCTAACTTGCCACTAGGTGGCGCAGCAGAACGTCGAATTCTATTCCGTTTAGCCGTTTACTATGCGAATATCGTCCAACCGATTTCGATGAAATTTGGTACACGCGAATATTAGAACACGGAGAATATTTTTCACTATCCATTTTGCTGTAACTTGCCGCTAAATGGCGCTGCAACGCATCAACTTCTATACCGTTCGACCGATCGGCATAAAATTTTTTATACTTACACATTTGAGCACGAAGAACATATTCTAACTGCGTTCCTTTTGATGTTACTCACCACTAGATGACACTGCAATGCATTATTGTTTTAACTCGCCACTAGATGACGCTGCAGCAGGCCAAATTCTTGACCATTCAGACGGTCGCTATGAAAATCAGTATACATAGCTATTTGAAGAATGAGAATATTTTGGCGTTATCCATTTTGCTATAACTCGCCACTTGACGGCACTGTAGCAAATCATTACTTTAATTAACCACTAGATCGCGCTGCAGTGTATCACTTCTTGACTGTGCAACTGATCGCTATGAAAATAGGTATACATAGATATTTGAACACGGGGAAGAGTTTGGCGCTATCCATTTTCCTATATAATTTGCCACTAGATGTCGCGTCGTCAGGGCTGTCCAGCCGATCGTCCTGAAATTTCGTATTCATCGATATCTGAATGCGAAGAATATTTCCGCCGTATCCGTTTTGCTAAAACTCTCCACTAGATTGCGCTACGCCGCATGGCCTTCTGCACCGTACAAACGATTGCCTTGAAATTCGGTATGCATGGTTATTGAACACAATATAAAGCGATATCCATTTTGCTATATCTCTTTATTACAATAAATAGTAATCCCCACAAATCGTAATATCAAAAAGTCCATTCATTCCCGTGCGAAGAACGGGTACTTCAGCTAGTATAAGATATAAATGATAGACATAGATACCTCGAACAATTGTGTGTTCCCCTCACAAACTTACTCTCCTTTTATTTCACCTAGCGATCCCAAAAAATGCGATATCTCGAATCATTCTTTTAGTGTCCTTCCACTTCGAGATATCGCGGTTGTACTTTACTACACCGAAAAAAATGTTTTGTTGAATCAACAAAAATTTTGTTAAATCAAAAAAATTATCCAGTTGAAATAGCGTCAGCAAAATTCATGTTGAATTAACAAAATTATTTTTCTAAAATTTTTATTTGGTTGATATAACCAAATGTTTTGTTAGTTTAACCAAACTAATTGTTCAAGTGCCTTATTTTGTTAAAATCAACAAATTTGCTAGTTTGAATTAACAAAATTTCTTCGTTCACTGGTGCTGTGCTGGCTCATTCAACAAAATTATTTTGTTGATTTTTCTGTTATATTTTTTAACCATCAAATAGTTTGTTTAAAGTTTCAGATACAGGATAAATAATTTATTTATTCATAAAAATTCACATTTTTATTTTGGTATTTTTATAAATCTAGAAATTCAGTGTCTTTATTTTTCTTTAAAAAATTAAAATTGGTAAGGCAATCTAAAATCGCTTTTGCGTTTGTAATAAATAATTATGTGTACTATTTCCTGAAAATTTATATTATAACGAGATCTAGTTTATTACTGACTTAGTAGTAAGGATCCAGATTGCAGTAGATGGAAAAAATAAATATTCTCGTCAGCTATTTTGAAATGACTTGTCTCCCCAAATAAACACACATAAAACAGGCAGTCCTTATGGAATGTGTTCTGTCATGATAAATATATAAAAACACTTATTAAGCAGTTTCGTTTCGAATGCATGCTGTTTACCCTTAGATTTAGAATAAATATAAAAATAAGAAAAGATTAGTGCTATTTTCTTTTCGGCGTGGTATACGAATTAAACTATTAACAAAACATTAACGCAGCTGGCTCTGCCGCACAGCCTGCTGCATGAAAGAAGGATCTCTAGATCTGTGGCACACGATAAACGCCTAGATCGTCCGCCATCTTGCTGGTAGTTAAGTCGAGCGAAGGCAACGGCTGCCCTTTTTCAGCATTGGGCAATCTATCCAGCTGTTCTCGCATTCTTCCATTTTTCTGCAGATGTCAGTGCTGTTAAAAATAATTGTGACCATTTTTTTACGGGAAATGACTTGCTGAAAAGTAAAGGATTCTCGTGGAGCTATGTCACCCGCAACTATTTTTATAGAAATCAAATCTATTCTTCGTGACTGGCAACAGTCAAAACGTTCGAGTTTGGTATTCCCAGAGCGAGAACACTGCGCGTTAATGGATTAACTGCATTCTTAAAATTCTACATTTTTCATCGCATCAGTTCGAACTACGACATTCCTCATTGATGACAGTCTGATAGGCATTCATGATTATTATTTAGGAGCAAAACTGTTAGTTTTTCGAGGGAAAGAATGATATTTTTCTTATAGAACCTTTCGACGAGGTAGTCACACTATATAACTCAGGTAAAAATAATACCCTCTGCGTCTAAGTTACGAAATTCACTTACATATTCGTAAAATATGTTGATTTATTTTCCTACGAATCAGATTCTTTAGTGCATTAATGATATTAAATTTCATTACACTCGGGTACATTTATAAAAAGCACGAAAGAACAATATGTTTCAAATAAGCGTTTTAAATATTTTTTTACATATTCGTGAAAGTGAGTCACGATTCCACTTTACTACGCGTTTTGTATGCTTCTGAGTTAACGTCGACCACCAGTCTTCTCTAATTTGCAATTTATAGTTTCGATTCTTACCAGCGCATTTTTAAATTTTTTGGTCAAAACCTATAGATGGATTTAAGCATTTAAAAAGCTAAAGAAATTAAAAAAAAAACGATTGGTATCTACCAAAAGCATATCTGTTAAATCATCCGCAACACCCAAAAAACGATTTTCAAATTTTTTATAATTATTTTTTGAATTACAGTCGCTGTAATATTCAATTAATTGCCCACGACATATGACGAAATTCTCAAAAGATAATGCTAAAAAAAAAATTAAAAAACAAAAATATTTTGTCTTTATTTAAGTTTTGTTATTAATCTTCTAGTAATGAGGAGAGTAGCAAATATTATAGCAACTACAATTAACATAAGCGTTAAGCTAAGATGAGGAACTTCAGTATAATCTTCGTAATGCAGCCTGATTCTAATGAATTTATAACTTTCCAGCTCAATAAAGTGAATCATTACATTAATTTAACTCAAAGATGTGTTTTCCTTTGGTTTTTGAAAAAGAAAATAAAATAATAACTATATTTTAAATACACAAATATGTAGGTTTACAATCCATTATAAAGTTACACCAAACACTTATAAAGCACGAGAACTTTTCTTTTTAATAACTTCAAATTTACACAATAATCAGTTGTTATTTAGGAGACGACAAACTTTTCAATAGAGGTTGACCGTTGAAACATTCGATTAAAATATTATGTAGGCTGTTATTGGATTCAAGAAACCAAGAAGAATCCAAAAAATAAGTAACTTGACTGTCATGGCTGACATCGGGCCCGTTCGAGAATTCACTGGTCTGTTATGCACCGGTTACGGTCATTTTTCGGTTAAGTGACGTCACGGCTGTTAACCGGTTTCAGTCATCCTCACCACATCCGATTCCAAGCCAAGAAAACAATAATAAGCATTGGCAACACTACGATAATAACCTACCTCGCTAGCAGCGTCATTCTGATTGCGCTCTGATCACGTTGAGCAGGCAACCGCTACATCACCGAAACGTTTTCGAACGCGGTTACTTCCAGAGCTTCGCCCAACCTTCCGCCTTTTCGAACGCTCTGGTCGTGCACTGGTGCACAACCGATGAATTCTCGAACGCGCCCTCAGTACACTGGGTGTTTTGACCACGAATATTTGAAAACCCGCCTGTGCTCATCGTCCCGATTGAAAGGTACCATTTTTTTTTAACTCTACCTGACCCAAGGACAAGCTTTCTGGATAGAAAAACGATGAACTGTAAACACAAAGTTACTGTTACATATATTTACTTCCTTGTACGTAGTATAAGGAAGTAATGTGATCCCGAAAAATTTTGGGGGCCAAATTTCGACAAAAAAACCGATTTTGACTACCTCAAATTTTAATTTTAAAATTTTTTTCGATGCATCTCATCGTAGGCTAGCATGCACGATCATATTAACGCGTGTGCAACTCATTTTGACCAGCGGCGAGTCTACTGTGGCCAGTTTTTCCATGCCGTCTGTACGTACGTACGTATGTATGTAACTCGCATATCTCAAAAACTATTGGCCGTAGAATGTTGAGATTTGATATTTAGGATTTTTCTATGATCTAGTTGTGCACCTCCCCTTTTGGTGGCAATCGAATGGATAGTTTATGTACAGGACCGCCCAAAAGATTCGAAATACATTGCGCTCTATGGGCTGAAATTCATTAAACTCGCCTAACTCAAAAGCTATTAGGCGTAGAATGTCGAAACTTCATATTTTGGATAGTTGTAACATCTAGTTGTGCACCTCCCCTTTTGGTTCCATTCGACTGGATAGTTTATCTACAGGACAGCCCAAAAGATTCGAAATACATTACGCTCAATGGGCCGAAACTCAGTAAACTCGCATATCTCAAAAACTATTAGGCGTAGAATGTTGAAACTTTATATTTAGGATTGTTGTAACATCTAGTTGTGCACCTCCCCTTTCGATTCCATTCGACTGGATAGTTTATCTACAGAACCGCCCAAAAGATTCGAAATACATTACGCTCTATGGGCCGAAATTCATCAAAGCGTTTTTTAGAGGTATTGGGCTATTTCAAAAGACTCAGAAGTGATGTATGCTGTAAAGAGTTAGAAAATGAATTTCTCCATTAAAAAAAGTGTCTTTATCATTTATAGTTCTGCTACAGGAACACTCAAAAGATTTCCAATACATTACGGTCAATGGCAATTTTAGAGGCATTCATCCATTTCAAGCACAATACCGTCCTACCACATAAGTTAGGTGATGGTCCGACCACGGTCACGTGCCTCCCTCAAGAACTATGCCAAAAGTCGCCAAGCTTGGCGACTTTTGGTGTACGTGTGTGCATATTTAACTCTCAAATCTCAAAAACTATTATGAAATTTCATATGTAAGAATGTTGTAACATCTAGTTGTGCATCTCGATTTTTGGTTCCAATCTACTGGAGAGTTTATTTACAGGACCACCGAAAAGAATTTTAGTACTTTAATGTCTATGGACATCTTCAATATAATACAACTGTAGACAGTCATTGTTTGGTACATGCCCAAAATCTCGCCGTCTGTCCTCGACCTTGGCGAGTTTTGGCGAAATATCGCCAAATTTGGCGATAGTCAGTCATATGGTCCATGCCCAATGTATCGCCATTTGTCATCGTTCTTGGCGAATTTTGGCGAAATGTCGCCAAATTTGGCGATAATCTGTCAATGTTTGGTTCATGCTTAAAATCTCGCCAAATGTCGTCGACATTAACGAGTTTCGCCGAAATATCGCCAAATTTGGCGCCAAAAATTATTTCGTATTTTATATAACTCTAAAACTTTAACCCGTAGATTTTTTAACTTTTGTATTTAGAACAATTGTAATATCTAACTGTTTTCATATCTTTTTTGACAGCAATCGACTGAGAATTTATTTACAGGGCGAGCCAAATGACTTTAAATACATTGAGGTGTATGGATGCATTCAATTCATTGAAAGTCTGTGGTCAATGACTACTTTGGCTATCCCCAAAATCTCGCAGACTATCTCAAGTTTGTCGGCTTTTGGTGAAATATCGCCAAATAAAGTGTCAGAAGGAAATCTTTCAAATTGAACTCAGCTTGGCGATATCGAAATATTTGGCTAGAAATCGCTAAACCTTACTATTATTGATATTTTATCTCTTTCAAACAAATAAGTTTAGAGGAAGTGCGTCGAAAATATTTGTGATCTAATGGACGTGCAAGGAAGTCATGTGTTGGACACATCAGATTTTTTTTGATATAGAAAAAGACCTTATTTAAATTTCTGGTTGTTAGAAGTTTCTCTCTTCAGAATATTCCCGCTCTCTCGGTAGGAAGAAAAACCCGGATGAAAAGCATTTCAGTTACATGGACAAGCCACGCCATCTATTGAAAAATATTAATACTAAATAGTTTCTTCACAATAATGAAATATACGGGCAAATCAGAAAAGGAAAGGAGAAAATATCGATGCCCGTAGGCTATACGGGCAAACCAGTTGAGGCCAATTTTGGGTAGCACGTACACTTTACGGGCAAACCGCTTAAGGGGTTAAATCTCTTCGAGTTTTGATTGTCGCTTTGATGTGAAAACACGGCCTAAGATCAGTAGGACATGGGGATTATCGAAACGATCAGGTAGAAAAATAACCTGTTCCAAATTCCACAAACGTGCAGACAGTGCAAGAAGTACAATTGTCGCGCCATTTGGTGGTGGCAAATTTTATCAGCATCTCTTTCCCTTTAGATTATCAAGTGCTGTATGGTTCAGGACTGTGAATTACACCCACACATACACACACACACATATATATACATATACAATACATGTAAATGGTAAGAGAAAATTTTTAATATATCAAAATAAAATAGTTGGATGGCTTATTAAACTGTCATATTTTAAATACGAACTAAAGTGGTATATATTAAATGTGAATCATAATTCATGCTTTTGCTCTATTTTGTCTTTCTTACTTCATTATGGTGGAAAGTGCATCAATGTTCCTGCTACGACCATAGCTGTTTCTTTTATTCCATCATGTTCGAAAGTGTATCATTATTTGTGTCGGCCCTTATTGTCTTCCTTGTTCCATTGCGTTGGAAAGTTCATCATAATCTAAGAGTGTGCCGTATTTACTGTCCTTGCTCCATACAACATATGTTTACAGTTGAAATCTGTATTAAAATTACCTACTAAAACTATATCACAGACTTCATCAGGAATATTCTAACTATACTTCAGGCATATTCTAATAAACTATCATACTATTCAATGCTAATGCTATAGTATTCTATCTACTTTTCCAAGCCGTGCATGTCTTACCTATACTTCTGAAAAAATGTCGACAGAAATACCGGTGTAAGCAAAATAGCGCTCCAGTATACAAAAAAAAAAAAACTACTATAAAATTAGACTTTTGTCCGCACATTACTTGGAAATAAAAAATTTTGCAATTTCTATCCATTTCAAGTAGCAGAGAACCCGATTTTACCTTCAAAAAAAGTCTGTTTGTCTGTCATTCTGTACGTGACGTTTTTTTTTTTTTTTTTTTTTTTTTGTTGCTGTTCTCGAATTCTGAAAGAATGGCTGAAGCAAATCAAGTGAAATTTGACAATATGATAGGTAGTCACTCAGCTTAAACGATAGGCGTCGACTTTTTAAAAATTATTATTAGATTTTTAGATCTCGCGAAAATCGAACCATGAATCATCTTTTTAATTAACAAATACATCAAAATATTACGAATACTTATTGTTTTGACCATGGACAAAATCACGAGGACAAATGCGAAGCTTGACGACTTTTGGCGAAATATCGTGAAATTTATCTACAAAAATGTTTCCAAAACTTAACCGATTTTGGTGGGATGTTTTATATTAACGAGAATTTTGCAAACTTTAATATTATTGAAGAATCCAATCTGAATTTCAAATAAGTTTGGAAGAAGTGAATCGAAAAATTAAATAATTTGATCCCGTGCAAGAAACTCGTGAAGTGTCCACCCGAAATTGTTATTTGAAAATTATATTTTGAGTTTGAGAATTGCATGTTAAAGGGTTTGTATTAATAATTGTCACTCTCTAAAAGTCTCCCAAACACATCATTTCAATAATTCTTCTTAAATATATATTTCTAAGATGGATCATGTTATACATCATTTATGATGCAAAAAATAGCAATGATGAGATTGATATACGGTCATCTTTTGACCCAGAAAAATGACCAGTATCTTCGAAATCCATTTTTCTCCATTTGCATCACCTATAATTTATAACCTGATCAGAACCTATAAGCAACTTGCATTCTTTGAAGAGAAATATTTCGGCTGTGATTCATGGGCTATGCAAGAACATCTCTGTTGCATTAGTGATAGTTTAGAAATTATCAGTCTAGCAGTAGAAGGCCAAGTTATTAGGAGTTTTATTCGTACTTTTGTGTCGTCTAGTCTAAGTTCATTTGTGGAGAAAAAAAATTTAGGTTTTGTACCCATCTTTTTTATGAGTGCATTTTGTCCCTATAATATTACGCAGATATATCTTAATTCTGAGTTAAAGAAATACTGACGCTCAATAAAAAGTTTATGAAACTAATCTTATCATTTAGTAGTGCCCCTTTTGATGCAATACCAGCCTCTATTCGGCACATGCCCACTACAGGTATATTTTTGCAAAGTACGTATCATAATGTCATTTCCTCATTTAAGTTTCAGTCAACTGTCACTTGCTGGTAGCCAGTTCTTTTTCAATCTCCTACTTTGTGAGCTTCCAGATGTTCCCTATTGGTAGCCAGTCCCTCACAGACTCAACATGCACTTATTAAAATTCATTATTATCTTAAAACTTATCAAAGCTTATTCTTGACACTTACAAAAAACAGCAATCATGATTCCAGCAGCAAAAGCAAGTAAAAATTCTTATGAGGACGAACATATATGCTCCGAAAATTCCTTTAAACTAGGCAACAAAAGGTAGGAACAAAAATTTGATTCGTGTCCCTATTGATTTGGTAATCTACTATAAATTGCTTTGAGCGAGAATAAACTGATGATGAAATACGAGATGATAAACTGATAAAATACAAGGTGTTTATAATTAAGATTCATCTATTTAGAGTGGTGTAAATCGGTAACTGCTGGTCAGAATGTTACCAAAATTGCATTAAAAATCAATGAGACCATGAAAAAAAAATAGTTAAAAAATCTCCTGAGGGCATTTCACAGCATCAAATAACCAATCTTAATAAAACAATGAAGTGCGAAGCAAATATTTTACACCTCTAAGCACTGGCAGAATTTGTACATCAACAGCTATCATTTTAAGACACCTCCTAGAGGTTGATTTTTAACTGTTTTCTTCCACGCAAATCTCTGTCCCATGGTTTCCCATGGTCTGAACCAAATTTGGGTTACCAAATTTGGTAACGTTCTAGCGAGTAGTTTTTGCTGTACATTTCTCTGAACATGAGAACTTTTAATACTAATAACAACCTGTAGCTTCATAATTTATGATAGATAGGAATTAATAATAGGTATCAATCTAAGCCATTGATTAATGAGCACAGTCTGATATAAATGTACCTCTTTTACTTGAAAGGAAGATAATAATAATATATAACAGCTTTTTAAAAATTTTAATTACTTTTATAATGAAACACAACATCATAGCAAGTAGTCAGAAATGTGCTCGCTTCAACTGCTTTTTTGTGTAATTAGATTTTAATTTTCTGACGTGTGACTCCAGTATTCCCAGTATAGGTTTTATATTTTAATTATTGAAAATTGATTCTTTTAAAAGCTGTTTACTCGAAAAAATTAATAAAAGAAGGCCTTAAGAGAGTTTTACCTAGACAAGCTTGAAGTTACAGGGTATTTAAACATCATCTTCGAAACAGTTTTCTGAAATTTTGCCATAAATACTTAACTAAATACTTACTCTTCTGCTTTTAAATTTATAAATGCTCCAGAACCTGAAACGTTTCTTTCAACCACCAAGCATCATTTTTCCATAAACTCAAGACTTATTTCTCAATACTACATGCAGTCTTCCGCGTTTTAGTGCATTGCAGTAAACATTTCATACTTTTCAGATCTCCAAAAAAAAAAAAAAAAAAAAAAAAAAAAAAAAAACTTTGGATTTTCAAGATTAGTATCTTTCAAATGTAGTAGTTCAATACTTTGGGCAATACATACTCGAGACACTGAAGATAAAGATATCATTTTTCTAAGTTTACTGGAGAAAAAAAAAGAAGAGTGATTGTTCTTCTGCGGCGGTACAAGAAAACATTTAAAAAGCTTTTAGTTTTATGACAATTTATTATTAATGGGTTTTGCTATTTTAAAGCATGGGAAATAGTTTTTAAAGCATGTAATGTTATGTAGTGTACTCAAGAAGAAGTGCTATCCATAGCAAGACGCAAGTATGCAGTGGTGGGTACAGAAATACAGGGTCTGTCACAATCCCCTCCCCGGTTTGGAAGGCTTATAAAAAATATATAAATATTACCAATATAGCAACAAAGTTGACTTTATATGAAGAAAGAAATGTTAAAATTTTTGTTTCAGAAATGTTCACTATGTGAACCTTTCGTGATGCGGCAGGTATCAAATCTAATGTCAAATTCTTCCCTCGCCACACTCGTTTTAACATGTCGCGACCAATGGTAGCGAATGCAGTTGTGATCCTTTGGCGTAAATCTTTTAAATCATGAGGCATAGGGGGCTCGATCACACGATTGTTTTATGTAACCTCGTTAAAAAAAATCGCATGGAGTTGGATCCGGAGAGCGAGGGGGCCACCGAAGAAGGCGATTGTCTTTGACAGAACCTCGACCGATCCAACGGCGAAGAAGTTCGTTATTTGTGAAAAAATACTTTTAATATTTCTTTCTCCAGCAAAGTCAACTTTGTTTCTGCATTGGTGATGTATTATTTTTTATTAGCCTTAAAAACCCGGGAGGGAATTTTGACATGCCCTATATTTTTGGAAGACGTTCATTAAAAAAAAAAAAAAAAAAAAAAAAAGGACTTACATGATAAAAGCAAAATGCTCTATGAAGCAACTTTTTTCCTAAAGCACTATAAATTTTTTGGAATAGACTAATTTATAAAAAAAAAGCTCATTTGACATAAACATAAGAACAAAATGAAACACAATATCACCATTAAGGCTCTACCTTATCAACTGCTCCAAAAAACATAGCTGTCCTACAAGATTTTTGATTTTTTTGTGCTTATGGGGAGATACCCAATGGGTTAAAATGCGGTTTTTTTTACAAAGGTTAGCATGCAATAAGTTCATTTGATGGATAAAAATTTAGTGATACGGACAAAAGAGAAAACTCCAATCCAACTTGAGGCTAAACTTACGGCAGTTAGTTTTCATGTTCCATGTTTTTAGTGATTTCTCATCACTTATGGTCATATTTTTCCCGCCTGTTCAAACCTTTAAGCAATGTCTTTTCCGGGAGGTCGAAGCCCCGTAGCTACTCCCCTGGTTCCATTACTACGAGCGTGTAATTAAATATTTTAACCTGCTTGGCCTGGTATTTCCAGAAGAAGGGGCCCGATCAACACCTCCTAGATATAGAAAGCCTAACAACTTGTACGTCACCAAGCTTTTACGCCATCAGTAGGCCTTCAAGAATGACGTCATCACAATTTAAGTCTCATAAAGTAAAACTATTTAAAATTTCTGGTGAATTTACTCACTCACAACAGTATTGTTACTCGGGATAGAAAATTTAATTTTACGGCGAAGGGCAAGTTTTTAACTGTAACTAATTATGTAATGTAATAAGGAAATAGATCATAATAAATTGTTTGTATAACAAAGGTATTTTAATTTTTATCTTTAACTTAAGATAGTTTCTAATATTTGTAGAATTCACCAGAAAGTATATATAGTTTTACTTTATGAAAATAAAACTGTGATGACGACACTAGTCGAAGTCCTAGTGGTGACGTCAAAGCTTCAATTGTTATATTGGCCCGATCCAACGTCTCCTGCAGTTTAGCAGACCTTTAACCTTACAACTCCTTCGTCTCCAAGCTCTGAGGTCATAACTTGGCCTGCATTAAAAATTTTATTTTCATAAAATAAAACTATTAGAAATTTCTGGTGAATTTACCCATAAAGAGCAACATTTTATTAATTCGAGATTTAAAAAAAATATATAATTTTACGATAAATGGCAATATTTAACCCTGACTAATTAGATATTACCATAAGGAAATAGATCATAATGAATAATTTCGTATGAGGAAGGCATTTTAATATTAATGTTTAATTTGAGATATTTTCTAATATTTGTAGCATTCACCAGAAATTTAAAATAGTTTTAGTTTCTGAAATTAAAACTGTGATGCTCTCACTTTCATGAGTCAAGTGATGACGTCAAAGCTCAATGACGTAGGAGTTGTAAGGCTTTCTATATCTAGGAGGCGTTGCCCTATCACGATGTTATCGGAAAGGTTTCAGTATCGGATAAATCGAGATTTTCCTCAATCTGAGAAAACATCACTCTGTGCTAATACGAAGTTGTCAGAATCACTATCGGAAATACCACTGTTTTATCCGGAAGGCTAGATCGAAGCGAAAAGCTTTTCCGATATAGAATAGTAGAAGATGGATGTTTTGTTTTGGTTTTGTAATTGTGGGGAATTCAAACACAAAAAAACCATCCATCTTCTCAGTACTGTGGACTGTACCCCCTTTCCTTAACAAGCTTGAATTTCCCTTCCTGTCAAGAGACACACCCCTTCCTTGATAGGTGTCCCCAATCCCTCGGAAACACTGAAGACAATACCCTCGCTTCAGAAATTGTTGAAATAGGCGAGGAAGCTCTGTGTTGTGATTGTTCCGGTTCCGATGCTGTCAGTAACAGGCATAAAAGTTCTCACTTCTTTTACAGGCTATTGACAGCTACAAAATTGAGGTATATCCGAATCTATTTATCCGAAGAATTGGATTATCCGTGAGTGAGAATTATCCGTCACTGATACTCTCCGATAGCATCATCCCAAGAAACGTTTAATATTGCCAACTGTGTCTACCTTTGATTATGATGCTTTATTCGGGAGTGCAGTCCCGATCCCTCGGAAACGTATCCCGCTATATCACGGAAAAATGCTTGTAGGGATAATCCCTCGGGATTGAAACTGAGAAATAAATTAGTTTTATTACAATTTTATGCCACCTTCCCAATCATCAACTGGCCAAAAATTGTTGCATATGTATGTATTTTGTCTCACAACACATGAATCAATAATTACAAGTTGCAATTTAATGTTTTAATTTTCCTAATTATCCTAAAGTGGAAGTCTGGGTATATTGTAATCTCAATTTTTCGCCAACTTCCCAATCTTCAAGTGAACAGAAATATTTCATGCTAATTTTTCTCTTTGCGAACGATCACGAATCAATTATAAAAAGTTTTCATTTTAGCAGAGCTGCCAAGTCTCCGGCTTTTTTCGGAAGATTTCCCACCACTAATTTTTACTTACAAATTTATACTTAAAATAAGTCCAAATATTTAATGTAAAATAAAACTGTCTAAAAATTGTGGTGGGAAATCTCCCGGAAAAAGCCGGAGACTTGGCAGCTCTGTTAAAATGAAAACTTTCCGGCTTTTTCCGGGAGATTTCCCACCACAATTTTTAGACAGTTTTATTTTACATTAAATATTTGGACTTATTTTAAGTATAAATTTGTAAGGAAAAATTAGTGGTGGGAAATCTTCCGAAAAAAGCCGGAGACTTGGCAGCTCTGATTTCGGGTTTAAATTTTTTTAATTCATGCTTTTAACTATTTTACTAAATTTAGATCAAGACTAGGAAGACGCGCGACTCTTTACACACACACATTGCCTTTTATACGTTCTTTCTTAGCAACTAAGAATTTAGAATGTTATTTTGAATATCATAACAAAATTTTTCATATTTCTTTAAGTTATTAATTATCAAATAACATTAATTATTAATATTACACTTCATGGTGCTTAAAATCTTACTTTTTCCTATTTTTCTCTGTTTAAATGAATTCTTAGCGGAATGAAATGCCAATCTCGCGGGATCAATAAGTCTCAATCACGAAATTTCGCGAAACCTAAAACAGTGCGGGATTGCATTCCCTATGTTTTAGAGACAGTGCCTTCGCAGTCTATAGAATCATCTTGAGTCAAAAAGAAGAGTAATCGCTATGGTGCTGTAAAGGGTGCTTCAATAACCCTTTATAAGGCGAGTGTATGTGCTTGTGCAGAGAGTCGAAAGTACTTGGAATTTTTCTAGCCATTTTTTAGGATTAATTCATATATTTTCCCTCTACTGTAATATCCCACGTGAAAATTATAGAAATAATTTTAAACAAACATAGAAATTTTGCAGGAGAATACATTAATTATGCACAAAATCAATGTCGAAAAACTACCTACTACTTTTACACGGAATTAAATGCAAAAATATATAAATAAAAGCGATGATTCTTATGCTCAATTTTCGAGTAATTATTTCGAATGATTTCTTTAAAATTTCTTTAAAATTTTTCTTTAAAATTTCGAATGAAAAAAAAGTTCATAAGCCAAATATAATTATGTATGGATCATATAAAAATATACATCCAATATAACTGGACAAAAATCAGAAAATTCACTAATGATCATTGATTTCTGTATTTAATAGCCCGTAGGTGGTAAGCACTCTTGCCACGGCCTTATAAAGGGTTAAAACGTTCACATACAGAACATTTGAATACTGTTTGATACATATGAAATGCACATTGAACATGTTAGAGATTGTTCGACGTAAATGAAAGGAACGTTTTAACTGGTTTGACGCATTTGGACAAAAATTAAACATGCTATAACTTGATTTGACACAAATAAAACGAACATGCTGTAATGCTCTTTGACGCAAATAAAATGCTCAACATTCCTGCTTAACGGAAATGAAAATAACTTTGAACATTTGTTTAAAATTAAAAACACTTTTTTGTTTCTATTTCTTTTCTAACTTTCTTTATGTTGTTGATTGGGAGTGGCCAAAATTTCATGTTCTTCATTTTGACCACTCTGATTATTTAAGTATAAAGTTAATTCCACTTTCTGCGAAACACTATGGGACATAAAGTCGCTTTCTCGTATGCCTATATTTCGCCTAGCCAAAACTATTGACCGTAATGATACGAAATTTTGCATGTACGTGAGTTTAGATTAGACAGCAGTTTACAATCTTCGTAAGCTGTGGGAAGTAGGGGGCCAAAATGTTTTTTTGAAATATCTCTTGTGATCTCAAAGTAAAAAAACAAAGAAATCCTCCAATGAAGGCAGATCTTAAAAAAGGAGGAGAGTGGCAAATATATATACAGGGTGAATCTAAATTGTTTCAACAAAATATAATGGGACATAGGGCTCATAATACAGAAGCAGAATCACATTGCAATGTGGGGTCAAAAACTTTGTCTTCAAATAGATGTTAACCCATTTGTGCCTGGATATTTTTGCGACTTTCTTCGGTTTTTACTGATAACAGAAATAATAGATAAATTTCTGATGTCAAATTCTTGAACAAGGGATGATTTCTTTTAAAATCATTATGCATAAAAATCGAAATATCAACATCCTACTGGGTCATGTTAAAATATTTTGTAGAGTTGAGCCTCAATACTCATGAATAAAGGCTAGGAAAAATAAATAACGTTTTCGACTAATAGCGAAAATGCCGTCCCAAAAAAGGGACACTAGGCATAAATGAGTTAATAATCACTTTAGGAATAGTGCTGAAGTGAATGTCAAATTTCTTAAGGAAGTTTCGTATAAGATGGGCTTTTCTCCAAAAATCCCATCCAAGAAATAAAGTAGAAATTTTGAACTTAGAATTTTACTCACATGTTTTCTGAGAAAAATACGTTAGATTTTGACAACGGTCGGAAGCTCACTGTGGTTTCAGCAGCCATTCCAAAGTGATTATTAACAACTAATGAAAACAACGTTTTTGACCCCACATTGGAATGTGATTCTGATTCTTTATTATGTTCCCTATTTCCCATAATATTTTGTTAAAACAATTTAGATACACCCTGTATATATGTTATCTATAAAATTGATTTTTAAAAAGTAACAAATATGAATAATATGTTTAAAAAAAGGCTGTTTGTAACTAAAAGCTTGTTGAAAGTTTATTTGTTAGCATTTTATGTTAAAAAAATACTTATCTGTTGAAATAATTAAAGTTTTGTAAAATAACACACATAAAATGTACCTATCAATCTGGACACGTGTTTTGGGCGAACATTTTTTTCTCCATGTACAGACTGGGAGTGGAGCTGAAAAAATAAACAGAAAACAAAAGCGAAGAGCGAGTTACCAATCGGAAGAAGAAAAAAATTAAGAAATCAGGGAGAATAAGAGAAGGGGGTCAGGAGGCGGGTATATTTCTTTGTTTTTTTTCTATATTTTTCTATTTGTCATGTATTTATTATTATAAATACGTATCGAGATTGATATGTATCTTTTATGTGTTATTTTATACAGTTTTAATTATTTTACCTTTAAAACACCAGTTTCTTTTGGGTGTTTTTTGTTATTACTTTCCAGTCTTTCTAATACATTGGCAGAACGGGTTACCTAAATGTTTAATTGCTCTGTGTGTGCTAACAAAATTGTTTTATACTATTAACTAATTTTAACCAAATGTTATTGCGGCTTGCAATAGTGCTTCATCAGTACAAGCAAAAATAAAGAGAATAATTCTAGAATTCAAAATTTTACAAAACTGGTAGAACCTTCAAACATGAATGGTTAAATTATTCATAATTTAGAATTGAATAAATTTAAGTCGTTCCGTTTAACGACGTAATTGAACGTGGGAATTATATTGTATTTTATGCTCTGAGTCAAATAAAACTCCCCACTTAAAAATACTAGACCTCAAGAGACTGCTCAAATGTTTATGTAACCAGAAAATGTTCAACATTTCCACAGCAGAACTAATTGCAAAATAAATTCCAAATTTCAGCGGTATGAGGGAAAAAGTTAGCGTGACTTTATAGGCATATCAATTTTTAGAAAAAGGCAAAGTTAGGATATATTTTTCGGCTGAGCGGGGGGATTTTCTTTTTCGTAAAGACTTTGTTTCGAAATAAATTTCGTATTTCGATAGTGAATCGCTTTTAAAACCAAAATGGCGCAACATATTTTTCGATAAAAGATAATATAAAGGAGAATGGTAGGGAATTTTAGTGCCGGAATTCAAATAATGTCGTCGTAATTGGAGTGCGCTAAAGCATAAAAGCATGTGTTACGCCTTTTTGAAGAGAAAACTCTAAAACTTAATGCGAATAATTTTTTAAAAGTTTGTAAATGTTTGCTGCATTTAGTATTCATGGATTAGAATAGGAATATCTAATTCAGTTTTGAATGAAAAGTGTCTTAGGGTCATAAATTTTGAAATAGTCTGTTGCCATGGCATCAAATGCGGTAAGTCAGTAAAAAAATTAAAAAATAATTCTACAGCACAGTGTCAAAAATAAATTTATTAACATGTACTATAGTAAAACATAATAACAGTAATCTCTGGAAGTACACCCCCTATAACACGCACTCATATAGGATTATTTAGGATCGTTGGTCAACCGATTAAGTTATCGCCGGTCTTTATATTGATTGTCATAGCTGTCGCGCTTACTTAGATAACGCAATCATGAAAAAGCGTTAAAATCTTAAATTTTTATCCACCCGCTTTATATGTATTTTTTTATTTACTTACATTTTCCTTTCAAAGCATGTTGTTCATCACAAAAAATACTTTTGGAGCAAGCGTACAAATTAGAAATAAAATTTGCCCCATTAATCAGCAGTCCTAAAACATAGTAATATCCATATAAAGACATGTAATTCGTAAAGAAGGGTGTGTTTCAATTAGAGCAATTAAAAAACACCAAAGAATGCAGCTTCGCTCATCGTGATTAGCATGTATTTTTGTTTAGGATCGTCGATCAACTGTTCAGCGTCGATAAAGTTATCACTGCTTTTAAGGGCTTAAAATCTTACCTCAGACACATTAGATTATGAGCTCCACACTAGTGCGTGTCGTGTCATCGTGCTAGTTTCGACTCTGCGTTTCATTAGCGTGTTTTGTTGATTAGCCAGATTACAACAAAACGTGCTTACGTGTCTCTGAGTCGAAACTATCTTCTAACATGACGACATAGCACGCCGTCAATAAAATAAATAATAGTCGTTTGAGATTCAAAATCTGATGTGGCTAAGAATTTAAGCGCGTAAAAACAGTGGTAACTTGATCAGTTGAGTAACAATCCTAAACAATAAACGTTGGTGCGTCCTTTGGCGTTTTTACCTGCGCAAATTAAAACTTACCTTTCTTGATAAATTACATGTCTTTAGATGAACATTGCTACGTTTTTGGACAGCTGATTAATGGAACAAATTTTATTTCTAATTTATATTGTTACGAATTTTCGGGGCAACCCGCTGCTCTGGGGCTTAAAATGGTTTAAAATTCGTATTCTACGCTTCAAATAGATAAATTTTGCTTTTTGTTGCATCAAAATCGGCCAATTAGAACCGGAGATACGGAGGTTTCGGTTTCCCATTCAAATATATGGGATTTCTAGAAAACTCGAGAAATATTAGTCCTAGAGCTTAGATCTCTTCACTTTTGAGGACTTATTTTTGGCGCCAAATTTGGCGATATTTCGCCAAAAGTCGCTAAGCTTGGCGACTTTTTGGTCATTTGGCGCGATTTTCCCAATGGGGCCTGGAAGTTGTTTTTCCTGCATTAAAAACGCATAATAACCTAACATTTCTCTTCTATGACGTAATCAAAATTCACGCTTTATGTAGAACCCTCGAGAAATTGACTTTTCTGGAAACCTCTTGTACCTCCTGCGTCGGCTATTTATAGAAGCGGGCATCGCCCCGAAGCAGTCAGTTGCGAGTTGAACATTCAATGTGTGAAGAGCTCTGAGTACGCTTGTTTTGTGTGAACTGATAGTGCTATAGAAGCTGTGTTTTAGCTTGCTTTGTGAAGCTGTTTTTAAAGTGCTGTGTGTAAATTCTTCATTGCTGTGTCTTAAGGGATAGTGTACTATATCCCTTGAATATTTCCACGGAATTTTTGCCTGTAAAAGTGACTTATTTTGTGTGAGAAATACAGCATTTGTGAGAGCTTCTGATCCAAGCGGATTGTTAAAAGCACGTTACTGCTAGATTGTGCTTGTGAATTGTGTGCAGCTGATTGTTCTACGAAGTTCTAGAAGAAATAAAGTTTGTGTTCCATCCTGACAAGTGACTTTTTACTTGAACTTTTTACACCAACTGGACTTTAGAACGACGAACCCCAGGAGTAGCAGAGTAATTCCGCAACATTTGGTGTCAGAATCGGGGTTCTAAAGAAAGACTTTAATTTTCCAGTTTATGGTTTTGACTAGACAAAAAATGGAAGAACAACTTCAAAAGCTCATGAATATGATGCAAGAAATGAAAGCCGGACAAGACGAGATGAAAGCCGGACAAGACGAGATGAAAGCCGGACAAGACGAGATGAAAGCCGCACAAGAACAGATGAAAGCCGGACAAGACGAGATGAAAGCCGCACAAGAACAGATGAAAGCCGGACAAGACGAGATGAAAGCCGCACAAGAACAGATGAAGGCGGATTTAGAGAAGAAAATTGAAGCCGGACAGACCGATTTAGAAAAGAAAATTGAAGCCGGATTGGTCGGACTAGAGAAGAAAGTGGAAGATGGACAAAGAAAAATAGAAACCGGATTAGATGAGTTAAAAACCGCTCACGAAGAGATGAAAACCGGGTTAGAGGAAGTAGAGAAAAGAGTATCACTCCTGGAAGAAAGTCAAGCGAGATGCGAGGAAAGGATTGAGGAAAAGATCGATCACAAGCTAGAAGAAAAACTGGACAGTTTAGTAAAGCTGGGAAAGGTACCAGAAAACATCAGGTTGTCGTCACGCCACCCAGCAGTGAAACTAACGCCTTATGACGGAAAGACTCCCTGGGAGGCTTACAAGACCCAATTTTCAATCGTCGCCAGAGCCAATGGTTGGAGCGAGTCCGAGAAAGCTAATCAACTGGCCGCTTCCCTTAGCGGAGATGCAATTAATGTATTGCAAACTATCGGAGCGACGAAGATAGGAGATTTTGACGCCCTTGCCAGTGCCTTGGAGATGAAATTCGGAGAGAAGTGCCAGAAAGAATATAGTAGAATCCAACTTAAGTCAAGGATGCAGAGATCTGGCGAGACCCTTCAAGAGCTGGCTTCGGACATAGATAGGCTTTGTCATCTAGCTTACATGGACCACCTTGATAATGTCCGAGAAGAAATGGCGGTGCGTCATTTTATTGAAGCCATCCGTGATCCAGAAACCCAAAAGTCACTTATGTTGGAAGATTATCAGGATTTGAAATCTGCTCTCGTCTTCGCAATGAAGCTAGAAGCAGCTCAGCGGGCCGTCAGGAAAGATCGGCATGCTGTTAGAGCTGTCACGGTCCAAGAGGGAGCTGACAAAGACACGGAGAGCGTCGAGAACAGGTTGAAGAGAATTGAAGATCTCATAGAACGAAAATTAAGATCCGATAGAACGAGAGATGGCCCAAAGAAAGTGAAATGCTGGAAGTGTGGCGTCGAAGGCCATGTACAAAAGCATTGTGGTCGAAAGTCTCATGACCAGCAAGAGAACTCTAAGATCATGAAAGAGGGAAACTAGGAGGTGGCCATCTCGCGGGGCGGAGGTTGCCAGATAGTCAAGAGCCCCACCTAAAAGTCTTGCAGATTTCATCAGTGAATGGCGGCAGTAATGGACTCTTCGTACTGGGATATGTTAATGGTTCCCCATGCCACATGGTGATTGATACTGGAGCGAACGTAACCATCATAAGGACGGATCTGGCCAAGAAATTAAATTTGAAGATTATCTGGACTCCGTCCTCGCTGACCCTCCAGACTGTGACAGGTGACAAGATCGAAGTGGGCGGAAAAGCGCAAGTAGAAATCACGTTTGGAAATGCCAGATACGACCATGTGGTATATGTCGCCAATATTACAGACTCTTTTATTCTCGGACTCGACTTTTTAAAATCGCACAAATTTAATTTGGACTTTAAGAATAATGAGCTTCGTTCAGACTCAGAAGAAATAGCTGCGTTCGATATTAGAAATGAAACTGTTTTGCCTGTTCAGCAAATAATAGCCCAGACTGATATCACTCTACCTCCCAGAACTGATTCAATAATTTCTGGAACAGTAAAAGAAAGCAATAAATTCCGTTTTGGATTAATCGAACACCCAAACAATAGTGATTCCGTCAGAGGAGTACTTGTGGGAGCAACACTTGTGGACTTGTCGAGAACAGAAATTCCAGTTAGAGTAGTAAATGTGACGGACAAGTCGAAGGTGATAAAGAAAAATGAAGTGTTGGCGACATGCACTCCTGTTACCTGCATTAATAAGAACATCAGCCAAACGACAGCTAAATCTTCCGAGTGCCTGACGAAGGAATTAATACAAGACGTGGAGTTAACGGCAGAACAGAGAAGCGCTGCGGAGAAAGTAATAGCTGAATTTGAAGACCTCTTCTCCCGAACTTCGGGTGACTTTGGCCGTACGAGCTTAACTCAACATAGGATAGATACAGGCAGCCATTCTCCCATCAAGCAACATCCTAGGCGGCTGCCGTTTGCTAAGCAAGAAGAGGTGAGCAGACTTTTAGAGGAGATGCAGCGTGATGACGTCATCGAGCTATCGACTAGTCCGTGGGCCTCGCCGATTGTTTTGGTTCGAAAGAAGGATGGTTCCACCCGGTTCTGCGTTGACTACAGACGTCTGAATGACATTACCAAGAAAGACAGCTACCCTCTTCCCAGGATAGACGACACATTGGACACTTTATCGGGAAACGAATGGTTCTCCACTCTGGATCTCAAGAGTGGTTACTGGCAAGTAGAAATCCATCCCGACGACCGTGAAAAGACTGCGTTCACCACGGGACAAGGATTATGGCAGTTCAAAGTTATGCCTTTTGGACTCTGCAACGCACCTGCTACATTCGAGCGACTAATGGAGACAGTGTTGAGAGGACTTTCCTACGAAGCATGTCTCGTTTATTTGGACGATATCATCATCGTCGGAAGGACTTTCGAAGAGCATCTCGAGAACATTCGAAAGGTACTGCAGAAATTAAAAGAGGCAAACTTGAAACTAAGTCCATCGAAGTGCAATTTGTTTCGTCGGGAAGTACGTTACCTCGGGCACATAATATCCGCCCACGGAGTCCGAACCGATCCCGAAAAGACGTCCGCAGTCCAGAACTGGAGTCGTCCCGAGAATATCCACGACTTAAGAAGTTTTCTCGGTCTGTGTACTTACTATCGAAAATTCGTGAAGGGCTTTTCTCAAATTGCAAGACCTCTTCACAAATTGACCGAGACTGGACAGAAATTTCTATGGACTGAGGAATGTGAGGACGCATTCAACGAACTGAAGACGGCTTTAACATCTTCGCCGATCTTGTCGTATCCTCACCCTGACAAGCCATTTATCCTGGACACAGACGCAAGTAAGGAGAGTGTTCGGAGCAGTTTTGTCCCAGGAGATAGATGGCCAAGAACACGTCATTGCTTACTGGAGCAAATGCCTTTCAAAGGCAGAACGTAACTATTGTGTTACGAGAAAGGAACTCCTTGCTATCATTAAGGCCGTGGAGCACTTCCATCATTACCTGTACGGCCGAAAGTTCCTGCTCCGAACGGACCATGCCTCTTTAACCTGGCTTCTAAATTTCAAGAATCCGGAGGGCCAAATAGCCAGGTGGATACAGCGATTACAAGAATATGACATCGAGATACGTCATCGGAAAGGGTCATCTCATGGAAATGCAGATGCTTTGTCGAGAAGGCCCTGCATAGACAGTTGTCGCTATTGCTCCAGGGCAGAGAAAAAATTACCATCTGAAACATCCCGTTGTCCGCCAAGTTACATCATCGGCATCATCTCAAGATCCCTGGAGTGACGAAAATGTTCGGGCGGACCAATTAGCAGACAGCGACATCAAACCTATAGTAGAATTTATGGAAAAATCCAGCGCTAAGCCCAGTTGGCAAGAAATATCATCTTACAGTCCGGCAACAAAACAGTACTGGGCTTTATGGGATTCGCTTCGACTGAGGAATGGAGTCCTGTATCGTAAATGGGAGTCGGACGACGGTAAGATGCTCCGATGGCAGTTGGTACTCCCTCTTTCGAGGATTCCGAAGGTTCTAGAAGAACTTCATAATGGCTTAACTGGAGGCCATTTTAGCGTAATCAAGACCCTGCAGAAAGTTCGCGAGCGCTTCTACTGGGTTAGGGCTCGAAGCGACGTCGAAAAGTGGTGTCAAGCTTGTGACGCCTGTGCAGCCCGTAAAGGCCCGAAGAAACGAAGTCGTGGAAGACTACATCGTTATAATGTAGGAGCGCCTTTTGAGAGGATTGCCCTCGACATCCTGGGACCTCTTCCGCGAACTTCGGATGGCAACAAATACATCCTAGTTGTCATTGACTACTTTTCTAAATGGCCCGAAGCGTTTCCTATTCCCGATCAAGAAGCTACGACCGTAGCAGAGGTACTGGTGCAAGAATGGATTTCCAGATACGGAACCCCTCTGCAACTTCATTCCGACCAAGGAACGAACTTTACCTCTGCAGTCTTTAAAGGACTATGCCAACTTCTCGGAATGGACAAAACCCAGACTACGCCTTTACACCCACAATCCGACGGCATGGTGGAGAGGTTCAATCGTACAATTTTGAACAACCTCTCGCTCCTGGTATCTAGGAATCAAGAGGACTGGGACAAGAAACTCCCCCTGTTCCTGCTGGCCTATAGGAGTGCCGTCCATGAGACTACCGGCTTCACACCTTCCCAGATGCTGTTCGGCAGAGATCTTCGTCTTCCCACCGATCTAGTGTTCGGCCGCCCTCCAGATGCGCCTTCATCGCCAGAGGAGTACGTGGAAAACCTTCGGGCTCGGTTTGAAGATGTGCATCATTTTGCTCGGGAGCGGATCAACCTGAACACGGAAAAGATGAAGACTCGCTACGACACGAAGGCTACGGGACATGACTTCAACGTAGGTGACAAAGTTTGGCTATGGAATCCTACTCGACGGAAAGGCCTGTCTCCGAAGCTGCAATCGCCGTGGGACGGTCCTTACACAGTCCTAAACCGGCTGAATGACGTCATCGTACGGATTCGTAAGTCACCAAACTCGAAGCCAAGAGTTGTACATTACGATCGGCTAGCCATCTACCGCGGTTGTAATTAGTTATTTGACTATCAGACCATGGTCACTATGGCGTAATTCCTATTTTCTTTCAACTCTCATTTCTTTCCTGTCTTTCTTTTCTCTTCCTCTTTCTTCAACTTTCTTTCACTTACTACTTACGCCATGTTTAGTGTACATATTTGTAATATATTGGTTTTTATTAACGTGTATTTGTTTATTACATTGATTACTTATTAGTGTAATTATTTATTATGTTGATTATTTATTTATTAATGTGTATCTGCTTATTGTGCTATTGATTACTTGCTTGAATTATGTTGTTAAGATCTTGTTAAGTGTTACACAGTGTAGGTACTTGTGTTACCTCCTAACTAGGGGTTGTACTGCCCGGGACGTGCAGTCCTTGGGAAAGGGGCAATGTTACAAATTTTCGGGGCAACCCGCTGCTCTGGGGCTTAAAATGGTTTAAAATTCGTATTCTACGCTTCAAATAGACAAATTTTGCTTTTTGTTGCATCAAAATCGGCCAATTAGAACCGGAGATACGGAGGTTTCGGTTTCCCATTCAAATATATGGGATTTCTAGAAAACTCGAGAAATATTAGTCCTAGAGCTTAGATCTCTTCACTTTTGAGGACTTATTTTTGGCGCCAAATTTGGCGATATTTCGCCAAAAGTCGCTAAGCTTGGCGACTTTTTGGTCATTTGGCGCGATTTTCCCAATGGGGCCTGGAAGTTGTTTTTCCTGCATTAAAAACGCATAATAACCTAACATTTCTCTTCTATGACGTAATCAAAATTCATGCTTTATGTAGCACCCTCGAGAAATTGACTTTTCTGGAAACCTCTTGTACCTCCTGCGTCGGCTATTTATAGAAGCGGGCATCGCCCCGAAGCCAGTCAGTTGCGAGTTGAACATTCAATGTGTGAAGAGCTCTGTGTACGCTTGTTTTGTGTGAACTGATAGTGCTATAGAAGCTGTGTTTTAGCTTGCTTTGTGAAGCTGTTTTTAAAGTGCTGTGTGTAAATTCTTCATTGCTGTGTCTTAAGGGATAGTGTACTATATCCCTTGAATATTTCCACGGAATTTTTGCCTGTAAAAGTGACTTATTTTGTGTGAGAAATACAGCATTTGTGAGAGCTTCTGATCCAAGCGGATTGTTAAAAGCACGTTACTGCTAGATTGTGCTTGTGAATTGTGTGCAGCTGATTGTTCTACGAAGTTCTAGAAGAAATAAAGTTTGTGTTCCATCCTGACAAGTGACTTTTTACTTAACTTTTTACACCAACAGGACTTTAGAACGACGAACCCCAGGAGTAGCAGAGTAATTCCGCAACAATATTGTTGTTCGTAGTTTCAAATAACGACTACGGGAGTGGATAATTAATATAGTTTATTAGGCATACAGCAATGTGATATAAGATAAATACTTCGTTTTCATTAATAACAGACAGAATACTATAAGAAGGACCTCGCTTCTTCAACACACAGCAGTAGAAGAAACTTATCGTTGAACTAACAGATTGGTCTTAGAAGAAGAGCACGGCGAAATCTGAAGACTGTATTCTTGCGCTCCAAGAGAAAAAAGTTCGCTCACCCTCTAACATATACGCTTACTGCAATAGTATTTTTTGAGATAAACAATTTTGAAAGGAAAATGTAAAGAAAAAAAAAATTCATGTAAAGCGTATGTGAATTAAACTTTTGAAGTATTTTTGCACTTTTTCATGATTACGTTAGCTTAGTTAGAGTGTCAGCCATGAAAATAAATTTGAGCAAGAAAGATAAATCGTACCAAACGCATCGATTATAAAACACTTTTCCAACACACTATCGCACGTACACACACACATCCACTAAGCAGATAGCCTTTACGTAGCTTTGCCTTAACACAGCACAACGCACTAAATCGACTAATTTGAGCACGAGTTATGAATTTTCAAGATTCCCATTGAAATCATCATACCACGCTTTACCACATTAGGTACTTTAAGGTTTCCCGCTAAATAGTGAAAATATCACAAAGCTGGATTCATTTTTCGAAAGATTTTTTTCTCGTCGTATTTGGCGATTTATCTCAAAAGTTGCCAACTTTGACGACTTTTGGTGTAACTTTTGTGGGAGGTATTACGTAGTATTACATAGTAATATAGTATTGTTGCTTTAAATGGATGGTTGTCCCTAAACTGCGATTGAACGTGATGTTTGGAATTATTTTGAATTCTCCTGTAGAAGAATTATTAATGATGCAGACATGGAGAGCTTTATCCTGTTATCCTCAATAGCATGAATCAAATTTGTTTCATTTCAAATAGCCAAATACCTCTAAAATACACTGTAATTAACCCTTTGAGGCGCAACCCTTTCCCAATGCTGAAAAAAGGGCAGCCCTTGCCATCACTCGACTTAACTACTAGCAAGATGGCGGACGATCGAAACGTTCATCGCATGCCACAGATCGAGAGACCCTTATTTGACGTCAGCTGGCTGTGCGGCACAGCCTGCTGCCGTCAAAAAAGGGTCTCTCGATCTGTGGCACGCGATGAACGTTTCGATCGTCCACCATCTTGCTGGTAGTTAAGTCGAGTGATGGCAAGGGCTGCCCTTTTTCAGCATTGGGCAATCTATCCAGCTTTTCTCGCATTCTTCCATTTTCTAGCAGATGTCAGTGCTATTAAAAATAATGCTGACCATTTTTTTTACGGGAAATGACGTGCTAAAAATAAAAGGATTCTCGTAGAGCCATGTCACCCGCAACTATTTTTATAGAAATCAAATCTATTCTTCGTGACTGGCAACAGTCAAAACGTCAGAGTTGGGTGTTTCCAGAGCGGGAACACTGCGCGTTACAGGTTTAAAGAATGATTTTGATTACCCATAGAGCGTAATGTATTGGAAATCTGGAACATTGGAAAACGGTGATAACTTGAGCAATTGATTAACGATCCTTAAGAATGAACGGGGTTGCATCCTTTGGCCGTTTTATCTGCGTAAAATAAAACTAACCCTTCTTTACTAATTACATGTCTTTACATTGAAATTGATAAGTTTTGGGGTGACTGATTAATGGAGGAATGTATAAAATTTGTGATAGTTACTCAATTGGTGATCGCATTGTATTGTTTGAAATAAATAACATCATTCGAACGTGAATGTTAATGTGAATTAAAAATTTTAAAAAAATACTTACTATAAAAAAAATACTAATTTAGATTTTAAAGTAGTTTTGTACTTTTTATGATTACATTGGCTTAGAGTGTCAGCTATAAAAATAAATTAAAGCCCATTTAATTTGAAGATTTTTTTAAAATTTGCACTGTAATGTCAAATTTTAATTATTCAACTAAAAAGTTTAGAATTCAGTTTTCTGAAAAACTATTAATTTTCGAGCATTGCATATGAGGTGTTAAAATTGTAGCATTTTTGCTCAGCTCACGTATCAAGACTTACCAGTGAATACGTCGCAGTGTACTCAATATACTCTGTAATTGTTTACAAGATATTCACAGCATTTCAATTTTACATAGTACACATAATCATATAATACTTTGAGTGTGCGAGATGCATTAGAAGGTTTAAGATCAGATATACTTTTAGATCTCATTTATAGAGTTTTAATTATTCTCCGTTTCCAACATCTATCTGAACTTGACAGTTTGGAAAAATCTAAGTTAACAGATAACAGAAATCTAATTATTATCGAAACATGTTTTGAATAAGCGTTAATGCGCTACACCCTCAAACAGAATTGGTAAGCAGAGCATCACCAATACCATAATTCCATCTGAAACTTGTATTTACTGAGTCGTATACTGAAATTTTTGCATGAACGTAGAAAATGAAATAAAATGCGAGTATAAAAATCATCTAGCAGAACAAAAGTATAGCTGCTTAACCCTTTGAAGCGCAACCCTTTCCCAATGCTGAAAAAAGGGCAGCCTTTGCCATCGCTCGACTTAACTACCAGCAAGATGGCGGACTATCGAAACGTTCATCGCGTGCCACAGATCTATAGACCCTTTTTTGACGACAGCTGGCTGTGCGGCACAGTCTGCTGCGTCAAATAGGGTCTCTAGAACTGTGGCACGCGATGAACGTTTCGATCGTCTGCCATCTTGCTGGTTGTTAAGTCGAGCGATGGCAAAGGCTGCCCTTTTTACAGCATTGGGAATCTATGCAGCTGTTCTCGCATTCTTCTATTATTCAGCAGATGTCAGTGCTGTAAAAAATAATCGTGACCATTTTTTACGGGATATGACGTGTCAACAAGTAAAGGATTCTCGTGGAACTATGTCACCCGCAACTATTTTTATAGAAATCGAATCTATTCTTCGTGACTGGCAAACGTCAGAGTTGGGTGTTCCCAGAGCGGGAAGAACAAAAATATAGCTGCTTAAAGAAAAATCTCCATCCCAGGCTATTTATGAAAGTGAGCGATCAGATATATTTTTAACAATGTAGGTATATAGCAACTGCATTTCATAAAATCCTCTTCCGCTCTATTTATAAAATACATTGCGATCATACTTAGGACATACATATGTTATTCATCAATCATGAAATCCTCTTACGTATAGAGAGAAGAAAGAAATATATCTATGCATAAAGTATGGAGGAGATGGAATATATCATGCTGACAGTTAAACAGATTGGAGGGGATCGCCACTGCTAACAGACATAGTAGCTTATTCAGGTGTATGTATATATATAGATATATATATATATAAATGCACTTGCACATACAAAAATAAAACTTTATATACGTACAAAGTTTTTTTTTTTTTTTTTCATGTACAAGTATTTGGTTGTTATCACGTTAAGATAATTTAGGCCAAAATATGAAGAATCCTCTACGAGAACACTTTTGTTGTATTACATAGAAATGTTTTATGATTATTCCATTACATTTTATATTAGGTGTGATGCAAAGTAATATTTTGCAGTAAATTCAAACAAACAAATGTTTAAAAATATCCGAACAAGTTATGCATAAAAAATAGATTTTTTATTCTTACATTTAAAATAAAAAAATCACATATAACATTTTTTCAACTAAAGCGTATGAAGAATTACAGGGGTATTCTGCTATACACCTAGGAGAGTGAACTTCAAAATATCCGGAAATTATTTTTTCAGTATTCACAGTATTTCATTTTACAGTAAAAATTTCATAGTTTTGGTTTTTTCTTTTGAGGTGGTGAGGAATATGTGAAAGAAAAAAAAAAGGTTTTGGTCCCTAACCCTCCCCCACTTTCCGTGAGTGACGAATTTTATAAAATCCCCTTTATCTAAACCTACGTTCTAAGCCTCACATCGAATTTTGTATTCTTAGCTTCTGTAATTTTGGCTAGGCGAAGTTTTGGTATACACATAAACGTCTTTCCTTTCCTGACCTTCGACTACTATCACTTGAAATGTGGTATTCCTTTAAAAAAATCCCTATATTGATACGCGGAGAAAAATCTTTGTACATTTTTTAAGGACGCTGTGTGCACGTAGGAACGTGAGGTTTCGCATTTTTCATATGCAGAAAGAGTGAAGAAAAATACAATTTATGTGTGATATGTTCATACACTGTAGGAAAACAGAGGAGGAAATCGGCTCCCAATATTTTGTGCCAAGCCGGGTGATAATTTATGCATTTGTGTTTATTTTGAAGTAACAACAATGATTTACAACAATACTAGGATTATAGTGATCCAACTAAATTTGCAAAAAATGAAATTCTCTGACTAGTGTGCGACATAGCCACATGTATGCTGGAGACTGTCACCCACGTGGCAATATTTGCCTCTGTTGCTCTTCATATACAGGGTGGCCATAATTAAACTGCAAGTGTTCAAGGGGTGCTGGAGAGAAAACTACCAGGAATACTCCAGTGAAATTTGGTATCTACACGTTTCAGAACATGCGCAAGTCAAATATGCAAACAAATCGCCATTTTCACCCGATAGAGGGCGCTATACCGTGTTTCAATGCTTATGGACGTCATATGTGCAAATTTTAAGCCCATCGAACAGTGTAAAAACAAGACCACATTGAGTAATGGTCAATCATGACTCTGAATAAGGAGGATCGTGCATTGTTAGTGAAGATATTCTAACAGAATGGTACCAATTATTCAGCTACTCTGAAAGAATACCGGCGTATGAAAGAATTAAGAAGAGGCCCAATGAGTGCCAATGGGAAGAAATAATGTTTTAATTGTTTTCCAAAGCGTCCTTATGAATTGTTTAATTTGTGATCTTAATTTACGTTAATTTTGATTGCATGTTACTGTAAGAATTTAATTACTGAAGCAAATTATGTGGCATTTTGATAAACTGTAAATGATGTTTTATATTGTTTATATGCCTCTTAGAATGTCGCTATGCTCTGTCTATCGGTTTTGGAAGTTGTACATGCCACCGGTGAGCTTTGAAATACGGCACAGCACCATCCATCGGATGAAAATGACGATTTTTTTTTTCATATTTCGCTTGCGCATGTTCTGAAACGTGTAGATACCAAATTTCACTGGAATATTCTCGGTAGTTTTCTGTCTAGCACCACTTGAACACTTGCAGTTTAATTATGACCACCCTGTATCTCTCCGTGTAGGCTCGCATGCTACCATTGAAATCATATGTCAGTCGTCACACAAGGTGGGATTTAGCTCAGTGGCCCGACCGTATAAATGTGAAATAAGAGCTTTGCATTTTTATGCACGCTATAATAGTCTAAATTTTATTATTGACAGTTTGATGTTATTGATTTATTTAGATTATTTATGAAAGCAGCATCCCTCTGTAAAACTAAATTGATCGGTCATCCTGACCGTTAAAATGAAACAGATTAAGCATTAAAATGAGTTTTTGTATTAATCGTGCTTAAATTGCATGAAAACCGGATGAATCCTGGATTTTGAATACATCCCGTTTTTATTTATCACCGGTCAAAATGGCAGCAATGTTAATTGACTTACTGAAGCGAAGAAGCACCCTTTACTAGATGATATTAGATGTTCTATTATCATGTGCTATTAGAAATGTAAGATATTTTGAATATTCATAATTTTTCTTGTCAAAAACTTTGTTTACCATTTCTCACGTATTCGAAATAGAACCAAATGCTATTGAGCCAATAGAGCAAGGCTTCCTGTTTAGTGAGCATTATGAAACTGCAGATAGGGAACAGAGTAATCTAATTGATCTTGCGATTGGTGAAATTTTGCATCATGATACCGGATCTAAACTCTGAACTCGATGATTTGGAGGTAGACCTTTCACCTTGTGTTTAAATTGTCGATACCCATTTAGGAAAATTCTGTAGCAAATATTACCGCAAATAGCTATGCACGTTACATAAATTCATCATCATTGATAATTACGGATGAAGTTTCTACGTGCTCACTGCAAGCGTTGAAAATGATAGATTGACTATTGTGAGATCTATGCGATCGAAATTATAAACTTGAACTATCTAGAGAGAACACAGTACTTTTTTGCTGTGACTTTCGGCAAATCTGACAGTTATCCAACATGGATCGCGTGCAACTTTAATTGAAAATTGTGCCAAATTTTGACGTGAATTTGTTGATTTTCTTTCAGTTGAGTTTCCTCAAAATATGAGAATCTTACCAAGTGACATACAATTTATTGAATCCTGTAACAAATTGGTAATTATGAAACCCCATAATTCTACTAGATCGGTAAAAATATTATTGAAATACCTCAGAAATTAATAGGAAATTAAAATATTATTATTAATTAGGCGTATGGAAATATTTCCGAAAACATTTTCTGATGACATATTGATGTCATTACTTTAGTACCTAAAATTATTATTGTACTTTTATCAGTACTCATTTAATTGTAGAATACCTGGTGCACAGAGAACATATGATAGCTATGGTAAAATAATTTATTATAAGGCAGTGAAATCAATAACTATCTAGTAGAATTTTTGAACATTTGGACTATTAATTGTTTGCCATCACATAAGTTAGTATTGGAAAACAACAAATGCATCGTTTTATAACCAGAAACTGAAATGCAAGCGAAGTATTAGTCAATGAAATAAAAATGTGCATCAATTGTATCCATTGTAATTCTATTGATTGGGAAGTATTAACTGGAAAAACACCCAATAAGAGAATTTTGATTTCACGTATAAATTTAACATATTCAACTACTTTTTTTTAATTATTTAACTTTATAGAGCACTCAATTTCCCCTTAAACCTGCATTTGCGATGGCAATAAATACGTCTCAAGGACAAACATTCGAAAACATTGTATTTTTATTGAGTCAGCCAGTTTTTGCACATGGTCAGATTTACCTCACACTAAGTAGAGTTCGATCAGTTGACGATTTTAAATTTTATATTTCCAAATATATCGGCCAAGGACATTTTGCAAACGATGAAAGAGGTTTTACCAAGAAAGTCATCTTCAAAGACGTTTTGAATCATTAATTTCATCTTCAAACTATTTTAAGTGCAGTGGAAAACATTTATTTTCCTGACACATCCAGAATTTTTTCTTTTTTTCCGTTGCTATAAAAAAGGAAAAAATACAAAGCATGTATCCTTTATTTCGTTTTTAATTTTTTGTATTAATTTTTTATATAACTTGAAAAAGATAGGCAAATTATCTCCGTAGCTTTAGAAAAAACTGGCGAGTATAGCAATAATTTTTTTTTTTTAAGGCAATGTCCAAAAAACGCGTTATTGTTTTTGAAATGTCAAGCTATACATTATTTTCCCTATCGTTTTCATTTTCAAATAATTCGATAATTATGCATAGCTACTTATTTGTACACACCCGCAGCTGACGTAATAGAAAAAGTAAAATATAATATATTCATTTGAAATTATTAGACAGGTATACTCCTTGATAAAATAATCTCAATAATGCTTAAACTTTAAAATGTAATAGCCTCTTTTTTGGGGTTTGTTGCCCCAACATTCAGAAAGGATATGCTGCGCCAAACAGGATAAAACGCAAAATATCATTGAATAACAAGTACGCCGTCAAAAAAGTGAGAAAGTGTTTACATGCTAAAGTAAGATAAAAGCTACGCCATATCTGGATGGGTAGTCCCATCCAAATTCCATTCAGAACAAAACACGCTGCAAGTACGGCAAAGACAGCAGAATAAATTCGGACGAGCCTCGTCCGAATTTATTCTGCTGTCTTTGCCGTACTTGCAGCGTGTTTTGTTGTGCTACTAGGGGGTGTTTCACCCAAAATAATCTTTAGTCTGGGATGAGAGCAGTTAAAATATGTCTGATAAAAGTTCTTAAAAGCGGTACAAGAAGTTAAAATTTAAGGAGTTACGTTTGAATTTTGACCACTGGACTAACACTAGTATATCCTGGGTGTGCTCGAAAGACGCGTACAAACTTGGAGGGGAGGCAGACAACATCGTTAGTAAGCATAATTACATTGGAGAAACAGGAGCGGAAATCGATAGGTGGCGCTGTAGGCGAGCTGTCAAGGTCGGCACGTGTGGCTTCCTCAGTGCCATAGCTTACAGCCTTTACGCTTTATTGATGGATTTTGGAATACGGCCGATTATCTGACGAGGGATCTAGGCCGATGGGAGGGAGGGGTGCTCTCCGTGGGATCTTTCTAAGGGGTTGTGACAAGTTACTACTCCCCCCAGAAATGTACCAAGGACTCGATGTGTTTCCCACGATGCGGAAAGCACACTTGACCAGTGCACATTCCAAGAGCAAAGGGGGTCCTTTGATTTTGCCGACCGACCCCACACGACGAGTGCGAACGCACAGGGGGCTTGGAGGAAGATCGGAGGAGAGAGCCTCAGAGTCGTTTTGGAGACTGTTCGAGGAGGTCGGACAGAGATAGGCTCTCAGAGGGACGAGAGTTCCCGAATTCCAGAGCGGAAGTTGATACTTGTATTTAAGTCTGCAGAATGCAGTCAATGTTTGTAAATGTGTATTTTAATAATCAACGTTAAACAAAAACCTCAACTCCTGTCTCGAGTCTCTTCAATTTTGTTTGTGTTTCCTGTTTAGCACTTGTGGCGAGTCCAAAACGCCACAGGGTCTTAAGCTGTGAAGTTTCGGAGAAAACCACGCAAAACGCGAACGGCTAGGTCGGCGGACGAGACCTGGGTTTGAACCAGGCTCCTTCCGTCTACTAATTGAGAGCACTATGAGATTGGTCACTGGCGGGGCTAAGCTTCATTCGGAAGATTATCTATCACAACTTTCAAGTTTTATTTTACGTTAAAAATTTGGATTAATTTAAACATCAGATCACTGAAAAAAAAAATTAATAGTTGATAACGTTTCCGAAAAGGAGCCTAAAAGTTGCCAGCTATAACATTGAGAAAGCCACATGCATCGAGGGGATCTCGTGTACAGCGCCATCTAGTGGTTTCAGCCCAAGTTCGCCTGTGTAAATGTGATTCGTTATGATGCCCTCTACTTTCTCTACAAGTTTGTACTCGAAGTTCCGAATATCCGGTATGATAGTTTCAACAAGAAAAAAAAAACTTCTTTCGGTTCTACGTTTTAAAAAGACGCGCTCTACAGAGTAGCTTAATAAATATATTAATAAAAATAAAATAAGTGAACATAAAAATATTGTATAGTACAACAACAATAATAATAATAATACATTCCCTTAAAAAAGATTCATCCATTTTGTTCTTAAAAGAGGTCGATCTGATCTATTTTTAATAATACAGGTAAATAGCGAACTACTTTTCATAAAATTCGCTGCTGTGTTATTTGTAATACGTACATTCTAAAGACATGCATATGCTATTCATCAATCATGAAATTCTCTTTGCTTATAGAAAGAGAAAAAAATATGAAATATAGAGGTGGTAAGAATACATCGTGCTTCCAAACAAAGCGGCAGGTGAGTATCCGCTTCGCGTTGACGAAAGAAATTTATTCAGGTATAACAGAAGTATTTTTTAATGCCACATATAAAAATAGCAACATGTTACTGCGTTATTATCCTACTATTATATAAACGTCAATGTTTGCATGCATGTTTATTACTCTTTCACGCTGAAATGGTTTGACGGATTTGGATGAACTTTGGAATAAAGACAGTTACAGTCCTGGATTAGAATATAGGCTACTTTTTATCGCGCGAAAAAAAAAAAGAAGAAAAACCACCGTTCCTATAATATATAAAAAAACCATCTTTTATCCAAAAGAAAAAAGAATACAATTGAGTTTTTATGTCACAGACCAGTCGTCAGATGGCACAAACTTATAGACTACGCAGTTTTTAATAAACAAAATCATTTTATCGTCTGCTACGCCTGGATAAAGAACACCTGAATAAATTGTTCCCCCTGACGTGGATTTATAAGTGGATTTCGGGCCAAGCGCACAAATCCGAACAAACAAACACAATACAAACAAACAAAAAATAAGTTTTTGATGCTTTCATTCAGTTCGAATTGTGCATTTTTCTACTCATTTTCTTCCCAGTCTATTTCTATTGCATTACATCCAGAAAAAGGATGTTAGAAATATCAATTTTAATTTTGTCTCATCATACACATGAATAACGACACACTTTCTAACTTAATGGAATAGAGAAAGAAAAAAAGGAATCCACGTGGATTATGATACGCCTTTAATATATAGCACTTTAGTGCGTATTTAAAATCTGAAAGTGTTTGAGATTTTCTTACTTTTTTTCCGTTTTATGATAACGGCGAATATATCTAGAAACTCTTCAGAATTAATATAGGACGAAAATAATTTGTACTTTTTGTAGGTTTTTATTACTAAATCATCTTACTGGTTATTTTTGTAACCAGGGGTGGCCCGGAACGGTAAGCAAGGTAAGCATCGCATCGGGGCGCCGGCTTCGAAAGGGCGTCATTTCGTATTCATAAACTAAGTAGAGCATAAAAGGGGGCATCTTTTTTGAATTAGCAGGGGGCACCACTTACCCTAGGGCCTCCTCTGTTTGTAACCATCTTAATTTTAATTTCCATTCAGAATGTGACAGATTTCAGGTCCAAGGAAGTCGGTGAGAAACAGGATTCTCTCCGAACAAGGTTTATCTAGATGGTGAGCCAACTGGTCACCGGAGGCTGTTAGTAGTGAATATAATAATAACACTTATGTAGAGGGATCTTTCAGTAGTATTTTGTGTTGTATTTTACAGATATTTTGGTATTCTGTGCATTAATTTTCATATTACACGGAAATAATGTTTTATGGAATTAAACAAAATTTTGTTGATGCAATAAAATGTGATTGGCGCTATATGAATCGAGTAATTTTGTTGACATTAAACAACAATTTTATTAGATTAACATAACATTTCGTTAAATTAACAAAAAATATTTCTTTGAAATGGCGTCAGCAAAAAATTTTGTTGACACAACAAAGTATTTTTTTCAGTGAATCATACAGAAAAGTAATTAAAAAAGGTATAAATTAACACAATTTTTTTTGTTAAGTTCACATTATTAAAGCAGTATGGGTATTGAAATTTTATCGCGCCTTGCCTCACATAAAGCCGTTATATATATATATTTTTAAATAATGACAATCTTCAAACGTATATTCTGTTAGGCGCATTGGTTCAAAATCCGACAGCTTAAAATATTGTTTGATTTCATATTAAAATACTTAGTACAATTTTTTATAATTTATGAAATCAAACAATATGAACATCACATAAATAAAACAATTTTTAAAAACAATCTCAGACTCAAGTCGCTTTATTTGCATGGAAAGACAAAACAAAACCTGAAATTAACATGTTACAAAATAAACAAAAGCATAAAAGTGTTGCCCTCAAATTGAAAAAACAAGTCTACTGAAAAGCGCTTTCCTCTAGAGTGTTTATAAAAGAAAATAGACTGATCTACTTTTAATAATGTAGAAGCATAATTACTGCTTTAACGCGCAGTGTTCCCGCTCTGGGAAAACCAAACTCTGACGTTTTGACTGTTGCCAGTACTGAAGAATACATTTGATTTCTATAAAAATAGTTGCGGGTGACCTAGCTCCACGAGAATCCTTTACTTTTTAGCACGTCATTTCCTGTAAAAAAATTGCCACGATTATTTTTAACAGCAGTCACATCTGCTGAAAAATGAAAGAATGCGAGAACAGCTGGATAGATTGCCCAATGCTGAAGAAAGAACTGCCGTTGCCATCGCTTGACTTAACTACCAGCAAGATAGCGGACTATCGAAACGTTCATCGCGTGCCACAGATCTAGAGACCCTTTTTTGATGCAGCTGGCTGTGCCGCACAGCCAGGGTTGCGCCTCAAAGCTTTAACTTTATTTGTATGGGAAAAAAATGAAATTAACATGTTACAAAATAATCAAATGCATAAAAATGTTGCCCTCAAATTGAAAAAATAAAAAGTCCACTGAAAAACGTTTTCCTCTAGACTGTTTATAAAAGAAAATAGACTGATCTATTTTTAATAATGTAGGCGCATAACTACTGCTTTAAATATACATGCATATATATAAAATCCTCTAACACTCTATTTAGAAAATACAATGCGATCCTACTTAGGACATACATATGTTATTCATCAATCATGAAATCTCCTCTGCTTATAGAGACAGAAAGAAAAAAAAAATATCAATGCATAAAGTTTGGAGTAGATGGAATATATCATGCTGACGGAAAAACAGTTTGGAGAGGATCTGCTTCGCTAACAACGAAAGAAGTTTATTCAGGTATAAAGGAGGAAATTTCTACTGTCGCATATGCAAGTACCTGGATGTTATTATGGCAAGATGGTTTTGTACAGTAGCCCGTGTTTCGAGACTTCTTTGTAGGGTTCCATAGAAATATACTTTTTCTGTATCGTTGTTTTTCGTACAATGTCTTCGCATATTGTACTAAAAAATGTTATAGCATTATTGTAATAAAAAAGGGAGTTGTTTATTAGGTTATAAAATTTAAAACAAAATATTTATAAATTGGCAATGTATCTCAAGATATGCACCATTCATAGTTCCTTAGGATGAAAAACATTCACATTCACAATCAAACGATACAGAATGTCTGTCGTATTACCAACATTTGGATAAAACTATATATGAATGTTTTTCTCTGAATATTGCAATTTTTAAGTTAATTTTATACATATTTTGCAAACAGGGCTCTGCGCAAGACTTTATGAAGACAAAAAATGAACTCTGATGTTTTTTTCTTAAAAGATTATTTAGCTGATTCATAGAGGTATGAATACGAGGAGATGGCATTAGCTATCTTCATCATTGGACGAAATGAAGTAACTGTGTTGGTTTAAGTATGGCGTATCATTTTGTATTTATTAAATGATGAGATTTTAGAGTGATTAGTGAGATTTTAGAGAAATTATAATTAATTACTACTTTAATGAAAAATTCACTTTCATAACAAAAGGCGTTTTATTTCAGGTTTAAAAATATTGTAATGGCTAGAAAACAGGGTCGTAGCCAGAAATTTTTTATGGGGGGGGGTTACGACTACTACAACTCATATATATATATATATATATATATATATATATATATATACGTGTGTGTGATAGTGAAGAATATGCATTTTGTATGGCAAAAAATTCCTCATGTGTGTGTGGGGGGGTTATGACCCCCTCCCCCTCCTCCTTGGCTACGCTCCTGCTAGAAAGTAATTTACGATTTATTTTCATTTTGATTTTTAGTTGCAAATAGAAAACAAAAATATGTAAAGGAGTTATTTTTAGATGTTTTTAGCAGTCAGTATATTTTTCCTCATCCAAGCGGCTGTGACGTAAAATTGCACTTACTTCATTCCAGATTTCACTGCAATGCACCTATAAATTAAATTATTTATATCACTCATGTGTCATAAAACATGTTTTGATATTAAGGCTTGAAAGTAATTTAGGAGCTTATTTTTTAATAATTACAAATCCTTCTATGAAAATTTAAATTTTTTAACGATTTTAAAGCTACATAATTTTGCCATGAAAACAACTTTGCATTATTTGCCCATTTCCAAAACGCTGTGAGGGTTGTTTCTTAGAATGCCTGCAAAAAATTCTAAAACGGTTGGTAAAGTAAAATTATAAATACGTTGTAAAGTAGCACCATAAACTTTACTTCAACGTCCATACAGCTGTTTCCAGGAAAATCTTTTTGCCCTTCCTCAGTGACAATCACCTGAAGATAGGAACGGGGAACTGAAAAGAAAGTAAACAGAAAAACATGCGACGAGCAAGTCGTTGTCAAAACAGAGGAACTAAAAAGGGAGAAACCAGAGAAAGGGGAGGGGAGAAGAAAGTTATATAAAAAGGTAAAATATAAATAAAAAATAAAGAATACAGGAACAATAAACAAAAATAAAAATAAAACGGGTGAAATGGTATAAAAAAAGGAACATCCAAAAGAACAAAAGACAGTAGAACAAAAGCACAGTCACCACAACAACAAAAATGAAAAAAATAAAATAAAAATAGAAAACACACGTACATGTAAATATAAACACAGGACAATAATTTTTTTAAAAATACACATACATATAAATAAACAAGACAGCACAATTTTAATTTTTTACATACAGGTTGTCCAGTGCTAACGGTTCCGAAAGGCCACCTCCCGAACCGCTAGTGAGAGATACACAGTTCTAATCGCAAAAACACCCCAAAGTAGTAGTTTACGAGTACTTGTTGAACATTCTATAGTGAAAATTGAAATTAATGTCTTGCCAACCTAGTAATTCGATTTTTTTAATAATAATTCGACAACACTTTATCACGAATTTCAAACTGTTAATTTCACGAAAAGTGTTTCAGCCATTCAAATCCCTGTCTGAGATGAAAATAACCTTTATAGTAAATTACGAGCGACTCGAATAGTGTCTAGGAGTTGCAGTCTCTCACTCTCTAAATAAGAAATGATAAAATTAAAAGTATTATTTTGTATCAGTTGGATAATGATAATTAGGTAAAACTTGTTAATTGAGAACGACATTTATAGTCAATGTTTAAATTTTCATCTTATTGTCTAACAATTTTAGTATCAGGGAAAGTTACTGTCCAGATTTTTCGGAAACTGAAAAATGAAAAACAGAATGGGCATTTTCTGTCAGCTTTGATGCCAGTCGTTTTTCCGTTAATTTACAAATATATTTTAAATTGTGTAGATGAATGCCTTTAAAATAATAAATTAACGAATTACCTATTAACAATTAAAAATTAAAAATTAACGAATGCCTTTAAAATAATAAATTAACAGAAAGCGTAATACATTGAAATTTTGTTGAGTGTTCTTGTACTAAAACTGTACACCCTCTGACAAAAGTAAAAGAGTAAAAGCTAAATATATATTAAACTTTCTATGGAGACACGTATTTTATTTGTGAAATCGGCTCAGGTAATTTGACTTAAGCTCTAATGCTCTTTTTGAGAGGGTGCACATTCTGCATATATACCGATTAGGTCAGTGGCGCACACAGGATTCTCTCTTGGAGGAGGTCCAGCTCATAAAGTTGTGCCACCTACTAACCACCCGAGAAAAATGGGGAACATTTTTTTTTTCGCGATCAACTTCCCCTTTTATATAAAGACACACTGCACTTCGATATGCTTCTGAATTAAGTTTTTATTTACTACTAGCTAAAGTACCCGTCCTTGACGGTTTAGTGAATGCAAATTTCCAAAAAGCAAGAACTTTCGTCAGCATTGTAGGAGTACACAGAATGGATGTAGTATGTTACCAAAGTAAAGAAAGCGAAGTTATAATTTTTATGTATTCTTAAAATATTACAGGTTAGACAGTAACTAAGTAATATCATTTCATTCGCTTTAGTCGTAATTATGTGATGCGTGAACGAATATTTACGCATATTGAAATAATTTTCGCAAAATCTCAAAATCTAATCAACATTTTTGAAAAATTTGAAGCCTAGAATTTAAGTTGAGGGACAACCTATCCTGTCACCCAATTTCGTTTCATTCCCTGCAGTCTTTATTTCGTGATGCTGGAACAAAATTTCAGCATTTTAAAACGATTTTCGCAAAATCTCAAAATGTAAACAAAATATTTTTAAAATTCAACGACTATAAATTAAGATTAGCAACTACCTATCATATCACTAAATTTCGTATCATTCGTATTAGTCGTTATTACGTGATGTTTGAAGAAATATAAACGTATTTTGATAGAATTTTCACAAAATCTCAAAATCTAATAAAAATGTTTAAAAAATTGGACACCTATAGTTTATGTTGAGCAACCGTCTATCATGTTGCCAAATTTCATATCAATCGCTTTAGTCGTTATTACATAATGCGGGAACAAAGATTCACACAGTTTTAAACGATTTTCACAAAATTTCGAAATCTGATGGATTTTTTTTAATTAGATGCTTATAGTTTAAGGTGAGTGACCACCTATCATTTCACCAAATATCATTTTTTCACCTTTGCAGTTATTACGTGATGTGCGAACACAAATTTACGCAGTTTGAAATGATTTTCGTAAAATCTCAAAATCTAATCAAGATTTTTTTTTAATTCGACGCCTATGTTTTAAGTTGAGTGACCACCTATCATGACACCCAATTTCATATCATTCGCTTAAGTCGTTTTTACGTGTTGCTTAAACAAAAAAGCGTCACGGACAGAATGACAGAATGACAGAACGACAGAATGACAGGCAGACAAACTTTTTTTTGAGGGTCGCATCGGATTCCCGGGTGCTTGAAACGGATAGAAATCGCAAAATTTTTGAATTCCAAGGAACGTACAGACAAAAGTCTAATTTTATTTATATAGATGGATAGATACTGCTAAATATAAGAATTTGGATACCGTCATTATACGTATTCAAATGTAAAGAGCTACATGAAGATTTTACGATGCAAAGGAATAACTCTTTTGGGAGGGTTCCAGATCCCTTGGTCCTCTTCTTTGTGTGCGCCACTGGATTTGGTGCATGATATTGTAAAAAAAAAATAAGATATACAAATTCCGTAGCGATCAAAGTGTATTTGGGTCATTTTGAAAATTCGGTGCCATTTGCTGTCCGTGTGTAAGGTATAAAAAAATTTAAAGGATTGTTCTTTTTATCAAGGTTTTTAATCAAACAGTTTACAGTACTGAAACAATAGATTAAAAAACATTCTATTTAATAAAATTAAAAAAAAAGAAATGAGTTGAGATGATACTGAAATATAGCTGTCCGAATCATAGACCATCAAACGTGTTATGTTGAATTACTGGCCCAAAACTTTCTGCCCTGACAAGCTTTAACATTGTGAAATAGCGGTTCAATTACATTTTGAAAATGTTTTTATAAGGCTTTAAGGAAAATACAAGATTTTTGATAGTTAAATATAGCTGCCCAGGTATTGGTGTCATGTTTGCTACCATACATTATTTACAACATTTTAAACAAAATTGAAATTTGAGAATATCAACACCTGTTTAGCATTAGAGTGTGGTCAAAAAAGAAATATAAGCACATATCTTGAGTTTTTAGCATTTGGCTGAAAAAGAAAAAAAACTGTTTGTGATAAGTATTTTTATTGCGTGTCATGCTGTCACCTTAATTAGTTAAACAAAATGTGTTTTATTTGCTAATTCAGTTGGTTATTTTAGATAGATTATTAGATTTTTGGTCTAAATTAGTCTCTTTTCGTGTTCTTGTGGAGTTATTTAGACTCATAAACTTTTGTTTAAAATTTTATGTCTGTTGCTATTATGAGTAACAGACATGGCAAACAAAAATTTACAAAAAAATTAAAATATTTGTAAATGCAAAAGACTATATTATATGAGCAAAGGGACTCTATACTTATGTATTATATCACTTGGCATTATTTTATGCTGAACATAAGAGTGCAAATTTCAAAGAATTATTAGATATTTACTGAAATTGTATTTTTGCTTCTTAAATTTTCCAAATGGCACCCAATTTTGAAAATGACCCATTTACTATTGTTAGAGCACGAACGGATAGACGTACAGACTAATTGAAATCATGAAAACGTTTCAACTTCGTTTGAAAGTGTTAAAAATGGGGGTAATGCTTAGCGCTTTAAAAATTCACACCGCATGTTTTAAAAATAAAATACTTTTTCCACCATCACTTTATTTATTAAATAAAATGTGATCTTATTTAGGTCGGATGCATGTTATTCATCAATCATGAGTTCACCCATGCTTAAAGAAACGTTTTGATGCATAACGTATCATCTAGATACAATGCATCAATCTGACAGCTAAGGAGATTGGAAAAGGCCTTTTGCACTATAGCACAAGCGTCTGAGCAGCAAAAAAAGATATATTTATAGTGTACAGTCTAGAAAGAGTTGAAGGGGCTGCATTTATAATACAAAATTTATTAGTAGTCTGAGAAGAGCATTTATATAGAAAACGTTTCTTAAATGAGTCGGTTTAGTCAGAAGTCGAGTTGTTTTTAGTTTCAAATTCTATAGTGGTAAACTCAGATGTGACATGAATTCTCATAATAGTAATAAAGATAAAATCATGCCAAAAGTTTCGATTATAAAAAGTTTTTCAGCTCAACAGGGTGGTTCCACGGTAACTCCTGCTACATTTTTTTTTTTTAAATCGCATTTTTAAACTGGCGTAGTAATAAAAAATGCATTTATTTTCTTCCAACAATGTTCATACTGATTACAAATTGTGTGTGTGTGTTTTCTTTCTTTCAATAAATCATTAAATATCTTATTTAACTAATTATTTTTTCAAATATTAAGTAAAATTGCATGCCTCCCCCCCAAAAAAAGAAAAACATTGACTTTTCTGCCCATACTTCAGATTTCTATTTCTTCTAAAATTCTATTTTTTAAGTCTATAATCTTTACAGGAGTTTGTACACTTGTGTAAGAAGTGAAGAGAATTTGCAGATTTGGGTTGATTATCGCTAGAACTACAGGACTCATTTTAATGAAATTTGGTATGTACATATATTGCTACAATACAAAACAAATAATCATTCAATAATTGTAATGCATACGCATGATCGTGTGTTACACACGTTAGAGTCGGATGGTATGAAACAACGGTTGAAGAATAAATCAAAAAAATATGTTAAACCATGGGTATGATATACAGGTCTTTTACAGATATACTCTTCACAGACATACTCTTACAGATATACAGGTCTCGCAGCGCGATTTCATACTTGAAATAAGGCAGTTTATCATTTCTTGTGGCAGTTGGTCCCACTCGTAAGGCAACGCTGTTTTCATTCCCTGGATTGTTTTCAGAAGGGTTTGAGAGTTGCAACTGCCCTCCCCAGAGCGTCCCAGATATGCTCTATAAGGTTAAGATCTGGAGATCTGGCTGGAGAATCCATCCGACGGATATCCTCACTCTCTAGAAATTCGTCGATCAGGAGAGCTCTATGTGGCCTCGCGTTATCGTCCCACAGAGCCAACTGCACCCCTGAAAAGGCAAACATAGGGATCCAAGACCTCACCCCAATACCTCACACCTGTCACAGTGCCCCTTTCAAAGACATAGAGAGGTGTGCGGCCATCCAACATGATGCCTGCCCAGACCTTAAACCTCCTCTGCCATGAATGAAACTCCTTCTGCCTCGAAATGGTCGATTTCGAGGACATTGGAGGGTAGGTAGTGGGTAGAGGTTTGCGCCGCACGGAAATTTGCGGCGGCGGCGTAACGACCTCAGAATTCCGGCGGCGGCGGCGCGCCGCGGCATGAGAATATTTTTGAAAAAGAGCACAATGAAAATGGGTGTATGCGTACAGACATACACATATATCTATAAATTGGAGCTATAATGAGATTTTTTAAGACTAGAATGAAGACTAGAGTTTTTATGAAAACTAGTCTTGATTATGATATTGTGCGATTACGATCAATTAGCTGCACGTGAGCTCTTGGCCGAGGGGTTGGGTGTAGAGATAGATCACTACTGTGTTCGGGCTCGGGCGGGGTCGATTATATTTTTCTTTAATTTGTACAAACGGCAAAATTTATGATATTCTATCAATGAAGTAATTGTCTTTTATTTATCTATTAGCTGAAATTTCGGAATCGGGCTCCGACTTAAATAATATCACCTTAAATAATATCACTTAAATAATATCACCTTGGGGGGCTGGAATTAAGTCCTCGGACTCGGGCTTTAAAAAATGAGCTCGAACTCATCTCTAGAGGAGTGCCCTCCATAGGGTCTTGCTAAGGGGTCCTAACCAGTATCTAAGCTAAGTTTCGAAGGAAACCACGGAAAACTACGAACGGTTAAATCGGCGGACGCGACCTGGTTTTGAACCAGGCCCCTTCCGTCTCCCAGGTCAGAGCGCTATGCGCTCGGTCACTAGTGGGGCTCCAGAATAGGAGCTTACCTTTGTGGTACACTTTTAAAAAATATTTCTGCTGCAAAACTGAAACAATAGATTTTATCAAACTCGGATAGGTTTATATGCACATTCACAATACATTTAGTTATAATTATACGAATGATACATTATTTGCTTAAAAGTATTTTTTTTCTCCATAACCTTCGCATGAGCCATTCCAGACCTGTAATGTTCTTTTGAGGTATTATGCAATGGGTGCATTCGTTTACGACAAACTCGTTGCACGATTTTTCGTAAGAAAACTGTAATGCGTGTGTTTAGTGCTGTCAGTGGTTATCAGTTCTTTGGACTTTACGAACACCTTCAGTTTATTTAGTTTCGTCGCCCAGGAGACGTTTTTGTTTACAATTCGCAAATGCGTTAATTTTGCTGAGGAGAGTTTTTAGTACATACTCGATATAAAATCAACAGAATTTTTAAAAGAAAGAGTGGCCATCATTGAAGTGCACAGATCAACATTTAGGAATTTCAACTTTACTTTTTTCAAAAGTATTTAGAAAAAGAAGTTTGAATTTCTCTAATAACGGTTTGAATCAACTTCAATCTCAACACTAAAACATGCATTTTTGAATTTACTAAAATTAAAAATACAGGTAAATGATTGCCTTTGAAAAATTATGTACCTTCGTAGCAGTTTCTAGCGTATGCATGAATTTCCTCCTCGAAAAAGTAATATTTGCAGCTTCAGCAAACGTAAAATACTTTTCATAACAACATACTTTTCCATAACAACAGACGCCATTTGTAAACAGCAACAACGTGCAGCAAGTAATCTTCTCAACAAACTCAATCAACGAACACCTTAGATGGAAACTCGTTGCTCGAGTGCAACTCGTTTGGCGTTTACGAATGCGGCCAAACTTTAAACACTTTTTAAACTTTAAACACTTTTTAAATAAATCAAATTACGCCATTGACTCAAAAAATTTAAATTGTATTTTTACAAGTTACTAGCGTTAAGAAATATATAAAAAAAAATAAGCAACTGGAAGTTTAGGTACAGTTTTTTTTTTTTTTTTTTAAGTTTTGAAGCAATTGTAAGCGGGGGTGTAAAATCAGCGTTCTTCGAAGGCGCGCCGGCCTAGATCTCGGCGGCGGCGGCGCCGACCTCTAGTAGTGGGTCCCTGGTTCTCTCCATATGAACGTACAGCGAGAATCAGCGTTTAGGCTGAACTGGGACTCATCAGAGACGAGAACGGAACGGTTGTCCATTGATCCACACTCCAATCTCTATATGCTCTCTGCACCATGCTAAACGGATTCTCCTGTTCGTAGATGCGAGTGGGACGCAAAAAGAAGGTCTTCTTGCAAACAACCCTCTGTCGTGAGGTCTTTTGGAAACAGTCACCCTTGGTACACGGGTTCCTGTGGCTGCATCCAAGTCACGAGATTGCTGAGAAGCTGTAGCACTCCTGTTACGCCTCGCTATAATGGACGAATGGCGATCTTCTCTGGCCGTCGTGGCTCTTGTACGACCTCTAGTGTGGATGCATGGATTCTATTGAGAAATGAAGATAAAAAAGAAAACACGTACGAAGAGAAACATTGGCACCTTTGAAGAAAGGTCATGCACTGGTCTAGACGCTAAATTCCGTTCCTATAAGAAAACAGGAAGCGAAGCAGGATTAGGGAATCGGTTCAAAATTAGACCAATTTTAGGGGGCAATGTTGGTCAGCGTAATAGGCGTCTTCATACTGAAATAAGCATCATCTTCGCCCCTCGTAGAGGTCAATCCTTCACTTGGCTGCTGATCCGTTCATTAAAACGAAACAATAAAAATAGAATAAAAATCTTTGAAAAAAGGAACGAATCAAAAGAGTAGATGGGAAATATTATTTCCATCCGTTACAAAATAATTACTTTATCTGTCACATTAGGAGCCTTGATAAAAATAAATAAATCGCCTATAAATAGCGACAATAAAATAAACCGTAATTTGATGTGCTACGCAATCACATCTAAATCGCTCTTTGATGCTCTGAGGGCTGCAATTAAGATACAACGGAACAAAATATTTTTAAAAAGTGCATCATGAATCAAAATTTAAAGTCTGTTATGGAACCATACAATATGTTTTAATCGTCTAAACGCATGGTATTCATAAAGAACCACTTTTGTATTTAAATGAAAATAAAAAATATCTTCCCTTACACCAATCTAATTTACTACCAGCCGCGATATATTAAATTCTGGCTGATGAAAGATAAGTACGTCTTATCTTAATAATTAAAATTAGGTACAATTAAGTACTCAGTAAAAATTTAGATTTTCAAATGAATGTTTCTTTTTTCTGTATTCTTTAATTCGTGAATTCAACTAGTATATTCTATAACGTAATTACTTCGACTGAAAGATATTACAAATGTTAGTAATTCCACAGTTTGTTTTGTGTTCTGCTTGGCAGACTCATCAAGCATTTTAACGGAGCAAAATCACTTATTTTTAAATTACGTAAGTCACTTAAAAGACTGTTTTTCCCTTTCCCACATTAAATATATTTCTTTCTTACTTCTATATACTACTGAAAACTTTCCTTAATGGTGAAATAGAAGTAATTTAAAGGTTTTCAAGTCACTATGTTTCATTTAAAAGAGTGACATAATCCTCATTTGCTTTAATCAGCTAAAATATTTTTGAGTAACAAAAATTAAAAGCGAAAATGATGTAGAGTATGTGTTAAAGGACTTTAAATTTTAAATCGTCTCTTCAATTTTTGTATGATTCACTGCATTAAAATTTGTACTTAAAGTTGTTAAAAGGGTGATCCTCACGTCACACTAATTCCAGTTAACGGAGCAAAAAAGTGTTAGCTGTTTTAGCCAACGGATTCTCCTAAAAGCTTTTGCGTTAAAAGCTTAATTTTATTTATTATGCAAAGAAAAAAGTGTGTAATATTTAGTATAACTTGAATTTATTAAAGGACATCACTTAAAGAGCTCAAGATAAATCTACAAAAAAAAAACTTGTGCACTAAATTGCATTTAAAAGCATTACATTATATTTTTTCTTTTTACGCGTTATTTAAAATTGTTACGAAGTGCAGTTTTTCCCCTAACGAAAGAAGCTGTCATGGCATATATGTTTCGAAAAATATTTCATTTCGATTTTAATCTTATTTAAATTAATAATTTTCATTTTTTTTCTCTGAATAACTCTTAATCGTTTACTGAGCAAACCTGAATTTGCGACAAATGTGATATTTATTAATAATAAAATTAAATTTTTTTCGAAGCAAAGAGATAAATTTTTATGCTGATGTCCAAATATTTGAAAATTAATATAAAAATACTTTAAAATCCATTTAATATTTTTAATTTATATTCATAACATGCCTTTGAAATTTATAATTCATATGAGGGATCCTATGGTATATGTTACGAATGCTGTTCAACATCTACAAGGACAGGACGACATCCCCTTAAAAATCTGATGTGTCCAACACATGACTTCCTAGCACGTCTATTAAATCAAAAATGTTTTTTACGCACTTCCTCTAAACTTATTTGTTTGAAAGATATAAAATATAAATAATAGTAAGATATAGCGATTTCTAGCCAAACATTTTGATATCGCCAAGCTGAGTTCAATTTGAAAGATTTCTTTCTGACACTTTATTTGGCGATATTTCACCAAAAGCCGACAAACTTGAGATAGTTTGCGAGATTTTGGGGATAGCCAAAGTAGTCATTGACCACAGACTTTCAATGAATTGAATGCATCCATACACCTTAAAGTATTTAAAGTCATTTGGCTCACCCTGTAAATAAATTCCCAGTCGATTGCTGTCAAAAAAGATATTGAAAACCGTTAGATATTATAATATAGTTCTAAATACAAAAGTTCAAAATTCTACGGGTTAAAGTTTTAGAGTTATACAAAATACGAAATACTTTTTGGCGCCAAATTTGGCGATATTTCGGCGAAACTCGTCAATGTCGACGACATTTGGCGAGATATTAAGCATGGACCAACAATAACAGATTGTCGCCAAATTTGGCGATATTTCGCCAAAACTCGCCAAGAACGATGACAAATGGCGATACTTTGGGCATGGACCAAATGACTAACTATCGCCAAATTTGGCGACATTTCGGAAAAACTCGCCAAGGTAGAGGACAGACGGCGAGATTTTGGGCATGGACCAAACAATGACTGTCTACAATTGTATTATATTGAAGATGTCCATAGACATTAAAGTACTGAAATTCTTTTCGGTGGTCCTGTAAATAAACTCTCCAGTAGATTGGAACCAAAAATCGAGATGCACAAGTAGATGTTACAACAATCTTATATATGAAATTTCATAATAGTTTTTGAGATTTGAGAGTTAAATATGCACACACGTACACCAAAAGTCGCCAAGCTTGGCGACTTTTGGCATAGTTCTTGAGCGAGGCACGTGACTGTGGTCGGGCCATTACCTAACTTATGTGGTAGGACGGTATTGTGCTTGAAATGGATGAATGCCCCTACAATTGCCATTGGCCGTAATGTATTGGAAATCTTTTGAGTGTTCCTGTAGCAGAACTGTAAATGATAAAGACACTTTTTTAAATGGAGAAATTCATTTTCTAACTCTTTACAGCATATATCACTTCTGAGTCGTTTGAAATAGCCCAATACCTCTAAAAAACGCTTTGATGAATTTCGGCCCATACAGCGTAATGTATTTCGAATCTTTTAGGCGGTTCTGTAGATAAACTATCCAGTCGAATGGAACCGAAAGGGGAGGTGCACAACTAGATGTTACAACAATCCTAAATATGAAGTTTCGACATTCTACGCCTAATAGTTTTTGAGATATGCGAGTTTAATGATTTTCGGCCCATAGAGCGTAATGTATTTCGAATCTTTTGGGCGGTCCTGTACATAAACTATTCATTCGATTGCGACCAAAAGGGGAGGTGCACAACTAGATCATAGAACAATCCTAAATATCAAATCTCAACATTCTACGACCCATAGTTTTTGAGATATGCGAGTTACATACATACGTACGTACGTACAGACGGCATGGAAAAACTGACCACAATAAACTCGCCGCTGATCAAAATGAGTTGCAGACGCGTTAATATGATCGTGCATGCTAGCCTACGATGAGATGCATCGAAAAAATTTTTAAAATTCAATTTAGAGGTAGTCAAAATCGTTTTTTTTGTCGAAATTTGGCCCCCAAAATTTTTCGGGATCACATTACTTCCTTATACTACGTACAAGGAAGTAAAAAAAGTAGAAATTACCTCTGGATATACTGGCGTAGGATTTCTTATGGTTTAGTTAGTCGTAAAGGTTCCGTTGAAAAATTATGAATATACACTTTTAATTTGACGAAAAATTTATTAATACGGTATATTCTACTTTAATCCATATTGCCCTAACATATCTAATAATACTACCCATAATTTAAGTTAACACTAAACGTTACACTCTTTAAATGCTCAATTTAAATATTAAATCCTTCTTGACTCAATCACGTGAAAAATATCATGCTGTGAAATCTCGAGGAGCTATTTAAAATCGCGCAAATTGCGAATATGACATAAAGTTAGTGAATCTTACGCAATTTTTATCTTATCACGCCCTCTTTTTGACTGTCGTAAAAGAAACCCGTGTAGTTGAATCAGTTCATCTCGTTATTTCACACATTGTTTTAAACGGAGTAATAGCGAAACTTATGAAAACATTGAATATCTTTTTTCTTTACATAGAACCGTTATGGAGGAACGCAATCCTATTTTTAAAGGAAAGGGTAATAAATGACTATTACTGTGAAAGTTTCTTGTAGAATTTAAAGAAACTCACCCACAGCATACCATCGATATTAAGCTGTAAAATAACATGAAAAGAAATTAGCAGACACTTATTATGGAGTAGATTCAGGTGGAAGTTATTTCATACTCGATATACTTCGTTTATGCCGTGGTGTAGTGTACCTATTACTTTCACATGCAATAAACATGCCAGCAAACAGTTACGTGACAATTTTTATTGACATGCTCATGTTCAATAGTAGAAAGTTACAGGCCTTAATGCGGTGTCTGGCAAAATAGCGAAAACAAACGTGACCCTCTTGGACCGAGACAAAAGCGCTGAGTGAGTGGAAAAGGTCTGGGAACACCGAAAGTCAACCTGCCGATAGAACTGAGAGTTAAAAGGAACGGTCGCCAAATAAATCGCCAGATTGACCAAAAAAAAAAAAATGAAAAGATCGTTACGCGTTAATGCAAGTTTACCAAATTTTAAAAGAGTGTCACCAAAGGGGAAAGGTAAGGAGAATTTGTAACCTAAGAAATATTACTGAAACCCCGTGGGAACGAAATTAAAATAACTGAATCCGACACACAGAAGGCCCCTCTTAAATACATCTCAAAAGTTAAAAGCCAAAGTAATATAAGAAACAGAATTAAAATAGCGTTACGGAAGCAAAGAGTAAATGGCAGAGAGTATTAAATTTAGGATAGGGAATAGGAAATCAGAACTAATTATAAATATATGATGAACTGCATCACACTTATGTTGCTTAGAAGTTATCAAATGTCAGATAAAATCAACAGATTGGAAGTGCCAGTTTGGTATGGGAAAATACCTCCAGTGTGGAATTTGACCCTAGAAGCAATAGAGTACATACAGCGATATGTTCTGCTGTCAATTACAGGGTATATCAATTGCGATGGAACTGAGACTTTCTTTCTGACCCAAATTTCACAGCTTTGATCGTATTCAAAAGCAGAGGAAATTGTACGGCCTTTCTCATTGACATTTTGATCATCGTACGAGCTATCTGATTCCAAAGAAACCATTAAAGGCGGGAAACAAAAAGTTTTTAACGGGATTTTTAATATTACAAGAACAGAAATATATTCAAAACCAATAGAAAATGACGTAAAAATGACGTAAATGAGAAAACGTTAACATTAAAGTAGGGTTTCACTGCATATCCGAAATCTCATCTCAATCGGCTGAACGGAACGGCAGTAAGAGGTCAAATATATCGGGTTAGTTTTTTTATGGCCACCCTGTATAATGCGTTTTTAAATAAAATTTCGTTATTTCGAAGCCCATATAGAAAACTAAATTTAGGCTTGAATATTTTTTAAAGGACGCACTTTCTCGCAGAAAAATTGTCCATTCCGCCGTTGTGGTTGTCCCACCCACATATTACGAATACCCAGATAGTGGACAAGGAAATTACGACCCCCCCTCCCAGTGGATATGTTTCCGCTGTTTCCACACTACATGAATATTATCTATGTTTTGAATTTTACTGCGTTTTTGGTAACACTTATCAAAGTTTGGATTTGGAATTATTCCGTTAGTTAAATTCGTCCATTATGTTCATGCTGCATTAGTAATTGGTAAATCACGGCATAATCAAATGAATAGGCCCAATAAGATACGCTTAATCTTACATATATACCTACAATAGAGTTGAAAACGCTTCCAACTTTGTACTTAACGATGAAACTTAATCATGAAGTAAAAAACAATATGTAACAAACAAACATCATCCTAATTTTTCGGAAAGCTGAATTTTTTTATTTGTAACATTTGTCAAGTGCACGTTACTTTAGATATTTTAATGCATATAAAGAGTTTTATTAAAGAGTTTAACTCTTATGTGCAGCTGGATTTTTCAGATTTCTCCGCAATGGAAGTCAAGCAGGAAAAAGGAGAAACAAGAAAAACAAAATAACCCTTTAACGCGCAGTGTTCCCGCTCTGGGAACACCAAACTAAGACGTTTTGACTGCTGCCAGTCACGAAGAATAGATTTGATTTCTATAAAAATAGTTGCGGGTGACATAGCTCCACGAGAATCCTTTACTTTTTAGCACGTCATTCCCGAAAAGAAATGGTCGCGATTATTTTTAACAGCACTGACATCCGCTGAAAAATGGAAGAATGCGAGAACAGCTGGATAGATGGTCCAATGCTGAAAAAAGGGCAGCCGTTGCAATCGCTCAACTTAACTACCAGCAAGATGGCGGACGATCGAAACGTTGTGCGCGCGCGCAGCCAGCTGTCGTCAAAAAAGAGCCTCTAGATCTGTGGCACGCGATGAACGTTTCGATCGTCCTCCATCTTGCTGTTAGTTAAGTCGAGCGCCTTTTTTCAGCATTGGGAAAGGGTTGCGCCTCAAAGGGATAACGGAGGGAAAAAAAGTAAGTATGCATGTAAATAGATGTGGAAGTGTGAATGAGGGGTGAAGGAAGGGAGAAACCTACGTTACGCTACTTCTTGCACGCCATATCCGAGGGCGCACTGCGTCAGATCGTGCTCCCATTAACCTACCTCTATGGAAGATTAGCATGTGGTTTTTTCATAATCTGTAGTTCCACACCAGAGACCATACAAAGCGTATTTTTTAAAGGCCAAAGAAACCGGCCTTAAAAATCATAATTTCTTAAACTTATAACGAATTTCACAACTGCCTCCGTTATCTTCTACATTTTACTCAATTAGAAGACATAATCAACTTTCGAAAAAGCAAACCATAAAAATCTGAAATTTCTTAAGTTTTTGATGAAACTCACAACTGCCCCTTTGCTACATCCAAGCAAATTACGAAATATATACATTATTAACTTCATTAACATAAAAAAGGGCATAATTGTGCATTTAAATCATGAGTAATGATTTCAAACAAAATTTTTAAGAAGAAGAATTTTTGTTTCTTAAGAACCTTAACTTTTGCTAAGCGGACATTAATTAAAGGGATACAAACATTAATGACCGGAGTCGCTTCTTCGAGATTAAAGGTAGATTTTTATCGACTCTCAAGTATTAACAAAATTGCATTTAATTCATTCCAGAAAATTAAAGGACCTTAATAATTATTTTGAACTTAATTGCTAGACAGTAATTTGTTTAAATTGCGCAATTAATTTTCTTTGGGAAAATTGGATGGAAATAATTTGCTTGAGGGGAGAGTTTTCTTTCTAAATAAAATTGTTTCGAAATTTTCTGTAGTTCAGTAAATAAGGTGAGATTTGTTTTCGAATTTTAGGGAGAAATTTTGCGTGTATCAGCAGTTCATTTTCAAATTTTGAGTGCTTATTATTAAGGAGTGTTTTCAAATTTTGTTATCCTTTCAAATAATTAAAGTAATTTACTTTAAATATTTAGCGCATGGGGACATATTTGATTTTTGATTACTCTAATAAACTAACTATTTTAATGTGACTAAGAATATTTAATCCCTTAAATGTATTATTTTCAGGAAAACGGTCATAAACCTGCCTATTCTTTTATTCGAGATAATTGTATAAACTTAAGTGTATGTACAATACATGTATTTATTTTAAGGTTTTGACATTTTTTATCATGAAATAATAATAAGTAAATTTTTTGGAAAAGCCAACATTTAGGATTCTGGTGATTGAATGTGTGTTTTATAAGTACGCAGCAGGAAATTAAAAATGTAAATACTATAAGAGAGTTTTATTAAACTTACTTCATAATAATATTACTTCATAATATAAAAAATACTTATAAATTTTTCTATGAACATACGTAAAAAAGTGAGCTGAGATTGCAAAATGCATATCACAAATAGCCATAATTCAGTCGTGCTATCATCTACTTTATAATAAACTATCGCTAACTAATTTAAAAATAGTCTGGTACTGTCATCCGTTGTGTAAAATAAGATACAAGAAAAATTTCGTGCTTAAAAATTGAAATGCTGTAATCTTTCTGGCTCATAACTTTTGAACTATCTAGCCTGGAAATACCGGGTGGTTATAAAATAAGTATCTCTATTTGGAACTGCCTGCAGATTAAAGAAATAGCCCAAACGAAACCAAAATTGGTACAATAACTAAAGGAGAAGGGGGAAGAAGAATGGAATAATCTCTCTATTCTAAAAAAAAGTAACGGCCGCTGTCAACAGCTTGTTCGGCTATCTCCTCCTAAACCGTGGGGATTTGAGTTTCAACTAAGGTGTCCACAGATTCGGAAAATTCCGAGAAACCTGATAAGCTGACTTAAATTTCGAAAATCGAATTATTTTCGGAGATATTAATGAAAAACTCAAAACATGAGTATAATGGTTGCAGTTTTGGCATAAAATCATTCAGTCCTTTGCAACAAAGCAATTTCAAGTATGCAGAATCAAGTTAAATTGATAAACATCAAGTAGAATTACACACATTTTACGCCAAATTATAAAGTATATGAACTAAATAACTCAATGTATGTTACACAAAGTTGACAATTTTCAAATAGTAAGTTCGCTTAGACAACAGGCGTTTAGAATGAGAGATTATTCGTTTTTCCAAAACAGAATAACTAATTCTAACTGATTTTAAAAGCGCCATTTTTGCATTAGGTACGATCTGGCAAAATGGTATCTTTCCAAGCAGCGTGAATCTAAACCGCGAGTTCTAAAATGTTAGAACCCATTATCTTGAAAATGAAAAATAATTAAAAGGCAGATTATTTTAAAGCCGGTTCGGTCCAGCTGGAGTATTTGCTACCAGTAGAAATATTGGGTGGCGTTAACTGTGCCATTATAGCCGTTATAGTACATTTTGGATAGCGCGGCGAGATGATATAATTCGTGGTGCTAAATACGCCAATGGATTATGTATGCATCGCAAAGGATTATGTATATGAAAATATGGATAACGGTTTTCCGGGAACCTGACAGGAGCAGTAATTATAGGTTGTGAGCATGTGTAAATCGCCAAGTAATGAAAAGTCGCCATTGGTGGAAAACTATCCTAGCTGCTCCGTAGCTTTTATCAAAGAAAACGTATGAAGTACTGTTTTCGTAGAGCTCATTATTAATTATACATATACGCAAGTCGCCAAAGTATGAAAAATCGCCATAATTGGCTAATACGGAAGGTGTTCCATGGGTTTTATATAATTAAAAATAGTGCGAGGTTTAAATTTTTATGTTACAAGGAACGTGCAAGAACCAAGCAACGTGTAGCTCGGTAACGTTCTATCTGATCCCACCTTTAGGTTTTGTTTGTTGATATTATATCTTTTTCACGAATAAGCCTTATTAGGGGCCGAAAGCCTAAAACGAAAAGCAAACGTAGCGAGTCTAGGGGCCTTGGTCCCTAGTTTAAAAAAAATAATTACAAGAATCACCAAGAGAGAATGAGAGAGATGGCGCTTCCAGTGCAAACATCGTTGTATATAACCATCAAAAAGATCAAGAAGAGGTCATTTCTGTCAGTAATGTGGTACGAGATGCCTCTTAGTTTGACAGATCGAGTTTTGGCTTCAAAACTACTGTACGTTAACAGATCAAACGCTTCAGCTGCTTTACGTGACTTTAGGCGTTGGGGGGGGGGGGCTAGAAAACCAGTACATCTGCCCATACTAGAAGAAATTGACACTGCAATTGAGGATATCACATTAAATGCGCAAATTTTAAGCTCCAATTTACTTCGCAAGTTTAACAGTAAAACATGCTGTAGCTTATTGGGAAAAAATGCACTTTACATACGTTTATCCTGATGTACTTCATGCTTTGACGCTGAAAAATTGCTTCTCGTCACTGCCTAGTTCTTATGATTCACAACTGACGGTCTAAAGCCTGGGCTCTACTATATCCTAGAACACGACAGAAACTGAAAACCGACGGCACTTCCAGTTCTTTTGATTTCTGCCCTGCAGAATAGTGGAAAAATGCGGAGTTGAACTTTTCTGTTTCTGTCCTCGTTTTCTGTCATGTGACAGCCAATAGAAATCAGTCACTATGCTAGAGGTGTGTAGGATCATTAAAAACTTACATCTGCGGATGCAGATCTGGAAACGGATAACTTGGTTTTAAACCATATATGCGGATATATACGGTATATATACGGATACGGATATTTTTGGTTGGGTATTATTTTGCAGAATAGATCATCTTGTACCACACAATAATGAGTTTCAGATACTGCGTAGTAAATAGTTAAAAAAACATTTTAGTAGTTGAAATTTCATTTTTAAGAAACTTAATATAGCTTTGTGCAATCAATTACCGAATCGCTACTACCATACCAAGTAGGTTTTCAAATCTATAGAACCTCTGGTTATATCTTATTAACCCTTTCCCAATGCTGAAAAAAGGGCAGCCGTTGCCATCGCTCGACTTAACTAGGATCTCTAGATCTGTGGCACGCGATGAACGTTTCGATCGTCCGCCCTCTTGCTGGTAGTTAAGTCGAGCGATGGCAACGGCTGCCCTTTTTTCAGCATTGGGTAATCTAATTCAGCTGTTCTCGCATTCTTCCATTTTTCAGCAGATGGCAGTGCTGTTAAAAGTAATCGTGACAATTTTTTACGGGAAATGACGTGCTAAAAAGTAAAGGATTCTCCTTGAGCTATGTCACACGCAACTATTTTTACAGGAATCAAATCTATTCTTCGTGACTGGCAACAGTCGAAATGTCAGAGTTTGGTGTTCCTAGAGCGGGAACACTGCGCGTTAAAGGTTTAAGGCAGTAAGGTAGTATGTATTCATATGGTTTTGGTACAAAAATACGATTGTCAGACACTTAAAAATTTTTATAATGGCTCTTCACAAACTGTACTAAACACTGTTATAAACGATAAATCCCCGCGGTTAAGAAATCTACAGGAAAAAATTTTGTAGCGAAACATAAGGGGACCGGGTAAGCCCTATCTTCGCCATGTTAAATTCATCAACTTTATGTACCTTTTTGTCAGAAATGGTAAAAGATAACGTTAGAAAATTTTAGCAGTTAGAATAACATATTTTACCTACTTTAGCACGTCAGTTTTTTTCTTAATAAAAATTAAAAAATATTATTATTTTTTTACTGAAAATAACTTTTAAATTCACATTTTTGATAGAATATTGCAGCCTAAAATGAATAATTCTCCATATATTAAGAAACCGCCATGTTAAAGTATGTAATATAGTAGGATATATGTGTCATGAAAAAATTGAGTTCATAAGTTTAATAGATATTGAGAAAAAGGAACACAAATCTGTAAAATCCATAGTTTTGAGAAAATCCGTTTTAAAGATTTTTAGATGGCGTATAAACTATGAAGTGCCTTGGGGAAATATGAAAATTTCTAATACTTCTGTTTTTCTGATAAACAAGTGTAATGCATCGTTAGAAAGATAAAAATTTAAAATATTTAATGCAATGAAAAAATAATAATCGATTTTTCGACCGAATTTTGGGTACCTGGTCCCGATATATCCTTTTAATATATCATTAAAAATCTGGTATAACTCCACTCGACTTTCTGAACACTTGATCGTTACCAAGCGTTTAAATAAATTTGAATCGGTGAATAATTCAGCAAAAAGCTAAAGTGAAAACTATAAGATGCTATTTGAATACATTTTTCCCACAAATTCTTACATTTTTGATCAATTTTATCCTGTTTTAAATAATTTAACAATTCTAGCATGTATTTACAATAAGTCGAGTCTACATGCTGGAATGTACAAGTTTTGGTATCCCTGTAAAATAAAATATGTCCTATGCAAATGAGAACGTACATATTTGGAAACGGTGATTCACAATTTGCTTACCAAATTTCAACTCACTCGAATTCAGTGCTCAAACGTTATTGCACTTGAAGTAATTTGTGTGATTTGTCGCAATGTATCAGAATACTTCTTTCTAGTGCTGAAAAAAAACTAAGTCCCCCACACACCAAAATCTTTACAGTTTGTACAGCAGTGACCTGTAATTTGAGTACCTAATTAATTTGAGCTGCATCGAATGCACAATACAGACATGAAAGCACTTTGAATAGTTTGCGTCTATAGGCGATAATGTGTAATTCATTTTTTTGAACAGTATGAACAAACCAGAGCGGGCCGTCGTAATTCTACCGGACCTGCTTGTGGACTTCGAAAGAGGCCTAAGGACGTTTCCTCATTGGTTAATTCGGTCGTTAAATGACGTATCTAAGTGCTGAAACCAATAAGTGAGCATCCGTGGGCCTCTTTGGATGACTCATCCGAGTGCACAAGCAGGCCCGGTAGACTCACGACGGCCCTGATCAGAGCAGGAATGAAGTGTTTTATACTCAAAGAAAAATAGGATTTCGAAATTTTCCGAGACTAAAATGTGCAACTTTTTAATTTGGCGAAAAATAAAATGGTTGATGTGCGATTTTGAAGAGATGATTCTAACGCTTGGCGCAATTTATCATAATTTCATCGTCTGCTACTTGGATTATGAATACACCTGAGAATAAGTTTTTCAAATTTTCATTCAGTTGGAATTGTGCATTTTTCAGCGCAGCTTTTCCCCATCTATTTCTAATGTATTACATCCAGAAAAAGGATGTTAGAAATATCAATTTTAATTTTGTTTAATCACACTCATGAATAATGATATACTTTCCAACTTAATGAAATAGGGAAGACCCATGAATTATAATACGCTTTTACTCTATAACACTTTAGTGCGTATTTAAAATCTGAAAGTGTTTCAGATTTTCTTACCTTTTTTCTCCTTTCCTTCTTCATTTTTCTTTTTTTTTTTTTTTTTTTTTGATAAAGGCCAATATATCCAGAAGCTCTTCAGAATTAATGTAGGACGAAAATAATTTGTTCCTTTTTGTAGGTTTTTATCAGTTAACCATCTTATTTTTGTAACCAGGGGCGGCCCGACACAGTAAGTATCCTGGGCGCCGGCTTCGAAGGTGCTTCATTTCGAACTCAAAAACTAAGTAGAGCATAAAAGGGGGTGTCTTTTTTATATAAGCAGGGGGCGACACTTACCGTAGGGCTTCTCCTGTTTGTAGCCATCTTAATTTTAAATTCCATTCAGAATCTGAGAGATTTCAGTGCCAAGCAAGCCGGTGAGGAACAGGATTCTCTCCGAACAAGATTTATTAAGATGGCGAACCAACTGGTCGCCGGAGACGGCTAGTAAAAAAAAAAAATAAAGTAATTATTATGTGCAGGGTGATCAGAAAATGAGTATACATTTGAAAAATTAATAATTTACGGAATAATGTAGGTAGAGAGGTAAAAATTGTCACACATGCTTGGAATGACATGGGGTTTTATTACAACCTCAAAAAAGAAAAAGATCCAAAAATAGCCAACAGATGGCACTGGACAGCAAAACGTCAGTAGCGCTGCAATAAAAATCTTACAGCTACATAAAAGTAGCTGTTATGAGAGAGGGAACAAAATTCACCAGCACCCGCAGCAAGTTGACGCTCCCAGAAAATACGCTATTAGTGAAGCTGTACTATCAGAATGGGAAATCTGCTACTACAGCTTTACGATCCTATCGCCATAGGAAGAATATTAGAACGGGTAAAGGCCCCATGATAAGTCCAGCTGTGAACAGAATGACTTCGAAGTTCGAAGCCACGGGCTGCTTAAACGATGGGCCCCGTAGTGGCCGAGAGGGCACAAGTGCTAATGCTGCTCTGACTATCAGGAAGAAGTGGACATTGCTGTACAGTGCTGTTCACAGCATTGCCCCTCGACTGTAGATGTAGTTGAGGAACAACGGTCAACATGCTAAACAGTACTTCTGAAGAACATCGCCTTTGTTTTGACATAATTTGTTATGGTAATTATTACTTTTCTTACCACATGAAGCACCATCATGTAGGCCATTTTTTAACGTTTTTGTGGTTACAATAGAACCCCATGTAATTCCAAGCATGTGCGTCATTTTTTACCTATCTACCTACATCAGTCCTTGAATTATTAATTTTTCAAATGTATGCTACTTTTCTGATCATCCTGCATTTTTAAAAATACGCAGGACAGAAAGTAATGCCGCCCTCAAAAGAGGACGCTGGGCGATAATGTGTTACATTAACTGGGGATGTACGTAAGGGGAATGCAGGATAGGAATAACACAAAGATAGCCGTTTCTTTCCTGATGACACAAGCAAATAACGGATTTCGGATATTTTTTAAAGCCAGATGGGCAAAACTGGGATGTCTCAGGTGCTTCAGATCCTGATGGTGATGTCAAAATTTTTCAGCTGTGGAACTCTTTAGTTTGTATATAAGAGAGTTTTCAAACAACATTTTTAGACGAAATGTTAAATAACCGATATATAATTTTTGCGTTATAAATTCCTAATTTCAAATATAAATGAGTAAAAATGGAAAATAAACACACTGAGTCATAAAAGTAATGGAATTTTATTTCGTTTCACAAACACAATCACACACAGCACAATTGATCCCTACAATGTGACTGCTTGAATTTCAATATTTTATTTTAATATAAAATTAAACAAAATAATTTTAAAATGTTTAATGATACACTAATTAAAAATATTGATTTTGGCACCTAAGATGGACACAGTCTAAACTATATGGATTGTTTTTACCGAAAAATCTTTATTCACAATGGTAGAATATATGACTATTTTGTAGTTGTTTTATTTTACATATCATAAATAACATTTATGATTTAATGTTGTCATGTATAATCTATCAAATACAATAAATTAAGTAATTTAATAATTTTTTAGAAACCTTAATTCATGCATAACTAATAGAACATTTTTAAATATGCACAAACGAGAAAATCATTATTGATAAGAATAATTATTTTTAAGCTACAACAAAACTGTTAGCATCATATAATGTGTTTTATAAAACCGCATTGCATATTAAATGTACAGATTTTGATGCATATTAACAAGTTCCAGTTTTATATAATTTGTACGAAGTACTATCGCATTATAAAAATGTTTTATTTTCATTTGTACATTAAATGATTGTTAAGTTGTTTACTCATTTATTTTATTTAATGAATTTATTTACTTTGTTTGTTTTAAAAGCATCTTATGTATTAATTTACTAAAGGGAAAATTCATATTATTGATGAAGCTATTATTTAATTAAGGCTTGCAGAACATTGTTTAATTACAATATTTATGCATTTTAATTTTTCTAATTTAAGTTTCTCCAAGACGTGCATTAACTATTTTAACTCATTGCATTTTACTAAAACAAAAGATTTTCTATTCAAATTTTTGGTACAATATTCACTGCAATTATTTTTAAAAATATAATTATATACGCTAAAACTATATGTTTAAAAATATTTCCTGCTGCCTTTGAATTACATCCACATTAAATCTGAAATATTTCAAACACTTGCCACTTACATTTTGTAAATAAAAATATTATTTAGGTCATAGGAAAAACTCTCAGTAAACATTCATTAAAAAGCACTGTAATACAACATAGAATTGATGATAGTATTTTGATGTTGAGTAAGAGGGAAAAGCAAAATTTTTAAAAGGGTCACAATTGTTGAAAAATGTAATCAGTGTAGTAAATACAATCATTCACATTAATATCCCATTGGAATTTTTACTTTTCGAATCATTGGTTCCAATCAAATTTGAATTTTACGTACATATAGATACAGGAAGTCTCAAAAAGCCGTTGCCAAACTTAACATACTTGTGTGACAAACAAAATTTACATAGGAACTTGCGTCTGGAATTGCAAACGGGGACCGTTAGAGAGTTTACTGACTCAAAACTGGCCAATATTGGCTTACTCACTCAGAATTGGCTGATGTGGACCAGCGGCGGTGCTGATGTACCTTGAACGCAGTTTTCTCAAGAAGTAATGATGCCAAAAAGTGGTGTGACTTGTATTAAATGATACATTCATTAATATGACTTCCCATTTGCTACACCACACACGTAATGCATATTGGCCAATTCTGAGTTAGTAAGCCGATCCACACTCAAACATTATTTTTTCAATCCACGGAAATTTGGAAGCAGTGCTGCCGGAATAGTTCCGTTTTTTTTTTTTTTTTTTTTTTTCCTCCTGTCAATTGAAGAAATTTTTTTCAGATTCAAAATTTTTTTTCTCTTCAGATTTTTTTGAGAAGAATTCACGAAAACATAACCTTTACAAGGAGTACGGAAATTAGTCGTTGAAAACTAAGGAATAAATTAGTGTAAAAAGACGTACTTTCAAAATTATTTCTTCAATTCAGGGAAATTTTTCTGGCACTAGTGCTGCCGAAATATTGCCGTTATTTGACGAATTTTCGTTTCGTTTTTTTTCTCTCCTGTCAATTGAAGAAACTTATTCAGATTCAACGAATTCTTTCCCCTCTCTTTCAGATTTTGGAAAAAATAATTCACGGAAATATTACGTTTCCAAAGAGTATGGAGATTATTCGTTAAAATTGAGAGCTGAATTAGTGCATAAAGACGAATTTTTCTGAGAATGCAACCATCTCCAGCAACTTCCTTGGCCGAAATGATCACATTTCTATAAGCCTGCAAACATTGCCCTCTAGCGGTCGCCGTTTACATTTCCGGGCCAAGTTCCTGGGTAAACATTGTTTCTCATGGCATGACAGGCCATCATGGCATGACAGGCATTGTTTCTCATGGCCAGCATGTTAAGTTTGGCAACGACCTTCTCAGACACACCGTAAATGCAGTTCAATAACTTAAAATAGAGTAAAATCTAGATTGAATGGGATCGCAAATTAGAAAACATTTTCCTCTTGTTTGTCGAATAAGGATGTACAACCAAGGAAGGCTAATTTTTTGAAAGCAGCAAATATATGTGTTTAAGACCAGCTTTTACTTAGTTTAGGGTCCATTAAAGTCATGACAAATAAAGTATTTTAGCTTTCTCTAACTTTAAACATAAAGTGTCCGTTAAAAGATAACGGAGAAAAAATATGCTGAAAAAAAAATAACGTTACGACATCATAAAAATTTTCTTCGTTTTTTTTAATGCTCATTTAAAGTTGAAGTGCATGACAAAAGCATTATGGCGAAAAATATATCTGTATCCACTGTGTGATTGAACAGCTTGTTCTTGGAGATTTAACCAACTTTGAGGGTAAGCCTCCTTCTATGAGATACATTGTATATTTCATAACCCAAAATCACCCAAAAGTCATACACAAACTTCCGAAAAGCTACACTTGTTAGTTCCAGCAACTTAACAGCTATGATCCCAAGACACCGTTCACACACAAATATCACTTCTAAAATAATGCCGCAAGAGTTATGAAGAAAACGGAAAACCAAATCGTGTACTTGACGCATATATCACTCATGTATCTCAGTTCTGGAAGATGCAGTGATGGAAATGTTTGTAAAGATGTATACAAGTATGAAACGACTCAACTCGACACTTCAAGTTATTCCAGTCAGTCCAGCTAGCGTAAACCACAGGTGGAATGAGTTCAGTTCGCAGAACTTGCTGAGCACGAAAAGTAGAGTCAGCAGTGAAGATTTTGCTGTTGGTATTGTCGAAGCTGACGAGTGACTTGGTTCTCTGATTTGATTTTTTTCGTGCCACGTGTGGTACGCTTGTTTCGGAAGTCGGTCTACCAGAGAGTTGCTGCGTATGAGACTTGTTTTCCTGCAATCGAAGACATAAACAATGTACTGTTAGAAAAATAACTTATATTTTATGATGATACTCTCACTGACTGAAAGATGTACAGTTGAGCCTCGTTAAGACAAAGCAAAATTTTCTTTACAGTAACCGAAATTCGTGCTAACCGATAAAACACCAAAAGCCAAGACATGATTGGATAACTACTTTCTTTCGTCTTAAGTGAAGTGTTTTCGTCTTAACCAGGCTTGACTGTAAAAGAATGAAACTCAAGCCTCCAATCTTGATTTAAAAAAAAAAACATTCGTTTTAATTAACTAGGAAATACGTTACATAGAAATACGATCTTTAATGCATATGCAAAACTGCATATTGCATGAAATAAAAAATCTGATGTGTCCAACACATGACTTCCTTGCACGTCCATTAGATCAAAAATATTTTCGACGCACTTCCTCTAAATTTATTTGTTTGAAAGAGATAAAATATCAATAATAGTAAGGTTTAGCGATTTCTAGCCAAATATTTCGATATCGCCAAGCTGAGTTCACTTTGAAAGATTTCCTTCTGACACTTTATTTGGCGATATTTCACCAAAAGCCGACAAACTTGAGATAGCGAGATTTTGGGGATAGCCAAAGTAGTCATTGACCACAGACTTTCAATGAATTGAATGCATCTATACACCTCAATGTATTCAAAGTCATTTGGCTCACCATGTAAATAAATTCTCAGTCGATTGCTGTCAAAAAAGATATTGAAAACAGTTAGATATTACAATAGTTCTAAATACAAAGTTAAAAAATCTACGGGTTAAAGTTTTAGAGTTATACAAAATAGGAAATAATTTTTGGCACCAAATTTGGCGATATTTCGGCGAAACTCATCAATGTCGACGACATTTGGCGAGATTTTAAGCATAAACCAAACAATGACAGATTATCGCCAAATTTGGCGATATTTCGCCAAAACTCGCCAAGAACGATGACAAATGGCGATACTTTGGGCATGGACCAAATGACTGACTATCGCCAAATTTGGCGATATTTCGCCAAAACTCGCCAAGGTCGAGGACAGACGGCGAGATTTTGGGCATGTACCAAACAATGACTGTCTACAGTTGTATTATAATGAAGATGTCCATAGACATTAAGGTACTGAAATTCTTTTCGGTGGTCCTGTAAATAAACTCTCCAGTAGATTGGAACCAAAAATCGAGATGCACAACTAGATGTTACAACATTCTTATATATGAAATTTCATAATAGTTTTTGAGATTTGAGAGTTAAATATGCACACACGTACACCAAAAGTCGCCAAGCTTGGCGACTTTTGGCATAGTTCTTGAGGGAGGCACGTGACCGTGGTCGGACCATTACCTAACTTATGTGGTAGGACGGTATTGTGCTTGAAATGGATGAATGCCCCTAAAATTGCTATTGACCGTAATGTATTGGAAATCTTTTGAGTGTTCCTGTAGCAGAACTATAAATGATAAAGACACTTTTTTTAATGGAGAAATTCATTTTCTAACTCTTTACAGCATATATCACTTCTGAGTCGTTTGAAATAGCCCAATACCTCTAAAAAACGCTTTGATGAATTTCGGCCCATAGAGCTTAATGTATTTCGAATCTTTTGGGCGGTCCTGTAGATAAACTATCCAGTCGAATGGAACCGAAAGGGGAGGTGCACAACTAGATGTTACAACTATCCAAAATATGAAGTTTCGAAATTCTACGCTTAATAGCTTTTGAGTTAGGAGAGTTTAATGAATTTCGGCCCATAGAGCGTAATGTATTTCGAATCTTTTAGGCGGTCCTGTACATAAACTATCCATTCGATTGCCACCAAAAGGGGAGGTGCACAACTAGATCATAGAACAATCCTAAATATCAAATCTCAACATTCTACGACCAATAGTTTTTGAGATATGCGAGTTACATACATACGTACGTACGTACAGACGGCATGGAAAAACTGGCCACAGTAGACTCGCCACTGGTCAAAATGAGTTGCAGACGCGTTAATATGATCGTGCATGATAGCCTACGATGAGATGCATCGAAAAAATTTTTTTAATTAAATTTAGAGGTAGTCAAAATCGGTTTTTATGTCGAAAATTGGCCCCCAAAATTTTTCGGGATCACATTACTTCCTTATACTACGTACAAGGAAGTAAAAAATCTGATGTGTCCAACACATGACTTCCTTGCACGTCCATTAGATCAAAAATATTTTCGACGCACTTCCTCTAAACTTATTTGTTTGAAAGAGATAAAATATCAATAATAGTAAGGTTTAGCGATTTCTAGACAAATATTTCGATATCGCCAAGCTGAGTTCAATTTGAAATATTTCCTTCTGACACTTTATTTGGCGATATTTCACCAAAAGCCGACAAACTTGAGATAGTCTGCGAGATTTTGGGGATAGCCAAAGTAGTCATTGACCACAGACTTTCAATGAATTGAATGCATCCATACACCTCAATGTATTTAAAGTCATTTGGCTCACCCTGTAAATAAATTCTCAGTCGATTGCTGTCAAAAAAGATATGGAAAACAGTTAGATATTACAATATTTCTAAATACAAAAGTTCAAAAATCTACGGGTTAAAGTTTTAGTGTTATACAAAATATGAAATAATTTTTGGCGCCAAATTTGGCGATATTTCGGCGAAACTCGTCAATGTCGACGAAATTTGGCGAGATTTTAAGCATGAACCAAACAATGACAGATTATCGCCAAATTTGGCGATATTTCGCCAAACCTCGCCAAGAACGATGACAAATGGCGATACTTTGGGCATGGACCAAATGACTGACTATCGCCAAATTTGGCGATATTTCGCCAAAACTCGCCAAGGTCGAGGACAGACGGCGAGTTTTTGGGCATGTACCAAACAATGACTGTCTACAGTTGTATTATATTGAAGCTGTCCATAGACATTAAAGTACTAAAATTCTTTTCGGTGGTCCTGTATATAAACTCTCCAGTAGATTGGAACCAAAAATCGAGATACACAACTAGATGTTACAACATTCTTATATATGAAATTTCATAATAGTTTTTGAGATTTGAGAGTTAAATATGCACACACGCACACCAAAAGTCGCCAAGCTTGGCGACTTTTGGCATAGTTCTTGAGGGAGGCACGTGACCGTGTCGGACCATTACCTAACTTATGTGGTAGGACGGTATTGTGCTTGAAATGGATGAATGCCCCTAAAATTGCCATTGACCGTAATGTATTGGAAATCTTTTGAGTGTTCCTGTAGCAGAACTACAAATGATAAAGACACTTTTTTTAATGGAGAAATTCATTTTCTAACTCTTTACAGCATACATCACTTCTGAGTCGTTTGAAATAGCCCAATACCTCTAAAAAACGCTTTGATGAATTTCGGCCCATAGAGCGTAATGTATTTCGAATATTTTGGGCGGTTCTGTAGCTAAACTATCCAGTCGAATGGAATCGAAAGGGGAGGTGCACAACTAGATGTTACAGCAATCCTAAATATAAAGTTTCAACATTCTACGCCTAATAGTTTTTGAGATATGCGAGTTTAATGAGTTTCGGCCCATTGAGCGTAATGTATTTCGAATATTTTGGGCAGTCCTGTAGATAAACTATCCAGTCGAATGGAACCAAAAGGAGAGGTGCACAACTAGATGTTACAACTATCCAAAATATGAAGTTTCGACATTCTACGCCTAATAGCTTTTGAGTTAGGCGAGTTTAATGAATTTCGGCCCATAGAGCGTAATGTATTTCGAATCTTTTAGGCGGTCCTGTACATAAAATATCCATTCGATTGCCACCAAAAGGGGAGGTGCACAACTAGATCATAGAACAATCCTAAATATCAAATCTCAACATTCTACGACCAATAGTTTTTGAGATATGCGAGTTACATACATACGTACGTACGTACGTACAGACGGCATGGAAAAACTGGCCACAGCAGACTCGCCGCTGGTCAAAATGAGTTGCAGACGCGTTAATATGATCGTGCATGCTAGCCTACGATAGGATGCATCGAAAAAAATTTTAAAATTAAATTTAGAGGTAGTCAAAATCGGTTTTTTTGTCGAAATTTGGCCCCCAAAATTTTTCGGGATCACATTACTTCCTTATACTACGTACAAGGAAGTAAAAACGAATGTAAGCATTTTTGCCGTATTTTTTAAAATAAAAATATGTCATTCTATAATACAAAAATACACTTGTATGTGTATTTATTCAACTCATGAAATTTAACCCATCAAATACTATTGGTTTTTTATTTCTATTAATAGTCTAACAGGTGTTTTATAAAGTATCGGAAACCTTAATAACTGGTAACAAATTTATAAAATTATCAATTTGTTTCAGCTTATAGTCTACGATTTTTTGTTTTAAAATCATTTTAAATGTACTTTAGTTGACTTGGTTGTACTTTAGTACTGTAGTTGCTTATTAGAATATTTCTCGGATAAACATTTCTAAAGCCTACAGTGTTTCACATTTTATTAATTTAAGTATTTAAAATGAAATGTTTATTGCTAATTCAATAGTTTAAAATAACAATAAAGAATTTTTTTGCATATGTAATGCAAAAATGCATAATCAGTATACATTAGTACCTATCTTAGTAAACAGGACTAATCTTTTATGAAGAAAGTAATTATTAAGTGGAAAGTACAAAATATTTATGAAATGCTCTTAATAGCCATAATTCGCATATTGTTATAAAAGATGTAACGTAACTGGAAAATTATAAAAATAATGGATTTGACTATATTTATGTAAAATGAAGTTTCAAATGCATAATATCAATATAACTTTATAACGCTAACATTTTATAAAGAGTAATGCATTTGTTTGCATGTTTCAAATTTCGGACTGAAGTAACTTAATCAGAATGATAAATTAGTACAGAGAAAACCAGTACTATTTTACTCATAGGAAATACTTACTCAGAGCCGAAGTCCTTTATTTCTTTATTTGAACACATCTTTTTGGATGGAAACCCAATTATTATATGCCAAAAACCACTCAAAAGAAACTGGTGTTACCCCAAAATATAAAATAATTGAAACTTTGCCAAATAACACTACCCAACACCAAAATGTATCTAGCTCAAATTGTTATTTCCGAAGTATTTTGTTTCGCTAAAAACGAAAATCACCATAAAAAGGTAAGATTAGTTCTTGTTTTCAAGATACAGCAGGAATTTCAGTAATAAAATCTCACTATGGCTGGTTTGTATGGACGACTATAAGTCGTACACCATCCATGTATTCCATCAGCCTTTCAGCCAGTTTCTCACTCGGCTAATCTGCCATATTTTGAAGTACCTCTGAAAAATGAGATTGAAAAGGATGATGCTGAAGAAGCCCTAGACCTAGGACTTCCTGTGATCCTGATTTCGAAGAACACTTTGAATCAGTCCCACAGACAGAAATGAGTGACCTCGTAAGAGATCTTGATTTGCCAAAGGAGAAAGCAGAGCTTATGGCATCAAGACTGAAGCAATCGCGTATACTCCAACCAGAAGTTCCAGGCTACAACAGAACCAGGATAAAAACAAAAATTATTTTTTTCCACCTAGTATAACACATATAAAAGGTACATATTAAAGTGTACACGTGGTTCAATCGAAAAAACTTCAATCTTCATCAGCACTAGAATTTCAAACACAGATTCAAAGTCTGAGTCCAACTGGATTTAATTTTGCTGTATTATGTATTAGCGAAATGCTGAAGGATTTACAATTTTGTTACTCTTAAAGAGTATGCAAACGCGTACTTAAATCGATGTGTTTTTCAAAGTCACTGAATACTGAATATATTTTAATAGGTTTTACTTTTCTCAGTATAATTTTCATCGCCAAGTTTGACTTCTGTCGTATTTTTCAAGAAATATATTTTGTGATAATAATTAGGTAAAGCCCAGCTAAAATAAATTGTGTCCTACAAATATAAAGCTATTTCTATGCAATTTCATTATTCTAGTGCACTTATTAGGATTAAATAATTTACTTTGTGTAGACATGTATATATACCGGAATATAAATGCAGTTTCTTTTCATATCATATTTTATTTTTATGTCAATTTATCATTATTAGATTTATGAAAAATTTACATCCAGAAGTTTACTTTTTGTTTGGATAGACATGCAGTCATAATAATGTTAGCGTAGTTGAATTCAATACAAATGCGTTTAATCTATATGCATTTAATCAAGCATGAATCTCTTTTCGTTTTTCAGTTTAAACTGTATTCATTATGCGCCATTTACAATTACAAACATTTGACGAGATTAGAAATAATCTTCATTGAACATGATTAAAACATTTTTCTAAGGGGCTTATGTATATTTCTTTCAGTGACAATGATAATAATTTGATATAACTGATAGAATATTATAAATCATTGCACACCTGAAACTAACCTCTAAAATAATTACTGCCATGGCAAATAACTTGTTAGCCTAACACACAGGTTCGAATAAAATCAATTTTATAGAAGTTTTCCAGCATTCAGTTTTTTAATAAATATTTAGTAAAACTCTGTATTGCGCGTTGGTTTATTTTATTTTATTTTTTATTTCAGAAACTAATGTTTTCAAACAAGAGGGACAACAAATTAGAAATAAATAACTTCGTTAAACACATGTAGCCTGGTACAAAATGTACCGCTCAGATTTATTTCTGCACATGTGTTTTAACAATAATTTTTATTCCCAATTTCTCTTAAAACTAATTTTGAGCGTTTATAAAACTACTGACAAGGCTTATAAAGCATTAAATATAATTGATTGTTCAAACTCCAAAAGGTAGAAAGAGAATTTTTATAGTATATAAGTCAACGCATAATAGAATCCATTGCCATAGCACCAAAAACCTAAGGATAATTGAGACTGATTTTAGACTAGCAGTGTAGAATCATGTCTTTTTAATCAAAAATTGTACTATGTCCTATTACGAACAGTCTACGCATGAGATTTAAGATTAAAAAATCGTAAATATAGATTATTTTACATGCACATTATTAAATTTATTTTTTTAAAGAGAGTTTTACACAATTTTTGAAGACATGCAACTCAAGAACAACGTCAGAAATAACTTTGTTTTTAACATTTAGCTATACAAACTACTACGTAGTTTTGCAGAGTTGAAAAATGTTTATAATGTCAGTTAGCACGCCTGCCCATCTGTCGGCGCTCAACAAAGTTTAATTATATTATTGATAAATATTACACCTGTCATTCCTTTATGGTGCGCAAAGAATTATTAGTTTTTTTATGTGCGTGGGTAGATCTCAAAAGTGTTCAATAAATAAAGTTTATCAGCCGTCAAAATACGTTGTGTTTTGGAGATTTATTTAAAACTAGCTGCGTACCCGTTCTTCGCAAGGAAAGAAGCGGATATTTTTCTGATATATGATCGCAACTACCCGTAGCAAACGGGATCTGAATAACACTATGCCCGGAACATCTATAAATAGATTCAATAAAATTATTTTACATCTAAGTTAAACAAACTCACATTAATACGGGACACAATTATAAATAAAACTATGATTTATTGCACTTAAAGTGCACATATGTGACTACTGCTAAATCCAGTATATGCACCAGTTCACATATTTAAACTATTTGCCTATCAAGTTCAACACCTGCTGCCAAATATAAAACGAGCAACTGGCCATTCCTCTCTCAAATTGAAATTAAAAGGAAATAAGCTATATATATATATATACTCTGTCCTTGGAGGCACTTGTTCAAAATAAAATAGAAAAAAAAAGACTGCATGCACAAAAAAATTCCTTTCGTTGAATTTTTAAAAGTTACGCATTTTTAATATGTTTATGACGCTGTACAAAAGAAATTCCCAATTGGCAAAATGTTCCCCATAAACTAAAGGGGTGATGAAAAAAATTGCGGTCTTTCATCATAAAGCGTCTCAAGAGATATTTGTATACAAAGGTGATCGGGGGCTGAACACGAATGTACACGTTTAGTCTAGAAAGGAAAAAAAAATATTTTCTTTTGTAATTTCTGTACGACCCCCCAAATACAATCATCCTTCGTGATCTTTCTTTTCCTTCGAGAGCCATTGAAAAGTGGTTTAAGTCAGCATATATTTATCTTCACATACCTGAAACTTTTATGATATAATTCTCACATTTTGTACATTGTCTCATTAGAGTGTGGGGCACGTTTTACTAATTGTAAAGTTCACTGTACAAGTTGGGGGGATGTATACAAATTTTAAAAAAATAACTTTATGAATATTAACTAGAGGAAATTTTTCTTGACGTAGACTTTTTTCCTACCTTATTTTGAATAGTTTTTCAATTTTTATTACCCATTTATCGCTAATAGATAAAGCGTGTTACCATCTTCATGGGTAACATATACCTGCATATACAGGGTGATTCGAAATTAGTTTCATAAACTTTTAGGAGGGGTAGGATACACCAAGACAATTCAGAATTACATAGCAATGCGGGGTCAGAAACGTCGTCTTCGTGTACCTGTTAATAATCACTTTAGAAGAAGTGTTCAAGTAGTAGTAAACTTTCCGACCACGGTTATTCAAAAACTAATCTATCTTTCGCCAATTGCACTTGATAAAAATTGTTAAGTCAGAATTTTTTCTTCCATTACACTGATGAAATTGTCGGAAGAAAGCATATTGCTTATGAAAATTGGTTAAGAAATTAGACGCACACTTCAAGACTTCTTCCAAAGTGATTAATAACGGGAACATGAAGACGACGTTTCCAGCCCCGCATTGCTATGTGATTCTGAACCGTCTTGGTGTGCCCTACCCCTCCTAAGAGTTTGTAAAACCAATTACGAATCACGCTGCATATTAACTGAAATGATCGTATATAATATCTGAAAAGACGGCAAAACGTATGTAGTCAGTAGTTTTATAACTTAGACTCCAAAATGCCAAAACTTACATCCTTCCGTAGGTGTCCAATCTCACCCACAGGTCGTTAAACCGCCGGCTCCTTTGCGTCGTGGTCGTAGGTGCCTGGGTGCTACTTTCGTAAAGTCGCCTTAAGCCAATCGAGGAACTTGACCGCGGGAGAGATGAGGCCACAATTGACCTATGGCGATTTGCTCTGCGATACTGACTCCGTCTGACAGGAGGCGTAGATGGACCAGAAACTCGCTGGCTCGATTTTGAAGTAGCTTCATATTTGATGCTCTTTTTGGATTTGCTGCAATGGAGATAATTAGTACAGTAAAATTTTACGAACTTTGAAAAAAATCAACCCATTCAGACAATCGTTTGTGAATGAATGTTAACATCCATTCAATAAATGAAAGTTTTATCCCATCCATGAAAGTATTATGTTGTCAGTAGACCGTTAAATAAAGTAACTCTTCAATACTTTGTTAAGAATTCATATGTTTCATTCATAGATTTAGGCTTTTATTTGTGACATAACAATTTGGTCAGTGTTCATTCTCATCTAATGGCGAAGTAATCAATATTTTGGTTGAATTTATTATTCATAACAGTAGATGAAATAACAACAGCTAAGTTTTAAGCATAACTATAAACTGTGCATCAAAAGATTAAAATTTGCGACTGGATTTTGAAAACATGTATCACGAACCATTTTAAAATAAAATAAATAAAGCAAAAATTATATCTTTAGTTGTTTATCTATTAGCTGTTCTTTCTAAACGGCTTAAAGCGTTTAAAGTAATGTATACTTTTTAAACTAATTCACATATAGATTGATTAACTCTGGTTTCGAAATTCATACTTTTTTGCGACTTATACGAGGACTTCATATACCATTAGTATAAACGTAACTCTGCTTCCGAAAATAATGACAATAAAATACTTATTGATGTTTTAGTTTTAATGTTCTTTAAATATGTCTAATGCTTCCACATTGCTGGCCATTCAAATATAAAAAGGAATTACGTAAATGAATGAATCTGCATCATACGTTTACAGCGATGAGATATGCAAAATAATTAACAGTTCATCCCGGACACATATGATGGACGACTGTAGCACAACCTGCAAGAGCTGTATATAGGGAGAAAAGAAGTCCGTTTCGAAGTAATGGAATTGTGTTTTCGTGCATTTCTTTTGTGAAAGCCAGCTTCAGTATTCCTCGTAGAAGAAAACGTGTCTTACCAGCTCTTTCCTAGTTCGATAGAGGAAGAATGGTGGCCTTTAGCGATTGCGGATTTTCTTCAGAGAAATCGGTGATTGTGTCGGGCGGAATGAAGCAACTGTGATGCGGATCTGTAATCTCAGGATGCAGGAGGGAACGACGGATGACGGGCACAATTACATTCCCCACGTTGCACCACTACACGTGATAACAGGCATATTGCACACATGGCAGTGATGGATCGCTCTGCCATATCTCGAACCACATCTCAACAAATTTGGCCTGTTGCGTAACAATCTGTATCTACACGTGCCATTTGACGTCGTTTGCAGCAGATTGGAGCATCCGCAAGTTGTCTATTGCTGCGTTTACCGTAGAAAAACCACAGGCGTCTGGACCGGCCATCGTGTGATGAATGACGGGCATGAACAACCGAATGGAATAGCATTACTATCACTGACGAAACCCACTTTTGCCTGCAACACCACTATGGATGCATCAGAATCTGGAGACACTTGGGTGAGAGATTCCTAGCCTTATGCATTGCCTTACTGGTCCTTCATTATAGTTTGGGGTGGTATTGGATAACACTCCCGCACCCCCGTAGGCAGTACACTGACCAGCCAAGCGATATATGAAATGTGACCCGTCGTACCCTCGTACCTGTAGAGCTTGCCAGCGGCCATATTCCAATAGGATAACGCGTGATCACATGCGGCGGCACGCAAAGTTCAAGATTTCTTCGTCTTCCGTCAGATTGCATTGCTGCTGTGGGCTTTCTTGTTTTCCGACCTATTGCCTACAGAAAGCGTCTTGTAGATGGTTGAAGAACGACTTGCACGCGACAACCTGCTGCTAGAACAGATCAACTTTGGCAATTTGCACAAGCAACATGGACTACTATACCCAAAGAAGAAATCCAAAGCATCTTTGATTCAATGCCGAGCATCATACAATACTGATTTCATCATCCTTCTCATTTCAAAAGAGGCTTTATTTTCAATCATTTGATATTTATACACAGTTTTATCTCCAAATAAATTTTGCTGTCATATATCTGGTCCTTCTTGGTATTGCATTTTGGATGACCAGCAGTGTATTTAAAAATCCTATTTTCTACTCTTTCAGAGTACTTCGCAACTACAGACAGCGATTTCACCCGTACACTTACACATACAGTAATAATAATAATAAATAAACAATACTGTGTTTTCTCGGTAAGCATAATTTCTCATACATATTTAAGAAACTAGATAAATTTACTATTTATTCTAGTTAGAGAAATGTTTTTCGAGATGACTTCGCGATAGGTAATGTTTAAGAAAGTTTCATTCACTAATATTGATAGGAAATGGCCTTTCAATTGTATCTATAACATACATACCTTTTAGGAATTTTGGCATTTACTGACAGATGTTCGACTTCAAATCCATGTGCTTGAACGAAATCTAAAACTGTATTGTTACCCAAAAAGTGGCCTGTTGGGAGAAAAAAGCACTGGTTTAAAAAAAAAAAACAGGCACATATCTATTATGGGGAAAAGTAAAAACTCTTAAAATTTAATTTAACAAATTAGGGTTGAACATTACGAAAGAACATTGAAGAAGAGTAACTGATTTATTATCAAAATGAAATTATTTAAAGGGACAATAACATTGTGGGTTTATTATAAAATAAAATATTATTAATACATGACTCGATTTCATTCAGATAAAAGTAATTATTTTAAAACTATTAGATAAAGCCCGTTGTGAAGACAATTAGAACGGGCGCTAAAAGAAAATATTTGTCGAAAACTGATACTTAATGGCCTACGAAACATTGTCGACTTAACGTAAATAATTTCTCATTCTGTTTTTGGTATTGCTATTACCGAAGGAAGAAACATAGTTTCCAAAGTTAAATTAAAACTATTATCAAGGCAAATTGCAAACGAAGATCTGGAAAATTTTGAGCCTTCCTTTACCTTCTCTCTTCCTAGAGCATGAATGTCTGAAGGGTGATTGATATCGATCAAGGAAAAGTGTTTTTTGACAGCTACTGAACTTATCTAATTCTCTCTGTTTGCGAGGGAAAAGGGCCCTTTCGTGAAAGTGTTAAACGCTTCACAGTGCATACAATGGAACGCAGGCACTGCTTTGCATCACAGCGTGTCACAAACATAGACATCTAATGCAATAGACAGCGCATCAAGCAACCTGGCGTGTGCACAAGATAACTATCACCTCAGTCAAACAGTCACGCGGCATATCCTTAATACTAATCTGCATACCAGCAGGGTGCGAATTGACGGGGGGATGCCGGGGAAACAACAAAATTAAAGTCCCCGGAAGAAGAATGTAATATCCCTGGCTAGAGAAATATTATTGATCCCTGCCAGGGATACTATTTATCCCCTGCTGAAGAAATGTTAAACTGGTGAGTGAAGATTTGGGATTGAAGTCAAGAAGTCAAAATGAAGGTTGTATGTTATCGTTTGTTACAATACTCTAAGGCGACTGCCTTAAAATATCGTCTCTTTTCTAAGCTAGAACCCCTCGAGGGTGGCTTCCAATACAGGTACATTGTATGTAGCTTGTGTATCTGTGATTCCATAGAACAAACAATCTATGACTTTAGTTTGAATATAAGTCAGTTCCCACACGTGTCGGCCACTGCATTTGTCAAGTAATATCATGTGAGTAAAGCATTTGCACCTTCCCTCCTTTTCCTTTTCAAGCGTCCCCACCTGGAGAATGTTTTCTTTCAAATGTCCCCCCCAGGAGAAAATGTTCAGTTCGCACCCTGCATACCAGCGCTGTAGGATGCGCTGTCAACAGTAATAGATGCCCGTGATCAAAAACCACAGCTCTTAAGGATTATTTTCCCCCATAATAGCGCCAAAAGAGCAATAACTGTCTCAAGCTGGCTGCATCACTCTAATAGTCACGTGGTGCATCCTTGTTACTGCGCTACATATGTATTGGCCATAGAATACGCGGTCTATCGTATTGGATGTCTATGGTCACAAAGAGCATCTCACGTGTGTTTACCCAGTAGTGAAAAAAATGGCATTTGCGATAGGGATTCTGACATCACAACGATTCTGTCAACTTCACGGTAGCACACTGAGGTGCTCTTTATGAATGTGACGTCACGCTTGAGGAAATGTTGATTAAATGCTTCCCGATAACATCGTTTCAGGCTTCGTGAGTAAGAACTAAAGTAATCGGAGTGTATCAGTGACAGATGGTTCTCATTCACGATGTCACGGTCACATTCTTCAGATAAACAACCGCCACACTTAACGTTGCACTACCACACTTAGCGGCGTCTAAAAGAACACGTCGGAACGGGTATATTTGAGCCAATCAAAACACACTGTTTCGTTTCTTTTCTTTTCCGAGGTCATTATGTTTGATGAATGTCCAAGGAGGAGGGGGGACATCGGTAAAAGAAGCGGTGTGTTTTTGACAGCGATGGAATGCCGAGCTAGTCAGTGAAAAGGGTTTTTTTTTGTGTGGGAGTGTTTAAGATTCTGCAATACATACAATTAAACCCATCCGCTGTCCTCTGCTTCCACAAATCGTAAAGAGCTTTTAGCATGTGTTTACCCCGTCGCCGGCAAGAAACAGTGGTGTTTCCGATACTGATCCGAAATCGGAACGAATCCGACAGCCTCGTGGTAGCACAATACCGTCAGCACAAGCATGCAGAACGATACCTGTGTTATATCACATACCTGCCCCGAAGGCGAAGAAGAGGCTCTGCCCCGGGTTCTTCTGGACCAGCTGTGCGACCCGACTCCCCATCCGCATGTTCCGGTTGTAAATGAGTTCTTGCCGAAAATAGAGGTCGATATTCTTGGCAAAGGCTGCATCTTCCTCGGAGAGGGTCCAGTTGCTGATCGCGGGGACGGGCGCCGTGTCCTGGCCGAAGACCACCGCGTTCAGGTCGCCGCAGTTGTAGTGCCGGATCAGGTCGTCGGTCGTGTACGCCGCGGAGGAGTGCTGCACCTCGTTCTCGCGTAGCTCCTCGTGCTGAAGGAGCGTGTGGTTGAGGGCGAACAGAACCTGTATTTTGAAGGGAATAAAGGAAACGCGGATTACTATTAAAGCGCAACCATTTTTCAAAGCGCAACCATTTTCAAATCCAAAAAAAGGGCAGCCTTTGACATTGCTCGATTTAACCCTTTGAGGCAAAACCCTTTCCCAATGCTGAAAAAGGGATAGCCGTTGCCATCGCTCGACTTAACTACCAGCAAGATGGCGGACGATCGAAACGTTCATCGCGTGCCACAATCGAGAGACCCCTTTTTTGACGACAGATGGCTGTGCCGCACAGCCAATTGTATTTGTTTGTATATTGTCTGAAATTTCAGATGTCCGGCTCCTTCAAATTCGTTTTACAGAGATATTACTGATACCTAAAAGAAAATGGGGATCTTCCTCAATATATTGGTGACTTTCGCAATGGAACTGTCTGGTTTTATATTCTTATGTCCTACAATAATCTGCTTATTGAACGCATTTTCCTTCGATCTCTGAGAACATACAAACTATAGACGGAAGAACACATTTAAGTCCCTGGAGATAAATACGATTTGAATAAATATTTCTACATTGAAATTTTTTTGTAGTTACTTCTTTCCACAGTGCTAAATATTTGCTGATTAAAATACATCTTTGTAATCGTAATTTCGTTTTACTTAATTTCACTTCATTTGAGCGCAAATATAGTTCCTCGTGAAGCTTATCTGAATAAAGTTTCTCTTACTAGAGTTCCAAATCATATGAATAATGTAATTAATGTATAATTCTCACTCCCGACATTAATTTTCTATGCTTAGATACATAAAATTAATGCTAATTCGTGCACCCACTGTTGCTGTACTTTTATCCCATTGACTTCATAATTTTTTCAGACGACTATCGCTGTATTTAGTGCAACTGGATTATAGTTTAACCATATAAATATGAAACATTCACGAGTGCATTAAAGCTTTAATTCTGTGCTTTAATGAGAGCATCTTTGAAAAACAATTGTAGCTACGATATGTTTCATTTTCTCTGATTTTTACTGAAAAGAAGCTAATTAATTTTATTGCACAGTTCTTCTTACTTTATCATTATTCCATTTAATTTCGAAGATATGAATAGGATTTCCCCTAGACAATATAAGCACTTTAATATTTGCTGCAGATAAAGAAATTAGTCGGAAAGCAATTAATAAATTTCTGACCGCGTTTCTGAGAATCTTAGTCATTTTCAAAATATGACTGGTGGATAGTATTATTTGCAACGTTAATTTTGCAATCGGTATTTTGGAAATTTCATTAAAACCTGTAAATACACAGTAGATTATTGGCTACATTCTTCTAATTATGCGTTTAATAGTAGAAGGGCTTCCACATTGTTTAGTATTTGCCTATAATGTTCATAATTTATCTCTTACCTCGCGTGTAAGAGCAAACGATCTTGAAAAGTTACAGAAAACATGAAAATGTGTATTGCAAGTACCGTATTGTTAATTCACTTAATTAAGCTTTTGAGCTGATTGTTTCAAAATTAGAGGAAGGAACTTACTGGGGGAGTAGATTATACCAAAACGGTTCAGAATCACAGTCTTAAAAGTCGTCTTCATGTACTTTGTTAATAATCACTTTTGAAGAAATATTGGAATGTGCGTTTCATTTCTTAACCAAGTTTCATAAACAATAGGCTCTCCTTTGAAAATTTCATCAACGTAATAAAGAAAAATTGTAACATAACAATTTAATCAAGCGCAATCGGTGAAAGATGCATTAGTTTTTGAAAAACCGTGGACGGAAACTTAACCATTACTTTAAATCTTCTTCTAAAGTGATTATTAACAGATGCATGAAAACGATGTTTGCCCCCCCAGATTACTGTGTGATTCTAAACCGTATTAGTCTAACCTATCCCTCCTAAAAGTTTGTTGCTCTAATTATGAAACACTCTGCATAATTTAAATAAGTGCATTTTTGTATTTCCATGATCTTTGTTGGTTAAAAGATTTCTCTACGATGTAACTCTACATAAGTAAAAGAGTTATCAACTTCGATTTGCTAAATCTTTTAAATTTTCATCAGTTTGTCGTACATGATGTAAGATTTTACGAATATTGCCTTGTTTATCACAATAACAATATAATCTTCTTTTCCAAAATGCTGTTATGCATTTCTCTGGAATATTTTTATATGTCTCTCAAAATGAATGAGCGAAACGCTTTTTTCTTTCCTGTCGGTGGCCTCTGGAGGCTTGACCGCTACGAGGACCGTGCGGTCAAGTTGGTCATTGATGTTGCGGAGATGTTGGTCATTTCTTTATGGGGGTGCCTAGCAGGGAGACCAACGTTGCCTCGTATGAATAGTCTCCTAAATTTGAACAAATTTCAGATAAGAGGCCTAGCACCTGAGATCCACACCCCCAGAGGTATAGTTTTAAACATGGAGGACATTAGAGCCACGAACAGATTTTACGTGCACCAGCTCGCATTAGCGTACGCTGTCCCACAGTAATCCGGCAGAGACAAATTTTAATTAAATTACGCAAAATATTTAAATAAAATTACGTTTATATAAAATAAAATTATCACAGGATTGACTAACCTTGTACGTCTCCATTTCTTTTTCACCTCACAAAAAAAGTTGTAACAATCCAACAGTGTTGGAAATTGTCTCCCGCACCTAACTCCTTGCCTGTGGAATATATTTGAGAAAAACGTGCCAAAAATGAAACTTTTTTTCTCTTCAATTTGATTAACATTAAATTCAGTTCGGGCATCGCAGGCAAGGGGTTAAACCACTGCCTCCTAGATACAGAAACCCTGAGCGCTGAAGCTTTGACGTCATCATTAAGCCTTCAAGTAATGACGTCACCACACTTTCATTCGCATATAGTAAAACTATTTCAGTTTTCTGGTGAATGCTACAAATATTAAAAAGTTTCTTAATTGAAAGATAAAAATTAAAATACGTTTGTGACACAAAACAATTAATTGTGATCTACTCCCTTATTACATTATATAATTAATTACAGTTAAAACTTGCCCTTTTTTGTAAAATTAAATTTTCTATCTCAATTCATTAAAATGTTATTATGAGAGAGTAAATTCACGAGAAATTCCAAATAGTTTTACTTTATGAAAATTAAACTGTGATGACGTCATCTTTAAAAGGCCAACTGATGACGTAAAAACTTGTGACGTAGCAGTGGTTAGGCTTTCTATATCTAGGAGGCAGTGGTTAAACAAGGTTCAAATAACTATTTTTCAATGGTGGAACAGTTGCCACTTCCGTGTGATTTACCAACGAGTATTGTTTTAAATTGATCACTCTGTATATGTGTAAATTAAAAATAGCTCTGACAGCCAGTCGTACACTAATTTTGCAACTTTTAAAGTGAGAGGGAATGGGAAATTTTACAGTTACAATTATAATGATGGATTCGTGTAATATTTTCGTTTTTTGAAACCCTTTGAAACATTTACTTAACTAGAAGTCGAAGCCCTCTGTGGAAGCAATTACAACAGCAAATAGAAAAATCCTTTGACGAAAATACGACTACACTCAATATATTTCATCTCTGTCTACCTAAAATAAATAAATTCATATTCCATTTTTATTATATAACCAAATCAAATTTAATGCTTTTCTGGAAAGACTCAGAAACTTTTCCCTTCGAACGATTTCGTTTTGTGTAAACCGACCCTCTTATATCAATGCTTCATGCAGAAGATAATTTTAATTAAAAATTTAAACTATCTGGGAAAACTGTTTAAAAACGAACTGGAATCGCAACTTTCACTTCAAAGTCTGATGACCGTGACATAAATATGACGTCATGCTGTCACGCAAATGATTCACTTTTTACTCTCGGAAATAAAATGGAACTGAAAATAGCAAAAAATCCCTTAAAATTTGGGCAACGGTTGAATTTTCAGATTTTTAAAGAAACACAGATTGTTTTCTATACTTTTATTCACAATTTGAAAATATTCAAGAGGATCGTTTAAACGTTGTAGCTGTTACTAGGCTTTTAACTAGGCTTTTGTGCTTAATTTTTTAATCTTTTTGGAGTTATGGCGGTAAAAGTTTTATCCTGGAGTGGTTGTGGTTGCCAGGAATTTTTAGAGGGACCAGCTTGACTATATAATAGGATTACTGTCAATAAAAACAAAAAACTGAAATTATAAGTGCTGTAAAGCTGAAGAGTCTCATTCCTAACCTTTTACGCTCGGTGGTTGCTCAGTGAGGCCAACTTATTACAACGCTTTACTGTTTGTAGCAAAAAAAAAAAAAAAATCCGTGCAGCCAGCTGTGTCTCAATAAACTTCTTTTCCTCTGTTGCGTTAGATAGCTAATTCGAACGACCGCCATGCTTTTGGTAGTTAAATGGATCGATGGCTACAGCTGCACTTTTTCAACATTGGGGCCATTTAACCATGATTTTTTAAAATCGATTATCTGTGAAAACGCTGAAATGAGGTGGTTTCATTGAGCAACCACCGCGTGTGTACGGGTTAACAAGGATGAGATTCTTCAGTTTTTTGCGATTATCTACAGAAACTAAGTATATGTTCCAAAGGGTTTGAAGTAACAAAATGTTAAATGAATCAATCATTGTAACGGTAAAAGTAAAATTTCCCATATTCTCTTACTTTATAAATTGCAAAATCATTGTATGGTCGATTTTTGGAGGTAATATTTAATGTACTTTTGTGAGTTTATCTCTTCGAATAAAATCACAAAATAATAACAAAACTGCTAATAATCTCATTAATCTCTTTAGAAAGCCATAATACACATATTTTGATTTAAAAAATCTCAGATATGATCGAAATGAAACATGTATAAAAGAGCATTTCAGAGAAATCAATACGCCTAATTCAAATCAGCGAATTTCGATCAGTCGGAATGAATTTTCGATCCTTTCCGTTCTTGAAAGTGCACTTCTCCTTTAGGAGCGTTTTTCGATCACTGAGTGGAGCGAAATATTCGGGGCGTACGTTATCAGTATTTTGGTAAACAGGAAGCGGGGCGTGGATTTCTCGGGAAAAGAGCACCTCAAAGCATTTTTGGATTAATACAGTGGATTTCGGTGTAAAAAGGCGAAACCGGCAAATTTTCCTTTCACTCCCTTTTTGATGGTTATTTTCGCTCCTTTGAATTAAGCGTGTATCTGTTTAATAATTGCAAGCATTAAAAACTAAATTAAAGCATATTATTCAAAAGGAGTGAATTTCGCTCAGATTTTTTACTCAGCTGAAAAAAAAAAAAAAAAAAACTACAACGGTCAGACTGAGAAGAATATTTTCGTTTCGTAGAACTATGAAATATTCTACCAGTTGAACCTTTTGAGCTCTATCGTTTTGGGAGCGATACAAAAATATACTAAAATAATCCATAAAAACATTTTGGAAAAGAAAATTGTGATGTTAATGAGATAAACAAGACAATATTCATAAAATCTTCCATCATGTACGATTAAGCGATGAAAATTTAAAATGTTCAGCAAATCGTAATTGATAACTTCTATATGCCAGTAAAGTCCTTTTTTTTTTCTAATGGACGGGTCAGCGGCCTTCTGGTGGCTTGACCACAACGACGGTTGCAAATGTTGGTCATTTCATCATGCGAGCGACTAGTTGGCAGACCAATTTCCCCTATATGGGTGGTCTCCGAATTCGAACCTATTCCAGGTGAGAGACAGACCTAGCAACTGAAAACGGCCCGCTGTTGTATCGTTTGAACATGAAGGATAGTGGAGCCGCGACAGATTTTACGTGCACCAGCTCCCATTAGCGAACACGGTCCCACAACAGTCCATCCGAGAGAAGAGTTCACCCTCCGAAGCACTGGCCAAATCGGTGTTGCTTCACTACACGTGTTCAAATGGGAACGGAGCTCAGCGACTTGCCCTCTGTAGGTATGTATGTAAAGAAAAATCTTAGAGAAATCTTTATATATGTATATATATATATATATATATATATATACAAAAATGTGCTTCTTTAAGTTTTACAAATACAAGTCTAATTAAGTGAATTAACGATGCGGTACTTTAACATGTAATACATATTTTCTGTAACATTTCAGAATCGTTTGATCTCACTCGATACTTAAGCATTATAGGTGAATACTTAACAATGTTAAGCCCTTCCAACTATTAAACATAATTAGAAGAATATAACTAATAAACTACTACGTCTCCATTTCTAGGCTTAATGAAATTTTCCAAATAACCGACTGCAAAATTAAAGCGTCATATAATCCGAAACCACCAGTCATATTTTGAAATTGACTAGCTCTCTGAAACGCAGTCAGAAATTTATTAGTTGCTTTGAGACTAATTTCTTTATCTGCAGCAAATATTAAAGTGCTTTTATTGTCTAGGGGGAAATCCCATTTATATCTTTCTAACTGCGACGAGTGCATTCGTTTAACTAATGGAATAATGGGAGGAAATTTTAGCTAAATAAAACTTTAAGAAGAACAGTACACTAAAATTAATTAGCTCCTTTTCAATAAAGATCAGAGGAAATGAAGCAAATCGCAACTACAATTGTTTGTATGTTTTTTAAAGATGCGCTCATTAAAGCAATGTATTAAAGCTTTTATACGCTTTTGAATGTTTCATTTTTATATGGTTAAACTATCCTTCCAGTTATATTAAGCATACCGATTGTCGTTTGAAAAATGTGTTTCGATGAGATAAAAATACACCATGAGTGGATGTACAAATTAGCATTAATTTTTATGCATCTGTAGTTTAGCTTATCCATAAAGAAATAATAATGTCAGTAGTGAAAATTATACCTTAATTACATTATTCATGTGATTTGGGACTCTAGTAAGAGAAGCTTTATTGAGATAAGTTTCACGAGGAACTATATTTACGCTCAAATGAAATGAAATTAGCTAAAACGGAATTACCATTACAAAGACATACTTTCCCTAGCGAGAGCAAATATTTAGCATCGAAAGGAAGTAAGTAGCTACAACAATATTCCAATATAGGGAAAGATTTATTCAAATCGTATTTCTCTCCAAAGGTTTTAACCCTTTGAAGCGCAACCCTTTCCCAATGCTGAAAAAAGGGCAGTCGTTGCCATGGCTCGACTTAACTACCAGCAAGATGGCGGACGATCGAAACGTTCATCGCGTGCCACAGATCTAGAGACCCCTTTTTTGAAGACAGCTGGCTGTGCCCGGAACAGCCAGCTGAGTCAAAAAAGGGTCTCTAGATCTGTGGCACGCGATGAACGTTTCGATCGTCCGCCATCTTGCTGGTAGTTAAGTCGAGCGATGGCAACGGCTGCCCTTTTTTCAGCATTGGGCAATCTATCCAGCTTTTCTCGCATTCTTCTATTTTTCAGAAGATGTCAGTGCTGTTAAAAAGAATCGTGACCATTTTTTTACGGGAAATGACATGCTAAAAAGTAAAGGATTCTCGTGGAGCTATGTCACCCGCCACTATTTTTATAGAAATCAAATCTTCGTGACTGGCAACATTCAAAACGTCAAAGTTTGGTATAAAAGGTTTTGGTATAAAAGGTATTTGGTAAAAAGTATATTTATATACTTTTTTACTTTTCACAGTATATACATATAGTGTACAATTTTTCTTACAAAAATCTCTATTGTAAAAGATCATACATGTAAAGGAATTTTTTTATGATTTTTAAAAATATTTACTATGTGGTACTTAAGCTTATCCATAAAGAAATAATAATGTCGGTATTGAAAGTAGTGCCGGTAGTATCGGGGCCCGGAGTAGCCCCCTCTCACTCGGAGTAGCCCGGTTGAGATGGGCCATATGAATAGGACAGATAGACTACCAATACATAATGAAAAGGGGTACATGTATTAAATTTATAAATGTTTATTTTCATTACGTGAAAATTAAAATTAACTTAATCGCTATTAAATTAATTTTAATTAATTTATTAGTTTATATAAAATTACTATGCGGCATTTGATATATATGAAATTGTTTTTATGTGCTATGACTTAAGTTAGACACAAATCCTGGTCCATCTCTCCCGTTTAGACATGGTCCATCTCTCCCGGTCGTCCGGATGACAAGTACAGCCCACCATGGTTCTACATTGTGGATTTCACGTCGCCATTTTAGGTGATTTGGAAGCCTACATGTTCCCCGAGATTGCCTGATCAAAACTAGATAGAGAGAGAGAGAGATCACATATAAAATAAAAATTTTAATTGTAGAATTATAACCATAGGAAAAATTATTTGACTCACAGCAACAATGATAATTAGCTGAAAAATTATATTACTTTTTGGTACACCTTACACAATCTCTTTAAGTGTCTCGGTGAAATAGTTGCGCATATATTGAGAGGCGCATTTACTAAATATTTGGCTGGTTCATCTATCCCGGAATTACCCTAAGTATCAGAAAAATCTCAGTGCGACGAAATTGAAGAAACTGGATATAAAAACCTCTAAGAATGACCATCTTTCAAAAACGACCATGTTGTGCTGAGACGAAATATTTATTCATAGACTTTATGCGAATTTTTTTTCAATCATATAATCATGACATGGCCTTTTTTTGACGGATGTAAGAACATGCTATTAAACAGACACGTGTCGGAAATTCAATAATTTCGATTATAAAACAATAGTTGTAATAATACAATAATTTTAAAAGTAAATTAACTTTAATTTTAATAATATACTGTGGAAGCTCCCCCTATAGCAATGTGATGACACAAATGCAGGGTACTTCATTTTTCGTGATTTGTCTTCTAGCCTCCTCGTACTTCTCAGCTCTACAATAAAAACACTTAACTGCAGAGCGCGTGTCTAAATGAAAAGTCTTAACCAAACAAACCATAATAAGACTAATACTCAGTTCAACATCAAAATTTAACTCAGCAAGCTTTTTGAAGGTTCAATATATCCCTAATTTACAGAGATAAACGAACAAGTCAGTAGAAAAAAGATACGTTTATTTCACATAAAGAAATTGATTTTAATCTTTCAAGAGAAAAAAAAAATCCTGCTCATGCAGTAATAAAAAATACTTTTCTTATAATTTATTCCTTATCTAAGGATTCAATAATAGCATGTTTACAAAGCTATCAATGTTCAAAGAAACAAGAACCTTATTCTGGATGTTACTAACAATTTCATCTGATCGTCGCATCATTCTAGCTGACTTGCTGCCCAATTTAGTGAAGAATTGTCACTGGTATTGTTTACCTGTAAGCACTTAATCTTTTTTGTATGATTTCAACAGAGAAAGCTCTGTCTGAAACAGTTGCTTTCTTTTATGATTTTTCAACTTCAAAGCTGAAAATATATTCGTGTTTAGAGTCCTGAAATCCATTTTATGTTACATAAAATTTTATTTATAAGCTTAATATTTTTATCAGTTAAATAATTCGAAAACATTTTTCGAATAATTCGAATATGTGTAATTATTTTCAAATATTAGGTTAAATTTTAAAATTCAAATTTCCATATTCATGAATCGAAAGGAATCGATATGAGTTTCTAATTTAAAATGCTTACAATATAATGTATGTTTGATTATTTTATTAATTTACTTTTCATTTTTACAATTTACTATCTTCTCTTTGGTCATTTGTTGCATCCACCAGAAATTTTAAATAGTTTTTCTTTTTGAAATTTAAACTGTGATTGCGTCAAAGCTTGGTGACGTAGGAGTTCTAAGGCTTTTTATATCTAGGAGGCGTTGACTGAAGGTGCTTTTTGATTATAGATGAGCTTCTCTTGACGTCACGAACTGAGCTGGGGGCTAAAAAACAGGGGTGATTAGTGTGTTCTGCCAAAACCTTCTAGATATAGAGAGCAACTGAAACTCTTACGTCATCTCTAAATCTTCTTAAATGACGTCATCACAGTCGTATCTTCAAAAAGTAAAAGTTCTTAAAATTTCTGGTACGTGCTACAGATTTTAGAAAATAGCTTATGTTAAAGCTAAAAATTAAAATATTTTTCTGAAAAAAATAATTCATAAGGAACTATTTCTATAATGTTATATTATTGGTGATGGTTAAGAATTGCCATTTTTTGAAATATTAGTTTTCCTATCTTATAATATTAGATGGTTTTATTCGTAAGAAATTTCATCACAAATAATTTTTAATAGTTTTTCTTTTTGAAGATAAAACTTTTATGACGCCACTTAAGAAAATCTAGTGATGACGCCAACGCTTAAGTTGTTAGGCTTTTTTAGTGTGGAAAGTGTTGGTTCTGCCCACCAATTGGTTAATCGCGGTATGCAGTTTGTTTGTAAACAGGAAACTCATATGTATGCTCCTTAATAGTCTAAGAGCCAGCGACCGCCAGACCTTCGCCATAGTATAAAAGCTGAAATTTTCTCTGTGCATACCCCCCAACAGAGGTAGGAGCAATCGGCCACTCTAAAGTTTGGATGGTCGTGGCTTTGGCAGATAACAGGTGGCAAAGGTGTATAAAATTGCAGAAAAGATTCGTCATTTCATAAAGCTTAATTTTTTTATATGTTCTTCTTCGCAATACTAGAAATCACTTTATCCCTTGCCAGACACTTTTCCATCGTGGCAAACCCCCACCAGACAACCTCAAAGTCATGGAGTTGGATTTATCGGATAATTTCTTTAAATAGAAATATTTATGAGTTATGGAAAACTGTTGTGTTCGTAAACTCCCGCGACGAAGTACGTCAAGCTGTCACAAAGTGCCAAGCACATTTTATACTGCTACTTTTGAACTTTCTTACGATGCTGCAGTGCGCTCGTAATAGAATGACGTTTTCCATGACTTTGAGGTAGTCTGGCGGGGGTTTGCCACGATGGAAAAGTGTCTGGCAAGGGATAAAATTATTTCTAGTACTGCGAAAAACATATAAAAAAATTCGGCTTTATGATATGACGAAAATTTTCTGCCATTTTATACACCTTTGCCACCTGTTACCTACCAAAGCCACGATCCTCCAAACTTTATAGTGGCCGATGGTTCCTACCTCTGTCGGGGAAAATGCGCAGAGAAAGTTTCAGCTTTTCTACTATGACGAAGGTCTGGCGGCCCCGGGCTCTTGCTCTATAATGTTTAAGGCTGTATTTCTGGTACACCCGCTGTGGGGCATGCGATACTACTGAATACACTCTACCTGGGAGAAATTCAGCCCGTTCAGAGGCAGGCACTGCTCCTCCACCTTCTCGACCGCTGCGGTCTTCTTCCTGAGTCTCTCCGCCTCCTGCGCGAGGTACAGGTCCAGGACGGGCACGCCCCTGGACCGGACGTCGCTCTCGGTCAGCGAGTTCACCATCAGCATCACCCAGACGGGCCTCTTCCGCTCCCAGTCGCCCGCGATCGCGTTGAACAGGTAGTCGGCGTAGTACAGGCCCCGGCCCCTCTTCTGGTCGGGCGTCATCCAGCGGGGCATCATCCCCCGCACGTACTCCAGGTGCCTCTTCAGCCGGGAGTAGAGGTCCCCCGGCAGGACGTCGGACAGGCTCTTCCCGCCGGGCAGCATCTGGCAGGTGGACAGCGCAGATACGGTGGTCGGGTCGACCAGGTCCAGCTCGAAGTACACGTGGGAGGAGGCGGCGAAGGCCTGCTTGGCGTTGTCCGGCACGTGGTCCCACACTCTCGTGTAGGGGACGTGGATGGTGCCGAAGAGGTAGGAGGGAGGGTCGCGCTTGATCATCCAGAGGAATGAGAAAGGGTCCCCGTCCTGGAACGGGAAAGAAACACATGATTGCATCAGTACATTGCGACAGGTTTGAATCAGATTATGTCATGAGAAAATCGTTTAATCCTTCATACGTTTGTGATGTAAAATTAGGGAATGCAATCCCGATCCCGCAGGAACCCGCACAAATGTTTGCTGGACTAGTCCCGCGGGATTGACACTGAGAAAAAAATTATTTTTTATTACAATTTCACGCTGCTTTCCGAATCAATAGACCGAAAATTTTTGCATATTTATATCTCTTATCTAACAATAAATGAATCAATAATTACAAATTTTAATTCAATGTTTTATATTTTTTAATTATCTTCTAATGGGAGTCTGGATCGAGCATCTAAATCTAAGCATTGTAATCTAAATTTTTCGCAAAATTCCCATTCTCCAAGTGAACTGAAATATTTCATACTATTTTATCTCTTAGCGAAAAGTCACGAATTCATTATAAAAAGTTTTCATTTTAGTTTTTTAATTTTTTTATATAATCCACATTTTTAATTATTTTACTAAAATTAAATCTAGGCAAGTAAATGATTCATTGGATTGGTTCGATTTTGTCCATTCTTTTTTCATCAACTAAGAAAATAACGTAAATATGTGAACATATCTATAAATTGTATATTTCTGTCAATTCCTCATTTTTAGCAACTAACATAAGACATAACTTAATATATTATTCTGAACATCATGGTTATATTTTCATATTTCTAATAGTTATTGTATTAATTATCTCATAAGATAATTAACACAATATAATATAATCATAAGGTAATTAATACTATCTATTGATAAATTTCAACTTCATAATGCTTAAAATCTTACTTTTTTTCTACTTTTCTGTGTTGAAATGAAGTCCTAGCTAAATGAAATGTCAATCCCGCGGGATTGCGTATCCCGCGGGATCACTGAATCTCAATTCCGAAATCCCGCAGGACGAAAAACAATGCGGGATTGCATTCCCTATATAAAATCCCGTCACCAGAAAGACATTTCGTTAGCGATTGTGACATATTTTTCCGATCTTACCAAGATCTCACGAAAGTGTTACTGGCATAATACCCCGTCTCTTTAAAACTACTTCAAAATTGGTTCTGATATAAAATCGCATCTCTGCTATCCCCCCCCACCATTTTGCCAATAATAAAGGCAGACACTTGTGAGACATTAATAGATGATTTCCACAAGTGGGGAGATTTGGCATTGACAAACGCAGTTTTGTAGTACTTTGACGAACCCATAAAATGATTGCCATATGAGCAAAGCTGTCACATCACCCTTTGTTATGTACGGCGTGCTCTTGACCACCCACTTTGGAAAATTTTGGTGAGGGGGAGCAAAATAGATTTTACACAGCGCTTTTCAATGCCAGCACAACAAAATATCCATTTTTTTCAACACGTTACGCGCGCTTTAGATGGGTCGTTTTAGGAATCGTTTCTTACGATTTTCAAACCGCTCGGAGGGTTAAGCTCAGTGGCGGATGCAAGAAAGATGTAGGGAAGAGCTATAAGCATGGAGGAGAAATAGGTGAAGAGAAAGGCCAGTTGAATTTTCCAGTGAAAGTTGAAGTTAAGATATCTGCATCGCAAGGAAAGAAAATTAAAGGATTTGGCTGCACACTGCCATTTGTTTATCGAAAGAAAGCTTTTTATTCTTTTATAAAGCAAAACGAGAGACGAAAGAAATAATTAAATAATTTTTTCAGCATCATTTTGCTTGTTTCAGTTAAGGTTACAATTGATCTCTCCACCTATTCCTCCTCTATGCCGAGAAAGAAGGCTGAAGCATATTATTGGAGATGTGTCGCTGTGTCTCTCCTTTAAAATACATGTTTATTTTTAATCTTGAACCGTCGGATCGTTGGGTTCCAGCGATGCGTTGAAAAACTCATTCTGGAAAACAACATCGTTCAAAAAAAGAGAGATTTCTCCGTTCTGTTTCTTCACTGATGACAGCCATCGGGCTAAACAGGTGTTCTCCATCGAGTCTAATGTACTCAGACAGAGGCGATCGACATATCCCCCCCTTGGATCCACCAACGTTCAAGCTAGATTCATACTGGACTAAGGATACTAGAAACCAAACTGGTTTATTTCCGCCGTGTCTGTTTCTCATCAATGCGAAAATCATGGACTGCACAGAATTTGCGCGGCTGTGATGGAAACCGAAACATTCTGAAACCTTTTCTTGAGTTATTTGAACAATTTAGTTCAGCACGACCCCTATTCTCACAATATATTAAAGTTTAGGTTTATCGCACACAATACAGGGTCTCTACCAAATTTCTGAAAGTCAATTTCCTGACTTTTGGGAGGTCCCGGGAAAAATATTCCTGACCAGTGCATTTTACTTTGGGAAATTGCACAATGCCCCCTCCTTGTCTTTATATTTGCATATTTTGTACAACTTCTTGAAATTAATTTTAACTGAAGTATACAGGATTATGCTTTCATCCATTGAGAAACAGAAGTAGTTCTGATAGAATTAATTAACTGTTCTCGGAAATACGGTCCTAAGATATAAGTTACCAAGTAAGCTAATTTGTCTTTTACCCTCCCGTCACGATTCATGAGCCCCCATTTTTCCCTTCTTATACAAACACATAGCTTAACGCTTTCGCGGTCCAAAAAATGCGTTGCAGTTGCTTTCGGTTTCCAGCCTGACAATTAGAGAGAAAGCGTAAAAAAAAGGACACGAAAAAAAAATGGATTCTTTTGGTGACTTTTCCGAACATATTATCCAATTTCCCGATTTTGTACAGACTTTCTGGACCCTCATTTTCCAATTTCCCGGCTTTTTCCAGACTTTCCGGATTTTAAGGAGCGGTAGACACCCTGCAATAGAACACAAGCACAGATTCCATCCTGGAGTAGATAGGAAGCATTTCAAACGTCAAGGAGGAAGGTAACAATCAATATCCTTTATTATTATTATTTGAAAGCATTAGCATTTAGATATGTACTTTTACAATGTTACATGCAATCGAAACACAATATAAACAAAAAGAAAATAGTGGCATACAGAAAATTTGGAGCAGAAAAACGAAAATTCAGTTGTCTACTGAGGCTTGTGTCATTCGTCCTCACGAGATGTCTGGCTTCCAAATACCTGCCAAAAATGCCATTACTCGATATTGTGGGGCACTGTGGTATAGAGATGCTGCTCATCCAACATCACTTCCTCACCGTAAATAATTTCGGTTTTCAAGGATACCAAACCTAAAATATGTTTACACAAACAAATGTGCCTTGTGGCAAGTCTAAACGTAGCAAGACTTGCCCTCCTTGGTGCTGGAGGCATGTGTGGTATTGATTTTTTCCTTTCTGTCTTTTGAATATCTTGCTATCAAATTATGTATTGACTACACCTTTTGCAGGGCTATTCTAGAAGAGTGTATACTAAGATTGGTGCTGGACCGTGACGGTACACTTACGCACAAAGACCGGCCCCAAGATTCATACGCTACACAAAACGCGGTTCCTGTTAGGAAACCATAATAAGCAATGGCGGGAGTAAGCAGACAGAAGCAACATCTCCTAGATATAGAAAGCCTAACAACTGAAGCTTTGACGTCATCATTAGTCCTTTAAGTAATGACGTCATCACAGTTTTATTTTCATAAAGTAAAACTATTTAAATTTTCTGGTGGATGCTACAAATATTAGAAAATAGCCTAAGTTAAAGATAAAATTAAAATCTTTTGTGATACAAAACAATTTATTATGATCTATTTGCTTAATACATTACATAATTTAGTTACAGGTAAAAACTTACCCTTTATCGTAAAATTAAATTTTCTATCTCAAATCATAAAAATGCTGTTATGCGTGCGTAAATTCACCAGAAATTTTAAATAGTTTTATTTTATGTAAATAAAATTGTGATGGCGTCAATTTTGAAGGTCTATTGATGACGTAAAAGCTTGGTGACGTAGCAGTTGTTAGGCTTTCTATATCTAGGAGGTGTTGACAGAAGCCGCTGACGCTCAGGATGCAAAATAACGTTCAAATAAGATTTTGTAGCTTCTGTGCCGTCTGCATTGTGAAGCACATGCGAAGCGGGCTTGTGAACGTGGGATTCTACTATCGCGCTTCCTTTATCTACGAATAGGAATGGTATTTCAGCTTGCCTAATAGCAAACTTGTGTTACAAACGGTGTTAACCATGATAACTATGAATTAGTGTGAAATCCGATTTAATGTGCAACCTTCTGGTACTAAGGGTATCAAAGGACTTCCTCTTAGTATTATTTTTTATTTCCAGTGCCGGGTGTAGGAGGAATTCTTAAATCCCAAGTAGACCATACAAACACAAGGAGGCCCTCATTAGTTGGTTAGCAATCAATGAACATGTTAAGGGACAATAAACTTGAGATAATCAGCTGTAACGTTACTAGAGTGCTCTCTTTTATATTTTGTGCATAACATCTTTTTGTGTCGGAAACTTTATAATAAGAATTGATAGAATCAATGACCGTTCCAGTTTTTATACATTTCTTAACATGTTTTTTCACCCGGAAACCTCCATTAAGAAAGGACAACATGTCCGTGCACTCAGCTCTTGAATAACACATTAATATTTTTTTAATATGAAAATAAACATGCATTTTCGAATAATTCTGTTACTAAATTCTTTAATACGTTTAAATGCTAATTTTTTTTTTAAACTTCAAAATAGCAACTCCAAGAAAAGCACCAACTCAAAATAAAATTATCAAATGATATCATAACGTAAAAAATGCGTTTTATTTTTTTAAAGTATCCAAAATTAACAGTATGAGCAAAGACCAAAACACGGTGCTCTAAAACAATGTTTTTCAAACTGTGCTCTGCAAAGAAATGTGTTGTATGCTTAGATTTGAGCTTACAAAAGGTACTCTTAGAGAAAACCATGCACAGTTTCCGGATTCGAAGCTTGTCCAGTGTATTTCGAAAGTTATATTAAACAGTCCAACGGACAGAAGGAAACACGGATTGATTCTAGAACTTCGACACGATATCTGCTATTACACAAGTCACAGGAATTAACAGTCAGTGACTTGATGATTAACAGCTATATGACAGACGCGGTCACAGATGCTATATTGCTTGCACAGTAAAATCCTTCCACAGTCTAAAACACTCAGTGGAAATTCTCAAACAAAACTCCTCAGAATACTAAAACGACGAATTCACAAACAGCCTTCAAAAACTTGCTTCTCAAAACAAGCTAGAAAGCACCTCCTATAATACCGCAATACGAAGAGACAGCTCACCTAGGCTCCAAGCTAACGTATTCACAGCAGGAGTCGAAATTCAACTGAACTCCTGGGAGCGATTAGCCTCTCCAAAAGCTCTAAAAAATTTACGAGATTCCATTTGTAAAAAACCCCAATCTATCGCGAACTTTGATTGCATAATACTAATGCAAGGAAGCAAACATTACAGGTCCCATTTATAAAATCGCGCCAAATGTTGCCAACTTTGGCGATTTTTGGAGAAAAATCGTCAAATTTGGTGCCAAAAATAAGTTCCAAAAACTGATATCATCTAAGTGATAGCCTCAATATTTCTCGAGAATTCGAGAAAAACCATATGATAAACGACAGGGACTCCCAAAACTCCCTATCTCGCTTTCTAGTTAACCGATTTTCATGCATTAAAATGCAAATTTTAATCGTCAAATTTGGTGCCAAAAATAAGTCACAAAAACTGATATCAACTAAGGGCGATATCATCTAGTTAACCGATTTTTATGAATTAAAATGCAAATTTTAATTATTTGGTGCATAGAATACAAAGATTAGACTAAATTTAACCTCTGAAGCTCAGACCAACTCAAAAATCTATATCACTGTCAGAAGAATTGAAAGAACCTCAAAATGCACAACTCTAGAAAAAGTCTGAGAAATTCTGCTCTGGAGATTAAAGCCTTTCCAATTTCAGCATGCATTTCCGCCTCTCTTGGTCACGTGAAGGGAGAGTAAGAATTCACACCTCGGAAATTTCTTGAAATCTGAATCTGTCAAATGTTTTGACACAAAAAGCCGTCGAAAAGTCGCATTTTACGCTAAAGCGAAAAGGGTTAGTATAAGACTAAAACACATTTTTGAAATTGTTTTTTGTTTTAAGGGAAAGTTACAAAAATTATTTGAAAAAGTAACCCTCACTCAAAGATTTCTTGAAGATAAACGTTTTTCAGTAATCATAAAAATGTTAACAATAAACAGGTTGATACGTTGTGTATTTTAGTACCAATAAAGAAAGAACTCTAATGAGCTGTCTTCAAAAATGTGACAAATGACTAAATGAAAAAAATAAGATAAAATAAACTATTATTGGCTATTGATAAACTATTAAGGTATTAGAAAAATGTTGAACACTAAGCAATGCGGCGATGTTTGGTGTGAGAACAAGAACATCTTAACCATTACTAGCATTAAATTGCTGTATCATCTATGAATAACCTAAAAAAAAATCTAAACTCTCTATATGAGGAATATTTCAATATAAATCACACCCCAAGCAATAAATGTTCAAGAAGTAAATTTTTCAAAATCACTTCTTCGTTGTTTTCAAAAAACTACCCAAAAGTATTGAGGTAAGAAATAATTTTAATTTCAACGATTTTATGACCTAATTATTGTTTTTATACAGTAAAAGTTTCTCCTTTGCCTATTTTTAGTGATAAGTAGATTTACATATAATTTTTTTTACAAATGCTTTTAAGGATGAAATGTTTGAGGTCTTTTGCTGTAAGTTTAATCTGAATTATTTTTTTTTTATAAAATACCAATAAAGAAAATATAAATATGGATTATTTACATATTGAAGGGCCTCAGTAAAATAAAAGGAAAAATAAGTAAATTTATGTGCAGAAGTAACAAGAGTAATATAATTCTAATGAAGAACCTCAAAGCCTAAATTTTTAACTATGTGGGTAAAAATAACACTTCTAATAGCTCTAACTACGACAGGCCTAATATTCTGCCTTAGTATTCCACAGTTGAATATTGATCATTTTTAAAAAGTACACATTTGTTATATTTTTGCATGCACGTTTATTAATAAAAGTTAAATTATAGTTATAATATTATAGGAGCAATGAATCAGAAAGATCAGAATCATAATTTGAGAAAAGTAACTAGATATCTATATGTAATATAATTTCCTCTTCTTATTTGATCATTCCGTAAAGTTTCAAATACTGAAAAATTGTTTCAATACTCCAAAAATAACGCAAATATGGTAATTATAATCATTTATTGATTTGTAACATAATATAACAGCTTTCCACTAATTCTAATATTCCAGAAAAACTCCAATACTACAATTGCAAAATTGCAAAACAAGTGCAAGCCTGATATTCCGAATATCATCTTAAACTGCTTACATGTATTTTAATAGTATCTTCTATAATCATTTCGTTCTAAAACAATTTTTCCTTATTACACTTAAGTTTATCGTGTTTAATTTTTAAACGTGAAATCATTCAGTAGTTAAATTTAACTTTTATAAAACACTTAATAAGTTGAAATAAACTTATTAAGTAGTTTATAAAAGTTTTAAAGTTTCACAATACATTATGGTAGCATTATCTAGCTCTACATTAGCTGATGCAGTATTTATCAAGCTTCCTGATCTACACTGGTGTAAGAAATGAAGAGAATTTGCACACTTGGTCGATTATCTCTAGAACTACTGGACCGATTTTAATAAAATATGATATGTACATACATAGAGATGCGTTCGGGCTCATTTTTTGAAGCCCGATCCCGCCCGAGCCCGAAATTTCAGATAAATTCAATAAAATTCAAAGAAGTAATTCTTTGATAGAATACAATAAATTTTGCCGTTTGTGAAAATCAAAGACAAATATAGTTGCAAATTTTGAATGCACTTTCTAATTCTTTATATCTATGTTTATGAAATAATCTCCGCTCTCATGACTAACCAAGCAATATAAGCCGCCGTTCTGAAATACCCAAAGAGCTTCACGCACCTTCTAGGCGGCCGTGCCGCTATTTTTTTTAAAAGTACTTTTATTTTCCTCATGAATCACTATTTAAAATCAGTTTCAAGGAGTATGCTCAATAAAAGAGAAATTTTTCACGATCCCGAGCCCGCCCGAGCCCGAACGCAATTGTGAATTACAGAGCCCGACTCATCTCTAATACATAGATACAATACAAAACAAATAACCATTCGATAATTGGAATACACACTCATGATCGTAACGTAACATCCGTTGGAGTTGGAAGTTATGAAATAAAGATTGCACAATAAACAAAAAAAAATATGTTAATAGGGAGGTATGGTCCCCTCTTACATATATACAGGTCTCGCAGCGGGATTTCATAATTGAAATTAGGCAGTTTATCATTTCCTGTGGCAATTGGCCCCACTCATTCAGCAACGCTGTCATCATTCCCTAGATGATTCTCGGAGAGAGGTTGCGAGTTGCAATTGGCTTCCCCAGAGCGTCTGACACAGGCTCTATAGGGTTAAGGTCTGAAGATCCGGCAGGCCAATCCATCCGGTGAATATCCTCATTGTCTAGAAATCCGTCGACCAGAAGAGCACTATGTGGCCTCGCGTTATCGTCCATTAAAATGAACTCTAGGCCAACTGCACCCCTAAAAAGGCGACAGTAGGGCTCCAAGACCTCAACCCTATACCTCATAATTCACAACACAGCGCCTCTTTCAACGACATGGAGAGGTGTGCGGCCATCCAACATGATGCCTGCCAAGACCTTTAAACCTCCTCTGCCATAATGGTCGATTTCGCGGACATTGGAGGGTTGGTAGCGGGTCCCTGGTTCTCTCCATATGAACGGACGGCGAGAATCGGTGTTTAAGCTGAACCGTGACTCATCAGTGAAGAGAACGGTCGGCCATTGATCCATACTCTAATCTCTATGTTCTCTGGAACATGCTAAACGGATTCTCCTGTTCGTAGAAGTGAGTGGGACGCAAACAGCAGGTCTTCTTGCAAACCTCTCTCATGAAGTCGTTTGGAAACATTCATCCTTGATGCACGGGTTCCTGTGGCTGCATCCAACACACGAGAGAGCTGAGAAGCTGTAGCACTCCAGTTACGCCTTGCAATAATGGGCAAATGGCGATCTTCTCTGGCCGTCGTGGCTCTCGGACGACCTGGCCCAGGCTTTCTCTCGATGGATCCGGTATCCTGGAACTGTTTCCATAAGTTACACACCACGCTGGGCGTTAAATTGAACTCTCTACAAATCTGGACTTGAGATTGGCCTGCTTCTAGCCTCCCAACAATTCGCCACCTCATTCCATCATCTAAACGTTGGTGGTTACTCATTTTTACTGTTACAATTTGAAATTAACCGATTGCTGCAAAATAACACCAAGAAATTCACGGAGGTGTGCTAGCGGACGAAATGCGTCTTAGCTTACGCTCGCTTATAAAGCCTGTTTCTCTACTGGCTCCACCTACACTCACGTGTACGCTTACGTATTTGATGCACAAGATTTGCATTTTTGTCTAGAAGCAGTGGTTTTACATTCAGTTGAGTTTTTTTCATGAAATTCGATAAAATATGTAAATTCTTTTAATTTATTTCATCAGTGTTTTTAAAAAATCTTATAAACTTTCTAATTAAAAATTAAACTCCCATGATAGATCATGATGCCAAATCAAGCTGTAAAATGCTATTTTTATTACTGTATAAAAATTCGTATGTCCTCTTCATCAGTGAAAATCAAAGCACTATAGTATAAATATTAGAACCATTGGTTCGAGCCCATGTTCCGCTGTTTTGGCTAGAATGGAAGAACCATAAAAATCACACTTGAAAATTCCTTGAAATCTGAATCTGTCTAATATCGTTGACAGAAATCCTTCAAGGAATTGCATTTTATGCTAACTCAGAAAATGCTGTCATGAAACTAACATTTTATTTTTTCTTATCGTTATTTTTAAGGAAAACGTTGTCTCAGGCGTCGCCCAGTCCTTTAAAAAGCAATTCTCTAAAAATTCAAGAATACCCTTTTTTGAGGGGGAAGAAATGATATTTAATATTAATTGTCATTTGCTTTGTTTTTCTTAAATGTAATCTATTCAAAATCAAGCATTCTAAGTTCATTTTTGTTCTCATGTTTCCTTCACTTCGACTTTTAACATTCATATATCGCTTCTTCTCGCATGTAGTAGTCTTTTAAGTGTTTATATTTCGAATTGGACGTCCCCATCTGGGGTAAAAACAGCTCATATTACATCAGATTTGCAATCGTAACGAATTTTCACTTCCTCTCTGTTGGCGGTTTTTTTTTTTTTTTTTGGCGTATTTTATTTTGATGTCATGCACCAACTTTCAAAATGATTAGTGCACAATCTGATTACTTTAATTTCATTGGTTTGAATTCTTGCAGCTCTATAATTGGCGTTTTTTTTTAAATCTCGGAAATTTTTTGCTCTCGCCAATGACGAAGTTCGGTGTTGGCATATTTTTTTAAAGCCACTCTACCGTTTATCGCTCGTTAAGAAGAGGCGTACTTTTTATTTCGCTGAGCCACCACCAGATGTTATTTTTTATATGTTTATTCTTCAATAGTTCTTTTAAATAAACCGTTTTTTAAGTATTCGAATGCCTTCGTCTTCTATTGCAAATGAAGCGTTTAAAGTGTTTTTGTTAATTCGCAACGCCTTGTAATCTTCAATTTAAAACTGCAAGTAAATAGTCAAAGTTATAAGGGTTAATACTTGTTAGAATTAGTTGTTTCTTTGAGTATTTTATCACCAAGATAAATTTGTAATATTTTGGCATAACACGAAAGAAAGGGAAGAACAATACGTGCATGCAGCTGCAGCGCAGTTGACATAAGATGTAAACAATGAAACGTAAGTCTCTGAGTAAATGAAAATGCTCTTAACCGTTTTTAACTTAATTTCATTATTATTCTCTTTCTAACATTATTTCAAAGTTTGTGCCCTCAATTATGGGCGCCTGGTATGAAAGGGTTAAATTACACTTTTTTCTGCTCTGTCAGTACGGCTTTCTGCTGACCTATATAAACAGGCTAATTCAAAATTAAATTTTGTAAAAACCCTATGTCAAGATCGATTTTATACAATTATTATTACCCATAAAAATATATAAATATCTATCATCATGTCACACGACATCACTATTTACTCAAATTAATAAAACCATTAATTTAAACACATGTTTTCGCATCTGACGCTAATATGAAAGCGCCCTAAAAATAACACTTCAAAAACTCCTTGAAATCTGAATCTGTCAAATACTTTGACACATAAAGCCTTCAAGGAATCACATTTTATGCTAACTCAGAAAGTGCTGACACAAGACTAAGATACATTTCTGATTTTTTTTTTCTTTGTTTAAAGGGAAAGCGTTAAAATTTCTTTTTAAAAGTATTTCTTTAAGGATTTCAAAAAGAAATTTTTTTTGTCGACAGCCTGTCAGCAATAAACTACCCAAATAGTTTAACATTAGGGCGATTTTTTAGCGATTTTTTATAGAACTGGCAAAAAAAAGAAAAAAATCTAATTTGTCTAAGGACTTATTCATCTCGTAATATGAGGTGAAAAAATAATATTAGATAGTAAATAGGAAGCGCTTTCCGTAACTGTGATAAGAAGCATATTATTTTAATTTAAAAAATAATCATTTGCAGTATTAGCTAATGATAAAATAATATTACTAATCACAAAATAGTATTTTTTAAAAATTAAGAAATAAATTTTGGATGCTTATAATCATAATTATTGCAAGACTCAATTAATTTACTTGCGCTTTGTTCTCTACATACCTGTTTTCCTTGGGTAATTTTCACATTCATGAGTTCATACATAAATAGTGGAAAAAATTAATAAAATAAAACAAGTTTTTAGAGCAATCCTCTATGTAAAAAGTACATGGGCCTTTAAGAAGCCATTAAAAACACAAAAACTGCACATATCCTTTGTGGTTTTCAAAATGTAATATTCTTTGGGTTATTCAAAAACTTTTTAGCAATTACAGTCTAGAAAAATTGTGCACCCTCTAACCGCACCAACAATGTACGATCCGTGAGCGCACATACTATTTGCAGGATCATTGCACAATAGTTTTACGAACATTGACGTCATGACTAAAGTCTTGACGTCAGTGATACACTGAATTACTGGTTTTTAAAAAATAATTATGAATAGATGGATGCAGCTTAAATTAAAAATAAGTTTCTTAATTACACATAAATTTAATTCAGTAAAGTACTTCTTAGGGCCATTCGTAACTAATTATTAACTTCATATTAACTTCATATTAATTCTATTGGAAGCTATGCTGCCGAGCTGCAACATGTGCAGCGCCGCATTTCTTTACTTCCTTACCGAGCAACGAGACATTTCGAAACGTGTGTTATCGGGTTTTGTATTTTAGCTATCAAATTAAAGGTAAATCTTATTTTTATTTATTTATTATTATTATTATTATTATTATTATTGCAGTCAGAGGCGTAGCCAGAAATTTTTCATGGGGGGGTTACGACTACTACAACTCATATATATGTATACGTGGGTGTGACAATGTAGTGAAGAATATACATTTTGTATGGCAAAAAATTCCTCATGGGGGGTTATGGCCCCCCTAACCCCCCCTTGGCTACGCCCCTGATTGCAATTAAAAGTTAGAATGTTTTTTTGCAACATTTCTTACAAGAACATCGAATTATTTAATTTGATTTCTATTAAAAACATTTTTCCGATCATCAATTTACATGTGGCTTAACATTCTCGATTAAATGTTGTCAGGATGGGTGCAAAAGTGCATGAACAAATGTATTTAATCTGATGAAACGTATTGAAAAATATCACTTATCAACGATCGAAAAAAGTAACTTTTGTTCCTATTTTGTTGTCTGAAGTAGTTGAAAATGCTGAGGATGATAATGAGTATGATGAGGTTCAGCCAATGGAGGCAGAGTGCAAGTACTCACAACAAAATGAGCAAGATGTTGATTCAAAGGAAGCTCTTACACATGAAATTTTATCCGTTGTTTCTGAATTGAGAAAGAAGAAGAAATAGCAGTGTTCCACATAACATTGTATCTCTTGTTGTAAATTAACACAGCTAATCGCTTCCTTTTGTGTTGAAAAATTCGAGCAGTACAACAAAAGCAAAGCTGCCCACTGTCCCCCCCTTTTTTTTTTTTTTTTTTTTTTTTTTTTTTTACGGAACATTTCCCACCACAATTTTTAAACAGTTTTATTTTACATTAAATTTTTGGCCTTATTTAAACGGTAAGCTGCTAATTAGAAATTAATAGAAGGAAATGTCAAAAAAAAAAGTGTTGGCAGCTCTGACAAAAGTGCACATTCAATTGTGCATCCCGAATACGCAACTGAGTACACGGTTGTGAGCATTCTTACCCCACATTCATTATATAAATTAAGTGCAAAATTATGTGCATCCTGAATGCACATACTGAGTGCACAATTAGGTGCAGCAGATGAGAGTGCACATACAGTGTGCTTCCCCAGTACTCACAGATGTACGCCTTAAGTGCACAATCATTTTAGTGAGTATCGTCAATGACGATGGAGCGTTTCTTGAATTGGGAAAATTTAAATTACGCACAAAATGAAAGAAATATTTCTATGATACAAGAAGACTTTAGGTAAAAGTGATCGGAAATTCGTAAATCGCTATTATAATTTCAATGCTAATTATTATATTTTGTTTGGCTATTTCATAAGTGTTTCGGCAGTTGGAAGGAGATCGTTTTTGTTAGAAATTTTTCTAGCTTCTCAGAAAGCAAAAAGTTACTTAAGCTTAAATTTTACTGATATTGCCTTTCTATGAATAAAATAAAACTTGTACAACGATTTTGTTGTATTTCTTTAATACAAAGCATATAATTACGTTTGCATAAATATTCAGATATGCTTGATTGTGCGCTGTAATGACAAGAAGAAATAAAAAAATTGGTACTTCAAGTAATTTGGGTTTACAAGCCGCAATAAATAAGAATACTTTTTTTGTAAAAAAACTGTAAGCCGTACTCCCAGTAAAATCTATGCAGGTTGTGTGGCGGTTATTTACAATATACGTACTCAATTTGAGCTTATTTGAATGCACCATTTGGACACTAGCGCATGTTAAAAGATTTCCTTTAACAGACCGTAATGTATAAGAATTCTTTTTTGCGACCCTTTAACAGACTATCAGCTCTACATGTACCCAATTCCACGCTGGCCATGAAATAGTGCTCTGTATTATACATATTCCATTTCTCTTACAGTAATTCACCGTTTAGACGCTAGCGCTATTTCAAGAATTTCCATCCATAGACTGTAATGCACAAGAAATTTTTTTGTAGTCCAGTAAAAATAATATGCTGCTCATACACATAATAAATACTGATCAAACCAGAATGGCCTGTAATATTTGCATGAAATGCGATCTCACTCTAATGCACCTTTTAGAAGCTAAACACATAGGCACAAACACACACTCATATATGCATACATATATTCATATATACCGGGTGTTCCAAAAATGACCGGTATATTTGAAAAATCGATAAAAACTAAACGGTCAGCGATAGAAATAAACGGTTTGGTACAATATGGTTGGAACAACAGTAAATTTTCAGGCAGACATACACAAAATTAGTTACAGTTTTCAACAACAGATGGCGCTGCAGGCGATTTGAAAGATGTAGAAGAAAACGTAGTCTGTGAGTTCGCCATTCTGTGAGTTCCGCCATTTCACAGCAAGCTTCCAATCTGCGAACAGCACACGCATACAGCAGACAGACAGAATGGCGAACTCACACACTGCATTTTCTTCTATATCTTTCAAATCGCCTGCAGCGCCAACTGTTGTTGAAAATTGTAACTAATTTTGAGTTTGTCTGCCTGAAAATTTACTGTTGTTCCAACCATATTGCAACAAACGGTTTATTTCTATCGCTGCCTGTTTAGTTTTTATCGATTTTTCAAACATACCGGTCATTTTTGGAACACCCGGTACCTACATCATAGTAAGAATACCTACGAATTTAAAATACCTCAACACGTGTAAATACAGCAAAATCTGATAGAAAAAGATTTTTACTATTAAAATGCTTTCTTTACATATCTGTTAGGATAGTATTAAATAAACGGACATAAAATAAGTAACTATTCCTAAAATCAACCTGATGATAAATAAATGATCAATCATCAAGAAAAGTACATTCCATTTATCCACCATCCCTTAAACAGTGATATTAATGTGAGATTTTAAGCAGCAAAACAGCAGTACTTTGTCAAAAAAAAAAAAAAAAAAAAAAAAGAAATTTTTGAGTTTTCAATATTTCATTAAGAAAAAAAGCAATGTCATAAAAATTAATATTTTTTCCAGATGACTTTTTATATCTCGAACATTGTTTTATTCATTCGACATTTTTGAATACAAGATTACCCTAAAAAGTTTTTTTTCTACATTTTTTAATATTCAGCTTATTATAAAATTTATCTCATAAAAGTAACTACGTATCATTAGAATACATTTTTACTCTGATTTATTGCACATATCTTGTTGACATATGTATTATAATTTTTAAAAATAAGTGATGTTAAGCAAATTAATTATGATCAAACGAAATTATCTCATTTGTGCTTTTATAAATTTAAAAAGTATCAAAAATAAAGTGCCACAAAGAGCCTTAAATATTTCAAAATCATTATGATTCCAAATTTAATCAAACTTTTAAACCTTTAACGCGCAGTGTTCCCGCTCTGGGAACACCGAAATCTGACATTTTGACTTTTGCCAGTCACGCAGAATAGATTTGATTTCTATAAAAATAGCTGCAGGTGACATAGCTCCACGAGAATCCTTTACTTTTTAGCACGTCATTTCCCATAAAAAAATTGTCACGATTATTTTTAACAGCACTGACATCTGATGAAAAATGGAATATTGCGAGAACAGGTGGATAGATTGCCCAATGCTGAAAAAAGGGCAGCCGTTGCCATCGTTCGACTTAACTACCAGCAAGATGGCGGATGGTCAAAACGTTCATCGCGTGCCACAGATCTAGAGACCCTCTTTTGACGCAGACTGGCTGTGCCGCGGCACAGCCAGCTGTCGTCAAAAAAGGGGTCCCTATATCTGTGGCACGCGATGAACGTTTCGATCGACCGCCATCTTGCAGGTGGTTAAGTCGAGCGATGGCAACGGCTGCCCTTTTTTTCAGGATTGGGAAAGGGTTGCGTCTCAAAGGGTTAAGAAAAAAAGTATTATGATCAAACGAAATTTTCTCATTGGTGCTGTTATAAATTTAAAAAGTATCAAAAATGAAGTGCCAGAAAGAGCTTTAAATATTTCAATATCATTATGATTCCAAATTTAATAAATCTTTTAAACAAAATAGACATGTAGCTGTATGAAACAACAAAAACAAAAAAATCGAGTTTGCAGAATACAATAATTTCCTATCGGAAAACTCTTTACCAAGACTATTCCAAAGTATTCAGATTCTGGCACAATACTGCATTCATTTTTCCCTCACTGACATGTAATATCTTCGTAAAGAATGTTTATTTTCATGCGGTATTCAAATCTGAAACTGTCAAATATTTTGGCAGAGAGTGTCACGAAGATTTCATGTAGAGAGCTGGGCAAAAGCATTCAAAAAGTATAAGCAGCGTCTACCGACAGTGCATGAATGTTTTACGAATAATTTGTGAAACATTGAAACATGCAGTTGACTTTGTTTTAAAAATAAACTGCAGTGTTATATTTAAATAAAGAAATATACCTGAAATAAGAGATAAAACGAAAAAAATGCATTAAAATATATTTTTTTAATTGATTGGAGTGCTTTTTTTTGCTTATTATAACGCTTTCTTTAAGTAATTATTTTAATTACTTACTTATCGATGTTTTATACAGGGTGTCCAGGAAACAACACTTTATTCTTATTACACTGATTGAAAGAGTTTTAAAATCATAGTGCTACCACTGAAAACAAATATTAAAAATGATATTTTTCACAATTTTTTATTATATTTACGTAATTTTACTTAAAAAGAAACACTATTTCAACGAAAAAATATTTTTTGCTTGGGAATTTCTCATGGTCTGATACAACTGAAATCTGATGTGTCCAACACATGACTTCCTTGCACGTCCATTAGAACAAAAATATTTTCGACGCACTTCCTCTAAACTTATTTGTTTGAAAGAGATAAAATATCAATAATAGTAAGGTTTAGCGGTTTCTAGACAAACATTTCGATATCGCCAAGCTGAGTTCAATTTGAAATATTTGCTTCTGACACTTTATTTGGCGATATTTCACCAAAAGCCGACAAACTTGAGATAGTCTGCGAGATTTTGGGGATAGCCAAAGTAGTCATTGACCACAGACTTTCAATGAATTGAATGCATCCATACACCTCAATGTATTTAAAGTCATTTGGCTCACCCTGTAAATAAATTCTCAGTCGATTGCTGTCAAAAAAGATATGGAAAACAGTTATATATTACAATAGTTCTAAATACAAAAGTTCAAAAATCTACGGGTTAAAGTTTTAGTGTTATACAAAATACGAAATAATTTTTGGCGCCAAATTTGGCGATATTTCGGCGAAACTCGTCAATGTCGACGAAATTTTGGCGAGATTTTAAGCATGAACCAAACAATGACAGATTATCGCCAAATTTGGCGATATTTCGCCAAAACTCGCCAAGAACGATGACAAATGGCGATACTTTGGGCATGGACCAAATGACTGACTATCGCCAAATTTGGCGATATTTCGCCAAAACTCGCCAAGGTCGAGGACAGACGGCGAGTTTTTGGGCATGTACCAAACAATGACTGTCTACAGTTGTATTATATTGAAGATGTCCATAGACATTAAAGTACTAAAATTCTTTTCGGTGGTCCTGTAAATAAACTCTCCAGTAGATTGGAACCAAAAATCGAGATACACAACTAGATGTTACAACATTCTTATATATGAAATTTCATAATAGTTTTTGAGATTTGAGAGTTAAATATGCACACACGTACACCAAAAGTCGCCAAGCTTGGCGACTTTTGGCATAGTTCTTGAGGGAGGCACGTGACCGTGGTCGGACCATTACCTAACTTATGTGGTAGGACGGTATTGTGCTTGAAATGGATGAATGCCCCTAAAATTGCCATTGACCGTAATGTATTGGAAATCTTTTGAGTGTTCCTGTAGCAGAACTACAAATGATAAAGACACTTTTTTTAATGGAGAAATTCATTTTCTAACTCTTTACAGCATACATCACTTCTGAGTCGTTTGAAATAGCCCAATACCTCTAAAAAACGCTTTGATGAATTTCGACCCATAGAGCGTAATGTATTTCGAATCTTTTGCGCGGTTCTGTAGATAAACTATCCAGTCGAATGGAATCGAAAGGGGAGGTGCACAACTAGATGTTACAGCAATCCTAAATATAAAGTTTCAACATTCTACGCCTAATAGTTTTTGAGATATGCGAGTTTAATGAGTTTCGGCCCATTGAGCGTAATGTATTTCGAATGTTTTGGGCAGTCCTGTAGATAAACTATCCAGTCGAATGGAACCAAAAGGGGAGGTGCACAACTAGATGTTACAACAATCCTAAATATAAAGTTTCAACATTCTACGCCTAATAGTTTTTGAGATACGCGAGTTTAATGAATTTCGGCCCATTGAGCGTAATGTATTTCGAATGTTTTGGGCGGTCCTGTAGATAAACTATCCAGTCGAATGGAATCGAAAGGGGAGGTGCACAACTAGATGTTACAGCAATCCTAAATATAAAGTTTCAACATTCTACGCCTAATAGTTTTTGAGATATGCGAGTTTAATGAGTTTCGGCCCATTGAGCGTAATGTATTTCGAATCTTTTGGGCGGTTCTGTAGATAAACTATCCAGTCGAATGGAATCGAAAGGGGAGGTGCACAACTAGATGTTACAGCAATCCTAAATATAAAGTTTCAACATTCTACGCCTAATAGTTTTTGAGATATGCGAGTTTAATGAGTTTCGGCCCATTGAGCGTAATGTATTTCGAATCTTTTGGGCGGTCCTGTACATAAACTATCCATTCGATTGCCACCAAAAGGGGAGGTGCACAACTAGATCATAGAACAATCCTAAATATCAAATCTCAACATTCTACGACCCATAGTTTTTGAGATATGCGAGTTACATACATACGTACGTACGTACGTACGTACATACGTACGTACGTACATACGTACGTACGTACAGACGGCATGGAAAAACTGGCCACAACAGACTCGCCGCTGGTCAAAATGAGTTGCAGACGCGTTAATATGATCGTGCATGCTAGCCTACGATAGGATGCATCGAAAAAATTTTTTAAATTAAATTTAGAGGTAGTCAAAATCGGTTTTTTTGTCGAAATTTGGCCCCCAAAATTTTTCGGGATCACATTACTTCCTTATACTACGTACAAGGAAGTAATAAACTGCAGTGTTATATTTAAATAAAGAAATATACCTGAAATAAGAGATAAAACGAAAAAAATGCATTAAAATATATTTTTTAATTGATTGGAGTGCTTTTTTTTGCTTATTACAACGCTTTCTTTAAGTAATTATTTTAATTACTTACTTGTCGATGTTTTTATACAGGGTGTCCAGAAAACAACACTTTATTCTTATTACAATGATTGGAAGAGTTTTAAAATCATAGTGCTACCATTGAAAAAAAAAGTATTAGTAAATATTATGATATTAAATAATATTAAAAATGATATCTTTAATATATTATATTAAAAATGATATTTTTCACAATTTTTTATTATATTTACGTAATTTCACTTAAAAAGAAACGCTATTTCGACGAAAAAATATTTAGTGCTTGGGAATTTCTCATGGTCGGGATGAGTGTTAAAGAAGTCATAGACATATTAAAACAGAACACAAATTTTGGTACTGAACTTTCAAAATTTGTATTTAACAACAAGTAATTGCGTCAACATCATGGTGTCACTTAATATTTAAAATCAACATCGTTAAAAAAATTTTAATACGATCGGTGCAATAAGGGTTGGATATCAGGATATATCCCTACCCCTCCGTGCCGAAATTTCCGGATTATTTAGTGTAAGCTTTATGTCAGCAGAAATTCCATTTATTTATCCATTATTTATTTTATTAGCCCATCCAAAAGTTTTACTGGTTACGCTCCTGACTAATATTGTAATATGAAATTTAATAAAATTTTGTAAAATAACACCTTAAAAAGATACACATCCCTTTAAGCTGAGCTGACTGTGTGGCACAGCCAGCTGCGTCAAAAAAGGCTCTCCAGATCTGTGGCACGCGATGAACTTTTCGATCGTCCGCCATCTTGCTGGTAGTTAAGTCGAGCGATGGCAACGGCTGCCCTTTTTTCAGCATTGGGCAATCTATCCAGCTGCTCTCGCATTCTTCCATTTTTCAGCAGATGTCAGTGCTGTTAAAAATAATCGTGACAATTTTTTTACGGGAAAAGGGCGTGCTAAAAAGTAAAGGATTCTCGTGGCTTTGTCACCCGCAACTATTTTTATAGAAATCCAATCTATTCTTCGTGACTGGCAACAGTCAAAACGTCAGAGTTTGGTGTTCCCAGAGCGGGAACACTGCGAGTTAAAGGGTTAAAAGTCCTCCGCCCAAGACACAATTCTCCAAGGCAGATGCCCCTCGTATACGATTACCCAAACAAATAAACAATAAGGACTCAAGATATCGTAATGGTTCGGATTTTTCTGTACTTACTGTACATTCCATATGCATTTTATATCTCTTTGAAAGTCTCCATGGAAAGCTATCATTTTACTCAAAAGAACGAAATTTAAATTCTTATCGCCTTATAAGTTAATGTTATCTTTTAGATATAAGATCTAGGAAAAATTCTCCACGGTTAAGTGAAAGTTAAATCTAAGTTATACTTCACTGAAAAATTTCGCTTCGAAATTTCAAAATTCTTCCGCCTTTATAGTAATAAGTTTGAAGCTCAGAAGTCGTTCAAGTGGACCGTTTTTTAAAAGAACTTTAATAGAGTTTTTGAAAATATCATACACAGATAGAAATGTTGTCTCATGCTTGAAAAAGTTCGCTATCGAGAGTATAAGTTAAATAAAGTTTTACGCTCCTGTGGTAGTACATCTTTATAATAAAAAAGGTTGCTATAGAATAAAAATAAACATCGTTATTGGAATATCTGAGTGCATTTTATTTTTTGTTAAAGCAAAATGTTTAATTCCTTTTTTATTGATTAAAATTAAACTTTAAGTATTGAGTAACAACGAAACATTTTTCATACAAATAAAGATATATAAAACTCAAACACACAAAAAAAAGTTTACTATTTCAATTTTGCAGAAATAATGTTGACAATTAAATTGTTCGCATTTTATTGCTTAGTTTCATGCAGATGGGGATAATGGTCATTTAGTTTGGGTGAATTTAGTTTGGAATGATGGGAGGTTTTTTGGGGTATACAGGATTCCCTTAGGTCGGGAAAAACTGAAAAAACCTGAAATAGTTAGGAAATTTTACTTTAGCTGGGAAAATTAAGAAAAGTAAACCTGGAAAATTCTGAGTGGCTGGTGATATGAATGTGTGGCCTTTAAAATTATCTGAAATCTGCATTAATAAATTAATTTTACATTTGCCAAATGCCTGAAAAAAATAAAAATATCTTGACATGGTGCGCCATCTATGGTAATTTTCAGAGGAAGAGCCTGGTTTTTAAAAAAGAAGAAGACGCTGTTTAACGTAAACAGATTGCAAAATAAAGCAAAATGTTACCCCACCACTATCTTATTTTTGTTTTTGTTTAATTAGTTTGAATATCTAAATAAAATACTTGAAAAGACAACTGTATTTTCAGTCTTTCAGAATTTTTTGTGATAATGCACAGCTAAACGTAGCCTTGAAATGTTACTTTAAAACATTATATATTTAATATATCTTTAACAATTTGAGGCGCAACCCTTTCCCAATGCTGAAAAAAGTGCAGCCGTTGCCACTGCTCGACTTAACTACCAGCAAGATGGCGGACGATCGGAACGTTCATCGTGTGACACAGATCTAGAGACCCTTTTTGGACAACAGCTGTCATCAAAAAAGGATCTTTAGATCTGTGGTGCACGCGATGAACGTTTCGATCGTAAGCCATCTTGCTGGTAGTTAAGTCGAGCGATGGCAACGACTGCCCTTTTTTCAGCATTGGGCAATCTATCCAGCTGCTCTCGCATTCTTCCATTTTTCAGCAGATGTCAGTGCTGTTAAAAATAATCGTGACAATTTTTTTACGGGAAATGACGTGCTAAAAAGTAAAGGATTCTCGTGGAGCTATGTCACCCGCAACTATTTTTATAGAAATCAAATCTATTCTTCGTGACTGGCAACAGTCAAAACGTTAGAGTTTGGTGTTCCCAGAGCGGGAACACTGGGCGTTAAAGAGTTAAAGCTGAATATACACTTCATTATATCAACAAAGTTTGAGGTGATTGGACCTTGATAGTTCTAGCAATTTTTTTAGTCGCAGCTTTCACAATACGTCCCACGATACAGGGGCGTAGCCAGAAATTTTTCATGGGGGGGGGGGTTACGACTACTACAACTCATATGTATGTATACGTGGATGTGACAAAGTAGTGAAGAATATACATTTTTTATGGCAAAAAATTCCTCATGGGGAGGGGGGGGGGTTATGACCCCCCTAACCCGCCCCTCGGCTACGCCCCTGCACGAATGATACCTTTTCGTTAGGAACGTATGCGATAGCAAAAATATTACCGCTATAATGAAAAATATTGTTTGTATTGAAAGTCCCTACACTTTTTTAACTGTACTTGTTCAGATTAATATGAAACTTTGTTATCTGCTTTTGAAATAAGAATGGTAGAACCACTGTGAATAATAAGGTTTGTTTTCCAATGAAAAATAACTCGCGTTGAATAAAAGAATTTCTGGAATGTAGAGTTAAGAAAAGAAAAAAAAAGAATATAATAATGTCCTTTCTCAACAGATAAACATTCCATTTGTCAGAAGCCGGATAATGTGGTCCTTTTTGCATTCTACTTGCAAAACAATGTTTTTTTACACAAAAACGTGCGGTTATATTGAAATTACCATTTCCCTTCCTTTTCTATTGCATTTTTGTCTTAACGCAAAATATTTCGCTTTGTTTTTCGAAAAATTCTTGGCGAAATTGCTTAGTTAATGAGAGTAATCTTAAAAAAAAATAGAGAAATAAGTAGAGAAAAACTATGATTAATTCATTTTAAAGAAATTAATGATTTGGGTTGAGCAAGTAAATTAATATTCATTAATAATTTTTTTAAAAAGCATAATGATGCATTTTAACCAGATTCTGAAGTAATTGAATTGCAGCACATCTGAAAAACAATTGCATATTTCATTTTTCCATTTTTCTTCTGAAATTCGTTATTTTTTACTTCCTTAGACGCAAACAATAAAAATTATTTTCATATTTAATCGATTTTTTTCCCAGGTCCTTAAGCATACTATAATGTAATACACTCTCTGCACTTTAAGTATCATTCTATGCCCAAAAGCGGACATCGCATTTTATGAATGAAATTTCATGTCTGCATGTATGTAAAAAAGAATTTCTCTCTCTCTCTCTCTCTCTTTTTAATTTAACGTCTTTCAAACCTCTAATGAAATCCAAAAATTTTTTACATTATTTTTATCTATGTGTAATAAATTCTTTGTCCTTTATTTTAATCTCTCATTGTCCTTTGTGTTTTTCATTTTTAAAGTACGTTGACTTTATTGCCTAAACAAATGCACTTTTGCATCATGCCTGTCTGTTTATCATGGATTTATGTGGACTAGGCACCACTGCTGCATTTTGTACCAACCCCAGAGCAAGTTTAGCTTGATAGCGGCAGCACCTGCTTAGAGTGTTGATTTCTACCACAAACTCCAGAAGAGCTCATTTTTAGCTACGACTCATTTTTACCGGACTCAAAACCTACGGAAAACCACGGAGTTTTCCGTGGTTTTCTCTGAAACCTCTCTTAAATACGGGCTAGGATCCCTCAGAAAGTCCCCCGCGGAGGGCATTCCCTCTATAGGCCTAGGACCCTATTGCAGACAATCGGCCTAGGACCCTATTGCAGACAATCGTCCTTTATTCACAAACACTTCACCACAACACTTTATCCACCAAATACTTCAATAATTTTGAAGGTAATGTAAAAGAGTGATCTGCAAGTATATGTTTCATTTCTTTTCTTTTTTAAATCCATTCTTGTACAAGGTATTATATCTAGTTTTCAAAAGTAGAAAAAAAAAATCCATAAAGAACACTCAAATAAATTATGCCTTTACCTCATAATATTTTAGAATATTTTGTGTGTCTATGTTAAAAATTACTCAATTCTGTGCCCATTGTCTTCAGTGCTATGGAGATAGAAAATCTCAATCATGTACGCTAATTATGTTTCGTTTGGAATACAAGTCATCAAAAATACACTTAGACATTCATTCAGTCTTATACAGCAATGTATTGCAATTTTTCTGCGTGAAACACTTTTTTTTGAAGGGAAGATATCTGAAAATGAAAGATGGTTTATAGACAGGGTTAGAACAAATAAACGATTGGATTTTAAATATTTAGCCCTCTGAGCGTCTTGGTTGTTGTTGTTGTTGTTGTGTGATTATGGCAACGCTACACTAGGGCGATCTGCCAAGGGGGGGTGCCTTGGTAGGAGGACTTTCTAAGGGGTTCTAACGCGTATTCACGTTACATCTGGAGAAAACCTACTAAAACTCCAGACCGTTAGATCGACAGCCGCTTGATGGGACCCGAACCCGGGACCTTTACACTTCGGCCATCTACCATTTTCAGTGGCCTAACCACTGTGCCATGGTGAGGCCTGAGCGTCTTGGAAACGGACAAACAATGTAAAGTTTTTTTTTCTTTACATTTCTGGTAAGCCTTTTACATAAATCGCAAAAATTGCGATTCAGTACGTTTGAAAATAAAAGTATGGCATATATCCTACAGCTTAATCAAGAAAAATTTCAAGGCGATTGTATCACCAATGTGGCTTTTAATACTTTTTTTCTGCATAAATTTCTAATCTTAGAGTAATGGCGGTAAAAGTTTTGATGTGATGTGGAAGAACCCGTAATCGTAACGACTAGACTTTTATTTATAGGGTGACAGTGTCTAAAATGTAAGTACTTAAAATGGAGTCATTCATTTGTACTAACCCTTTATGATACTTTTCATGCAACAGAAATAATGTATATTTAACAGTTCCACTAGAATAACTGCAATCTAACATTTAACCAAGAATATAAATAAACGAAATTAGAAGTATAAAATCTGGATTTGCAGGTATAGTTAGAAGAAATAATTTGTTTAAGATGAACCAAGAAATTATAAAATTGTAAATAAAGAAAAAGAAATAGCAATTCGTAAGTATTAGTGTATTTTCAGAATACTCTTCCTTTAATTAACAGTTTTTTCTAAACTAATAAACACTAATTAACCAAGAATGAAAGTAAACGAATTCAGATATTTAAAAAATATGTGTTAACTGGATTAGCAGGCGTAGTAAAAGTTATAGCTTATTATTACACTAATTAACCAGGAATTTATCGAAAATTGTTCACGTATACTGTAAAAAACACTATGTAAATTTTCTTTTGGTTTAAGTAAATAACATCGGAATTTGAGTTTGGTGTGTGTAAAGCTTCCCAAGATTTTGGCTGAGGAGAGCTGGATAGTAATCAAATAATTGGTGGCTGGCAATTTAGTCGTAACCCCAAATAAGGTCGGCTGCCAGTTCACTATAAATAGGAACCTCAAGTTGCGACAGCGAATTTCAAACATGAAGATTGGCGTCTTGGGCCTCTAAACATGTTTTCATCAGTTTTAGAGCAGACAGTCGTAAAGATGGACCAACACAAAGACAAGCTGAAATCGATAATGCTTTCAGCACTGTGGAAAGCATTAAAATGAACGCGTGAAAATTGAAATACTATGAATAATTTTCGTTAATTATCTCATGGGGAATTGTTCAAAATTTTAATAGTTACAGTACTTTATCTGTCCGACGGAATAATTTATTCCAAAAATATAAGAGCAGAGTGCTTAAGTTAACAATGTCATTTAACAACAGCAGAGAAACTAAATGATCCTCATAACCTGTTCCACATATTACATCTATTAAGATAGTAAATACCAGTTACTATTTGAGTATTTTTAATAGAGAGAACATTTTCTTTAAAATTTTATGTTTTGAAAATTCTCATATTATATACTGAAATGAATCTTTACAGAAATGCTGCAATAATAATAACTTTCTGTTAGCTCTGTAGCTAAGTTGAATGAAGTCTGTTATACTTAACGCAGTGCAACGTTCTAAAATAACACTCTACAAATACAGAAAAAGTAAAGTTTTAACCTTTTAGGGTGGTGTCAGCGTTAGTATGTCACGTTCTTACATGTATTTAAAGTAAAAAAATAACACTTTTAAAACTACTAATTAAAAGTTCCACTCTATATCACTCTTTCGATTGCTATCAGATCAGCAGTACAGCCAGCCCAAAATAGTTCTATCTGATAATTATAAAAAATAATTGTTTTTTTCTTTGTTAGCCGTGCTGAACATGAATTTTAGACGAAATTAAACCTAAGAGCAGATCAAACCCAAAAATTCGTTACACTCACAAAATGATGAGCAATAGATTATATTTTAGATTAAAATAAATTGCTTTTCCTATCGAATCTCTCTCAGTAAATTTTTTTTTTGTGAGATTCGATATACTACCTTTTCAAACCGGTATATTCCTCTAATCTAAATAGCATTTCCACACAAATGGCCTTTAAAAAAACCTACACTATGCAGTAGAATTCCTTATATCTATATAAATAAAATTAGACTTTTGTCTGTACATTTCTTGGAATTCAAAAATTTTGCGATTTCTATCCGTTTCAAGCACCCGGGAATCCGATGCGACCCTCAAAAAAAAGTTTGTCTGTCTGTCATTCTGTCATTCTGTCATTCTGTCCTTCTGTCATTCTGTCTGTGACGCTTTTTTTGTTTAAGCATCACGAAAAAACGACTGAAGCGAATGATATGAAATTGAATGTCATGATAGGTGGTCACTCAACTCAAAACATAGCCGTCGAATTTTTAAAAAATCTTGATTAGATTTTCAGATTTTGCGAAAATCGTTTCAAACTGCGTAAATTTGTGTTCGAGCATCCCGTAAAAACGACTGAAGCGATTGAAACGAATTTGGGTATCATGATAGGTGGTCACTCAACTTAAAACATAGGCGTCGAATTTTTAAAAAATCTTGATTAGATTTTGAGATTTTGCGAAAATCCTTTCCAACTGCGTAAATTTGTGTTCAAGCATCACGTAAAAACGACTGAAGCGAATGATATGAATTTGGGTGTCATGATAGGTGGTCACTCAACTTAAAACATAGGCGTCAAATTTTGAAAAAATCTTGATTGGATTTTGAGATTTTACGAAAATCCTTTCAAACTGCGTAAATTTGTGTTCAAGCATCACGTAAAAACGACTGAAGCGAATGATATGAAATTGGGTGTCATGATAGGTGGCCACTCAACTTAAAACATAGGTGTCGAATTTTTAAAAAAATTTGATTGGATTTTGAGATTTTGCGAAAATTTTTCAAACTGCGTAAATTTGTGTTCAAATATCACGTGAAAACGACTGAAGTGAATGATATGAAATTGGGTGTCATGATGGGTGGTCATTCGACTTCAAACATAGGTGACGAATTTTTAAACAATCTTGATTAGATTTTGGGATTTTGCGAAAATCATTTCAAACTGCGTAAATTTGTGTTCGCGCATCACACGTAATAACTGCTAAGGTGAAAAAATGATATTTGGTGAAATTAAAGGTGGTCACTCACCTTAAACTATATCATCTAATTAAAAATAATCGATCAGATTTCGAGATTTTGCGAAAATCCTTTAAAACTGAGTGAATCTTTGTTCACGCATTACGTAATAACGACTAAAGCGAATGATATGAAATTTGGTCACATGATAGATGGTTGCTCAACATAAACTATAGGTGTCCAATTTTTAAAATATTTTTATTAGATTTTGAGATTTTGTGAAAATTCTCTCAAAATACGTTTATATCACCTTAAAAATTATTTAAAAATATTTTTTGTTTTAAATATTTAAAATGAATTTGATTAATTAAAAGATGAGGAAAATTTGCTCATATCTTTAAAAGCCCACAGAAAATTCTCACTAAATTGTGATGTAATTATTGCTTAACATTAATGATAATGATTTAAAAGTTATTTCTTCTTTCTTCGCTTCCCATTCCTCTAAAAAGAAAAAAAATGAATGAATAACAAGAAGAAAAGGGTATTACGCTTTAAAAAATCTGTTGAATCTTTTTATTCGAAGGCTTAAATCCATGTTTTTTAATAATTCGTGAAATAGACTTTCCTTGCTGAAGAAAACTAATACATATTTTTTAAATGTCATCATTTTTCCTAAATTCCGCGGGGTGAGATGAAAATATAGTAAATAACAAAGCTTATGTTGCAGACTTAGAATTGCATACCTATTCAATACTTAACGATACTTGCATACTCAAGTATATTGAAAACATTAAAAAAATGGGAATTTTTCTAAAACAATTTAAAGAAAAGTATTGGAAAAAAAACTCACAAAGACTCAAATTTAAAGTGTTTAACTTTTTCTTTTACATATTGTGTGTTTTTCAGTGTCCGAATTTTCGCTATTTTCTGTACTATTTATTTGTTTATTTATTTTCTCTGCGTACTGAACTCGCTTTTAGATCTACAGAATGAAAAAAGTAAAAAAAATACGATAGAAGTAGCCATCGTAAATAGAAAACTGTAAAGAAACGCTAGTTTCAAGTTTAGATACATTTTTCATCTGAACAGAAGGGACAAATTTAATACATTTTGTTCGAAAGATTCTTTTTTTTTTTTTTTTCAAGAAAAATATTGTACTTCCAAAATACAAAATTTTGTTCATAAGATTTTTCTTGTCGTGTTTACATAAACAGCTGTGCCATGAAAAGAAGAACAATAAAAATCTGAAAGTGATTTAGACCAAATAATGAAAAAGAAAATGAAAGATCCTTGTAAAAAAACAAACTATAAGATTACACGCATTTTCTTGGTGAAAAATGAAAAGGAAACTAATGTGAAAAAAAAAAAGTTTTCGGACAGGGAAGATTGCACAGTTGGCTTTTAATGAATAGCACTAAAGGTTTTTTTTTTTAATCCCATAAAACTAATACAATATTTTCCAGATTATTCGCAAACTAATGAAGAGTAAAATGCATAAGTTGTAATCTTAATTCTATATTTTACTATCAGCCACTTTTTTGGTTAAGGCAAAGCTACAAGAAGGCTGTCTGCCTAAGGGACGGATGTCTTGGGCAGGAGATTTATTACATCACGGTGTATGACAGTTTAGAGACATTTATACATTTCAATATCAACAAAATAAGCGTTCATAACAGAGCAAAAATAACATTAATAGTTATATACTACAATACTTACGCGAACCTGGAGTTACGCGATTTTCAAATCACGTCGACTCGTCTTTTCTTTACTTCCAAATAACTCAGGTTTGAGATTTTAATGAGAAAATTTGTTATACATATGGATTATCTAAGAATTTAAAAATATTTATTTTCTAAATTATTGTTTTCTTTCCGGCCCCTATTAAAAATATTTTTCTGTATATATTTATATGCGAAATTATACCTCGACTTATGCGGTTGTCACTCGGTCTTACCTATCACGTAAGTTTGGGTATAACTGCATTACCAATTTTTAGGTTGATCTGATTTTGCTAGATTTAATTTGATCTAAAATTCATGATGAACAAGTCAAATTATTAGCCTTTTCACGGTGAGACTTAATTTCTGCAATTCATGATCTTAGAACTTATTTTAAAGAATAAAAACTTACTTTTTCATTTTCAGATATAACGCTTTTAGACCATAATGGTGCCCTGTGTTAGCAGTAGAAAAGTGATAAACAAAGGAACTTTTTTATTTCAAAGAAATCTAAGAATGCTACATACTAACGCTGACACCACACCAAAAAGTGTTAAACTTTGTTTTCTGTTGCATTTGTAGAGTGCTTCATGCTGCATAAGATGCTGCACTGCATTAAGTGTAATAGAGTTCATTTTGCTGAGTTACAGAGCATAACAGAAAGTTATTACTACAGAGTTCTGTAAAGAATCATTTCAGCATAGAAGTGAATTTTTCAAAACATAAAATTGTAAACAATGTTCTCTCTATTGAAAATACGCAAACAGTAACTCGTGTTTACTATCTTAATAGATGCAATAATAAGCTCCACTGCAGTTGTTGAATCACACTGTTTGTTAGCTTAAGCACTCTACTCCTATATTTCTGGAATAAATTATTCGATCCAGCATTTAAAATACGACAAAATTTATTTTATAATATGCTTATCTACTTCACACGTAAACGTCCGAAGTGAATTAGTTACAACTGTTTTAATTTTATGTAATATCCCTGGTGAGAATTAAGAAAAATTATTCATAGTAGTTCAATCTTTACATGTTCACTTTAACACTTACAACACTGCTGAAAGTATTTTTGTTATACAGGCTGAATTTCTATACATATGAATTATCTAAGATTTCCTTAACTTTTTTTCTAAAATATTGTTTGTTGTCTCCGGCGAATTAAAAATAATTTATAAGCAGATATTTACAGGTGAAATTATACCACGATTTACGCGGTTATGTCTCAGTCCCACCTACCGCGTGAATTCGGGTATTACTGTAGTGTATTGTTTATTCGGGTATTACTGTAGTGCAGCGGTTCTCAACCTTTTAACGTCGCCCCCCCCAACAAAGACAAACTCACGGTGGCGCCCCCTCCCCTCACATTTTTCAGCATATATTCAGTTTTTTAATCTTTAACAATGAACATTTAGTCGAATTTTTTTACAAAATAATATTATCAGTAAAGTTTGAATGAACATTTTAAGCGAAAATGGATATATTTTTGAGTAAAAATGAAAATAAATAAGATGATTTTTTAAAAACATGACTCACTACTTGCTCTTTGATTTTTATCACGACCCTCCACCCTGCAAACGCTCTGCGCCCCCTTGGGGGTCACACCCCACAGGTTGAGAATCGCTGGTGTAGTGTATTGTTTAGACTATCTCCAAAATCTTGCCAAATTTGGCACAAAAAAGATTCTCGTGTTGGTAAGTGTTCTACTATAGATGGGTCTAACATGATTTATTTCTGTTTCAGCTGTCATTTGGTGTAGATTAGATAAATAACAGAAGGTCCCCCATCAATATGGTTAATCTTTTTCTTGCAAATAAAGAAGCGTGAATCTTTTGTAACACTTGAATTGGTCGTTTGGCAGAGTTTCTTGCTTTTGTGTGTGTGTGTGTTTATAGAAGTTTTTAATTAAATTTAGGGCTTACAGAAATCAATATAGTGGCTTTCTAAAATGTGATTGATCTTAGTAAACGATTATTTCAACTGAAAGTGCATTGACTTTTTTAAAGTTTTGGTATTCTTTTAAATAACAGATTTTATTGCCGTGTTTGCTCTTCATCATACACGCACAGTACTTAATAATATTCGAGGATTTTTACCTTAAATTATTTAGAAAATATATCAGGATACAGTGATGGTACAGTGACCAAAAACTTCCAAATTCCATGCTCGAAAATTTTGTTGAAAGAGGCCTCCGAACATGAAAATCTCTAAGAAGATGCCGTCCTAGTAGGTCGTTGTCACGACAGTTTTTCTTATACAAAAAGACTTTCAGAACAACGATTGGAATCTAGTTTAAAATGGAAAGCGAAGACAACTTAGAAAAAGAAATGGAAATTTCTGCATGATAAATGAGAATTGAAATGTTCACGAATGGAATTCTTTTTTTCGATTCTTAAAACGTTTTATTTGGTTTAAAGTGCGCATCTGTATATATTATTTAGAGATTCTGACTAGAAAATTTGATTTTCATACGTGTAGCAAAACATATATATATATATATGTTTATGTTCATAGTTGACCTTATTAAAAGCGGCTTACAGCAAAATTTGGGTTTGGACACCTCCGTTAGTTTAAGCACCAACGTTAATTAAGAGCGGTGCTGCGGTGGCCTAGACTAAAAACTCCGTCCCGCCCACAGATCCGCAAAAGCAGCACTCGGCTTGGTCAGTGCTTGGGAGGGTGAACCCCTCTCGCGTCTCTACTGTTGTGGGACCGTGTACGGTAAAAGGAGCTCGTTCACTTAGAATCTGCCGTGGCTCAAATGTACTCCATGTTTAACGCTACCTCTGGGGTTACCGATTTCAGATGGTTGGTCCCTCATCTGGAATTAGTTCGAAATTAGGATGACCCCGAGCTAAGTCGGACTTCTTCCCACTGGGGCTCATTATAAGGGAAATCGCCCCCTTCCGCTCATCGTCTTCCTATATGGGGTATCTATCAATACTCCACACGCAATTGGAACAACAGCAACAACAGTGGCCCTTTCTTTCAAGGAGTTCTCGAACGTCGAAATTACCAGTTAGTATAAAAACATCTTTTTTCTTAAATTTGAGTTTTGACGTTTAGAAAAAGAGCCGTTTAATACCATTTTTATGTTTATTTTGAGCTTAAAAAATAAAAATATTTAAAAATACACACATTTTTATTTTTTATTAACTGTTTTTAAATGTATTCTATACCGTAATGCACGTAAATAGACGATTTTTCGAATATTAAGAAAACAACTCTCCAAAGGTAAACGAGCGCTATAATCGATTTACTTGCAGAGAAATTGCAAATTTTGATTTCTTAGCGCCTAAAACATTCGTCTTAGACTGATAAACCTTAGAAGAATAAATTCCTTACTCTGCATGTCTCGTCGATACGGATACTTTTAATAAAAAATGTATATGCAGTTGGGTCACGCTATAACGCTATCCATCATACGCGAATGGATATTACGCGAGGTTTTCAAGAGTAACGTATCTCAGAGCTAACGGGAACTCCTCGCCCACAATACGAAATTTTTCTCCGGCAGTTCACCTCGTTCGTACAGAACTATACTTAATTTGTGAGTAGGAGACAGAGGGTGCATTCGTAAACGACAAACTCGTTGCACGAGTTTTCGTAAGAAGACTGGAATGCGTTTGTTCAGTGGTATCAGTTTCTTTTGCCTTTGCGGACAACTTCAGTTTATTCGGTTTCCTCGCCTAGTGAATGTGTTTGTTTTTAATTCGAGTATGTTGTTATATATTTTATCACGAGTTTTTAGTGCATACTTCAATATAAAATCAGAAGGATTTAAAAAAAAAGAATGGCCATCATTGAAGTGCACTGATCAAAATTTAGAAATTTCAACTTAAACTTGAATTTTTTCAAAAGTATTTAGCAAGAGAAGTTCAAATTCCTCTAATAGCGGTTTAAATTAATCCCAGCACTAAAAATATGCATTTTTATATTTACTAAAATGAAAACTACTAGACAATAATTACCTTTGAAATATTATGTACCTCCGTTGTAGTTTCTAGCGCGTGCATGAATTTCCTCCTTTAAAAAACATTCGCAGCTTCAGCAAACGTAAAATAGTTTTCATAACAACGTCCGTTAAAGTCCGTTACCACCTTTTGGGGACACCCTGTATTTTAAAAATGTTAAGTTTATTTTTCGACTATCAGTACTCGTGGCGAATTCGCCAGTTTATCATTTTAGATCAAGTTTTGATTAAGTTTTAACACAACATCTTCATATCTCTGACATTTTTAAGATATAATCCTCAAATTTTGTATGCTATCCCATGGGTGTACGAGGCACATTTTACTAATTGGATTTGTTTTTTTTTGAGCTGGGGTCGCATACAAATTTTAAAAGTGTAACATTTCGTAAATGAGCGAGTAGAATTTTTTCATATTTCCGACTTTATTTTGAACATTTTTTCAATTTTCGCTGCCCTCTAATAGAAAAAGAATTAAAGCCCAGTACCACCTTTATGGGACACCCTGTATGCCCTACTTTTTATGCATTATTTGGATAGTGCATAAAACAAATGTTATCATTTCCTATAATTTTCAACGCAAGTGTGATTTTAAAATACGTCGCTGGTTGAAAAAATAAGTTTGCAGCGAAGTAACTTTTAACGAGTTGCATGCGCAGATATTTATACTGCACGTGCCCTGCTGTTCGATGACTGCAAGTTTGATGATTTCACGCTCAAAAAATTCCACACAAAGTACTCTCGCTTCTGGATTCTCCCAGCGAGAAGCCTTCTATTAGGAAGATGTCGCGAAAAGTTTTTCTTAGAAAAAAAGACATGCATTCAAAAGAGTGATTGAAATGTAGATAGATTTAAATTGAAAGAGCAGAAAACTGGGAGAAAGGAATCGAAATTTCAGCATAAAAAAATATAAAGAAATTTAAAATCGAAATGCTTCACATACGCGTCGCTTTCAATTCTTAAATCTTTCGTTCCACCAGGACAAACCCCTTGTACATTTCCCCAGACTCTTGGCAATGGGGTGGGAACAATTCAACGGCATTTTCGTTGCAAATAATCTGAATTTTCTTTCTCCGTTTAAAGTACTAAAATAGAGTGGCGTTGAGAGTAAAATCGAGGAATGTTTTTATTCCATTTCGATCTGTAGTAAGTGTTAACAAATCATAGTAAATTAATATACTTTTAAGAATTTCAACAACATAGCTTAGTTTTTCTATTACTCATTTTAGTATTTAAGTTGGTGATTAGTATAAAAAAAATTCATGATTTTTGATGAACTAATTTTTTTGAAAATAGGTATCGGACACTAATTTTGTCAGTTTTTAATTAATTCTCGAATGAAACTTGAACTCGACTTACTCAGGCATCAGAAGCATAAACCAATTCTACTCTCAAACATAGTTATCACTTTGTAACTGTAATACTGCAGATCGAATGATGGTAACATCATGTTAACAAATGATGGTAAATTTATATACTATTAAGAAATTCAACAACATAGCTTAGTTTTTCTATGACTCATTTTAGTATTTTAGTTGGTGATTAGTATAAAAAAATTCATGATTTTTGATGAACTAATTTTTTTGAAAATAGGTATCGGACACTAATTTTGTCAGTTTTTAATTAATTCTCGAATGAAACTTGAGCTTGACTTACTCAGGCATCAGAAGCATAAACCAATTCTACTCTCAAACATATTTATCACTCATGTACATGTGGTTGCACAAGCACCCATGTACTGTGGTTGCACAATGTGGTAGGAGCAATACAACGGCGTTTTCGTTGCAAATAATCTGAATTTTCTTTCTCCGTTTCAAGTACTAAAATAGAGTGGAGTTGAGAGTAAAATCGAGGAATGTTTTTATTCCATTTCGATCTGCAGTAAGTGTTAACAAATGATGGTAAATTAATATACTATTAAGAATTTTAACAACATAGCTTAGTTTTTCTATTACTCATTTTAGTATTTTAGTTGGTGATTAGTATAAAAAAAATTCATGATTTTTGATGATCTAATTTTTTTGAAAATAGGTATCGGACACTAATTTTGTCAGTTTTTAATTAATTCTCGAATGAAACTTGAACTTGACTTACTCAGGCATCAGAAGCATAAACCAATTCTACTCTCAAACATATTTATCACTCATGTACATGTGGTTGCACAAGCACCCATGTACTGTGGTTGCACAATGTGGTAGGAGCAATACAACGGCGTTTTCGTTGCAAATAATCTGAATTTTCTTTCTCCGTTTCAAGTACTAAAATAGAGTGGAGTTGAGAGTAAAATCAAGGAATGTTTTTATTCCATTTCGATCTGCAGCAAGTGTTAACAAATGATGGTAAATTAATATACTATTAAGAATTTCAACAACATAGCTTAGTTTTTCTATTACTCATTTTAGTATTTCAGTTGGTGATTAGTATAAAAAAAAATTCATGATTTTTGATGAACTAATTTTTTTGAAAATAGGTATCGGACACTAATTTTGTCAGTTTTTAATTAATTCTCGAATGAAACTTGAACTCGACTTACTCAGGCATCAGAAGCATAAACCAATTCTACTCTCAAACATAGTTATCACTCATGTACATGTGGTTGCACAAGCACCCATGTACTGTGGTTGCACAATGTGGTAGGAGCGATACAACGGCGTTTTCGTTGCAAATAATCTGAATTTTCTTTCTCCGTTTCAAGTACTAAAATAGAATGGAGTTGAGAGTAAAACGAAGAATGTTTTTATTCCATTTCGATCTGCAGTAAGTGTTAACAAATGATGGTAAATTAATATACTCTTAAGAAATTCAACAACATAGCTTAGTTTTTCTATTATTCATTTTAGTATTTTAGTTGGTGATTAGTATAAAAAAAATTCATGATTTTTGATGAACTAATTTTTTTGAAAATAGGTATCGGACACTAATTTTGTCAGTTTTTAATTAATTCTGGAATGAAACTTGAACTCGACTTACTCAGGCATCAGAAGCATAAACCAATTCTACTCTCAAACATAGTTATTACTCATGTACATGTGGTTGCACAAGCACCCATGTACTGTGGTTGCACAATGTGGTAGGAGCGATACAACGGCGTTTTCGTTGCAAATAATCTGAATTTTCTTTCTCCGTTTCAAGTACTAAAATAGAATGGAGTTGAGAGTAAAACGAAGAATGTTTTTATTCCATTTCGATCTGCAGTAAGTGTTAACAAATGATGGTAAATTAATATACTATTAAGAAATTCAACAATATAGCTTAGTTTTTCTATTACTCATTTTAGTATTTTAGTTGGTGATTAGTATACAAAATTCATGATTTTTGATGAACTAATTTTTTTGAAAATAGGTATCGGACACTACTTTTGTCAGTTTTTAATTAATTCTCGAATGAAACTTGAACTCGATTTACTCAGGCGTCAGAAGCACAAACCAATTCTACTCTCAAACAGCGCTATCCCCCATGTACATGTGGTTAACTTGCATGTTAAATCCAGGCACTGATTTCCAGCGTTGCACTCGGAGCAAGTGCCCGGGCCTCCAAAGAAACAAGGGGCACCAAGTTAGCTTTTAATATGGAAGAATTTGAGCATTTTGATTTGAATTCAAAACAGAAGACTGTGTATTGTTAGTATTGTTTAGTATTAGTAGTGGCAGTCATTCTGTTTCAAGACTATGCTGCATTAAAATAATGCTTTTCATAAATTTACAGTATCCCTCAGTTCACAGTCGAGGCATGGATCACCTAGCGGCACGGAACCCATAACTTTACAAATTCTCAGAAAGGAAATTCTACGTGAAGTGAGACAAAACATTATGTGGACAGTTCGATAAGTTCGTGTAAAGTCTAAACGATGGCTCTACTAAATCGTCTGACGGCTACATCCGTTTTCTAGCAACCTTTGGAGATTCGTTGACAAAGTTTCTTTTGGATGTAAAAAATTTTTTCGATAAAAATTTTCCAAATGAACACGTTCCCTCCCCTTCACCAGCGGAGACACAGAAGAATAATTTTTATCCCTGCGTCTTTGTAACGTAGGCCATGGACATAACAACTTTCCTTTCTACCGTTAACTACTTGTCTTTCTACGTTATAATAACACATGAAAATTATTCTTGTGAGTAACTCATCAACAACAGCAACAAGAGAAACAATACAGCACAGCTACTATCATACCTTCTTAACCCTTTGAGACGCAACCCTTTCCCAATGCTGAAAAAAGGACAGCCGTTGCCATCGCACAGCCAGCTGTCGTCAAAAAAGGGTCTCTAAATCTGTGGCACGCGATGAACGTTTCGATCGTCCGCCATCTTGCTGGTAGTTAAGTCGAGCGATGGCAACGTCTGCCCTTTTTTTTCAGCATTGGGCAATCTGTCCAGCTGTTCTCGCATTCTTCCATTTTTCAGCAGATGTCAGTGTTGTTAAAAATAATCGTGACCATTTCTTTACGGGAAATGACGTGCTAAAAAAGTAAAGGATTCTCGTGGAGCTATGTCACCCGCAACTATTTTTATAGAAATCCAATCTATTCTTCGTGACTGGCAACAGTCAAAATGTCAGAGTTGGGTGTTCCCAGAGTGGTAACACTGCGCATTAAAGGGTTAACCGTTTCGTAATACTGAGTCTTTTGCTTCAAAAACATGCAATGGCTTTGATTTGCGGGTGCATCTATAATGTAATATCGGTACCACCACACACACAAAAAAACACGAATCCGCACATTTTACGATTTTTATCAAAATGCATTTTTGCTGTACACTCTACCAAAGCCCCAAACCTAAGAGTTCATATGAAAACTGACCATTGTGTTTCATATTAATACAATTAAAACTGAAGAAACGAAACTTTAAACGTTATTTTCTCGAAGTAAATGCAGGTTCGCGTTATTGGCGTAGTGGTAGTGATCATATCATGGGCCATACTGATTCATATTACTAAAGCCATCTCTCAATCTAGCTTTAAATTTCATTTCATTTAAAATGAATCAGTGAAAATAGTGACATCATTACGATTAAGAATCAAATGAAAAAAATATAGATTCTGGGTAAAGTAACGCCTCTACAAATAATCTACTGACAGTATTGGTGTAAAAACAATATAAGTTAAAATCATGTACAAAATACGCTTAAATTAATAGTGAATGACCAATATAAGCTAATTCGAAAATACATTATTGCATCTGCTTAGAAATAAAGAAATATAGCATTACTCAATTTTTCATAATAGGTTTGCACAGCGGGCATTTTCATCGGACTCCATATGTAAAATAACCTTGAATAACCCTTTGAGGCGCAACCCTATCCTATGCTGAAAAAAGGGCAGTCATTGCCATCGCTCGACTTAACTACCAGCAAGATGACGGACATCGAACCGTTCATCGCGTGCCACAGATCTAGAGACCCTTTTGTGACGGCAGCTGGCTGTGCCCCACAGCGTTTCGATCGTCCGCCATCTTTCTGGTAGTTAAGTCGAGCGTTGGCAACGACTGCCCTTTTTTTCAGCATTGGGCAATCTATCCAGCAGTTCTCGTATTCTTCCATTTTTCAGCAGATAAATACAGATTCAGCAGTATTCAGCAGTATTACAGCCGATTCAGCAGTAAAAATAATCGTGACATTTTTTTTACGGGAAATGACGTGCTAAAAATAAAGTATTCTCGTGGAGCTATGTCACCCACGACTATTTTTATAGAAATCAAATCTATTCTTCGTGACTGGCAACAGTCAAAACGTCAGAGTTTGGCGTTCCCAGAGCGGGAACACTGCACGTTAAAGGGTTAAAGCCGTCACGTGGTGTAGCGGCTGGAGAACCATTCTATCACACCTTGGCGTGGGCGTTGATACCTATGGGCAGGGAGGGGTCATTTCCCCTACTCTAGCTTCCATAATACCTTTAGGATTTACTAGAGCTCTGTATTTACGTACTGGTATATAACATAGAACTGGTTCAACGCAAAAATACACTATCTTTCTGACGCAGGACCCTTGACTTTCTCAACTCCGTCCCCCCTCCTACAAACAATCACGTGGGAGCCTATGCACCTTAAGACCGAATTCGATTGCCAGCTTGGACTTATTGTTAATTTATGTTAATTTTGCGTCCATTCATATAGGGCCGCCTACTACATGCGCCCATAATAAAATAGCCAATAATTCAGCCCCATGCAGGGTCCAACGCTTGGATCCTGCCCTTGATGGATAAAAAAAAATCTAGAATAAATCTTTGGCCTTACTTAAATCGATGGCAAGAAAATCCATAATTTTACTAAAAAGAAAAAATCGCAGAAAGCGTTCCCTTCTGGAATTTACCAGCGAGAAATATTTTATAATAGGCAGATGACACGAGAGAGTAAAAAAGAGATTTTCAAAGGAGTCATTGAAATCGGAAGGTAAAAGAATTCGGAATCAAAATTTTCTGCATACGGGTAGCTTCCGATTGTTAGATATTTTATACTACCAGAGATAACTTCAGTACGTTTCCCTTACTCTTTCCTGTGGAGTTTTAAATTTCAAATGCGTAGTTCTTCGTAAGTAATTTGAAGTTTCTTTTTAAATAGCAAGATAAAGTTGAGAGAATAAATTTGCAAAATGATATACTTTTTTCTTCTTGTACTTTCATTTGAAACATGAATAAGCTTTTGACAATCCATTTTAAATTTTAAAATAAGTTGTTTTTCTTAGAAGCTAATTTAACCCTTTAAAGCGCAGTGATCCCACTCTCGGAACACCCAACTCTGACGTTTTGACTGTTACCAGTCACGAAGAATAGATTGGATTTCTATAAAAATAGTTGCGGGTGACATAGCTCCACGAGAATCCCTTACTTTTTAGCACGTCATTTCCCGTAAAAAAATTTTCACGATTCTTTTTAACAGCACTGACATCTGCTGAAAAATGGAAGAACGCGATAACAGCTGGATAGATTGCCCAATGCTGAAAAAAGGGCAGTCGTTGCCATCGCTCGACTTATCTGCCAGCAAGATGGCGGACGATCGAAACGTTCATCCGCCATCTTGCTGGTAGTTAAGTCGAGCGATGGCAACGGCTGCCCTTTTTTCAGCATTGGGAAAGGGTTGCGCCTCAAAGGGTTAAATAGCAAGATAAAGTTGAGAATAAATTTGCAAAATGCTATATTTTTTTTTCTTGTAATTTCATTTGAAACATGAATAAGATTTTGACAATCCATTTTAAATTTAAAAATAAATTGTTTTTCTTGGAAGCTAATTTAAGTCAGACAGTCTGACTAATTCAGGGGCAAGCGGAGGTACTGCCCGTCAAACAAGGGCCCCGAAATCAAGACATGTTCCTACTGTATTTGGCAGAAATGTTTTATTTTTAGAAAAAAAAAATTCCTCTCCCTCTCTGCTTAAGTAATTCTTAAAAAATAAACTAAACTCAAAAGATTTTAATAAAACTTTTAGAGAAAAGTAACGAATGTCTTGTCAATACGTTTTGCGCTTCCAAAGATACGCCTTTTTTCAGTAGCAAAAAAGTTCCATTTACAAGAGTAGAAAGCCTGAAACTTACTTAAACCTGTAGCTACTGACTAATTTTTAATTTTTGTAAACTAAATGGATATATATTAAAGGGGCCCCCATAATAAATGTCTGCCCCAAGTCCGTCGGGCTCCGATTCAGTGCTCGCGTTGTATTAGTAAATAGATATTTTTGAAAAAAAATGACCGTCATTTTTTGAAACCGCGGGCCAAAGTTTTACTCGCAGAATTTCAGTCAATTTGTATTAATACAAAATTCATGAAACATGCCATTTCACATTGTAATGCGAAATATTTCACAAAGATGATGTTCACAAGTTGTGAAGCGAAAATTATGATAAGTGCTGCGCCTGCAATGTTTCACACATTTTGACTTTCCCAGGTTGGCAAATCTGCAAAGTTATTCTTATGTTCGATGCATACGGTATATTAAATAAAAATCTTCGTGAAAAAACACACATAACATGTTACTTGTAACTTGAGTTACAAGTTACAAGTAACATCTTATGTGTGTTTTTTCACAAAGTTTTTTAGTTAATTTATCGTTTAACACCAGTATTTTGAGTGTTTTGTTTTTCGCATACGGTATGTTCGGTTCATGACGATGCTTGCTTGAAGTACCAATCTTCGGGATTGAAGTTTAAGATTTGTAGGTGTTTCTAAACACAAGCACATGTCAGTCTTCTCTTACTAGCTTTGATCTTAATATTTAGGAGTAAAATCGTTAACTACATGCGAAAAAAATGAATAAAATAGCGTATTATTTAATCTATATTTTAAAAAGTAATCCTTTTTTCTTAAACTTTTTAATTTGACTCACATTTTCTAAAAATTGGTTCTTCCTTTATTGATAATGAGTCCGACTGACTCGCAGATTTTTCACTCCAGAGAAAGCACAGCTCTAATTTAATGTGCATAGATTTTGTATGTATATAACTACACCTTATGATTTAAAAAAGCACATTTTCTTAATTTTAAAAGCCTTTGTGAAGAAAAAAGAATATTGACAAATCTAAGAAAAACTTTAGTTTATTCGTAAATCAAAAGGTATCTCATCTATCAGCTGCGATCACCTACTAAACGGAATGGAGGCTTTCAAACCAATCTCAACGCCCTGTTCCGCAAACTAACTTTGGACTCAGCTATTTTTAATAACTAAGGTACCCGTTTGAGGCGTTTTTTACTGTGCATCCCATTGGTTAACCAACCACTTCAATTTTAGGAGAATACCTAATTAAATTTAACGACCCACATACACACAACGTTATAACAATCAATCTAGTATGAACACGCATTCTTTTTACATTAATAGCTGGACTCTGAATTAATAGAAACAGTCTTTTTTCTTTTTGTTATACTTAGCAAGTATCCTTTAATAGCATTCCAAAAAATCATTCTTTTACTTTGAATAATACTTAAATGACTGTGATCTAATAAACACAATTTATTAATAAATCTATTCTATAAGTTAAATAGAGCCTTTACTGAGTTAACTGTAAATGACTCAATAAACGTTATTTATATTATAAGAATTTCCAAAAATAAATTTATGCAGACTTTAAACATATTATTGCATTTATATAAGTAAACAAAAGTGTTTGAAATAATTAATTTGTACTACAAGAATTATTTATATCATAAACATTTCCAGAAATAAATTACATCCCTTACTACAATCCCTTAATACAGACTTCGAACATTTTATTGCATATATATAAGAAACAAAAATGTTTGAAAAAATTAATTTGTGCTACCAGAATTTTCATCTGAATTTCCCATGCAGATATTTAGATCTCGAACTCTTGGAGTGTTCCCTACCCGGTGAAGAAATTCACATAATTCCAAATCGTTCAAAAATGCTTCCGAAAAAATTATTAGAAAATAATTTTTTTGGAAGCATTTTTGAACGATTTCAGTAGTGTAGACGTTTTCAGTGAGAAGCATTTTATTAGTCAGATGCCGCGAAAGTTTTTCTTAGAAGTCGAGAAACTTTCAAATTTCCTTTTTCGTTCCATCCTAAGCCAAATATTATGATAGTAATGTTATGAAACTTTTTTAAAACACTCTAAAGGAGTGGAATGAAACTCTACTCTGAATGTAAGGAAGTTATTTTTAATGTTATTTAAGTTATTAATTTGTAAATTGGGGCGTATTTTTATCATGTTTGTGCACGTAAAATATTTAACTTCTGATCTTTCAATTAAGACTTTAGCTTCTCTAATCTTTAAGTTTTATGGATCTACCATGGCCGAGTGGATAAGACACTGACCATGGTAAATGGCTGAAGTGTGAAGGTCCAGGGTTCTGTCTTACCGTGCGGCGGTTGATCTAACTGTTTGGAGTTTTAGTCGGTTTCCTCCAAATGTAGCGTGGATATGTGATAGAACCCCTAAAAAGGTCCTCCGCCCAAGGCGATTCCGTCCTAATCAGATGCGACTTGTTTACGCTTGCCACAACACAAAACGTTCAATTAAGATTGCTAAAGTTAAGAGACTGGTTCATTCCCTCAAGGAGGTCGCAAACGTCAAAATAAAAATATCTTCATTTAAATTTAAATTTTGATGCTTTGTAAACCTGCAATTTTATAGGAACTTTTATGCATGCTTTGAGCCTGAAAATCAAAATATTTTGAAACATACACAAGTGCGCAATTCATTAACAGTTTTTACCTATATTTTATCACATAATAAGTAAAGAATTTTATTTTTGTTTAAAAAATCACCTATGAAGTGGCAACCAGGGCGTAAAAGCGTAAATTCATTTTTTGTAAGAATTTGGTGCAAGAAATCATTTTGTAAATTCACGTGTTCATTAAATTGAATCAGTTAAGATCATTATCTCATTCCATTTATCAATCCAGCATTACAAAAACTTATCTCTATCTTGATTCATAGTTTACTGGGCGTTTCAAACTATTTGACCAGTGTAACACTTTTTAAACTATTGACTTTATTATTACACTTTCAGCTAGGGAAATTGCTATGAGGGCATGAAGTAACTTGTTATGCCATCAATTTTCTAAGAGGCCAAATATTTTTAAAAAATGGATAATATAACTTGCTACGATCCTGCTACAAAAATCTGGTAATGGGTAAACGATAAAACAGCCAAAAAAGTCTGGACAACGATTATAATGCTTCATTCGACGAATCAAAGCACCAATATCTCACAGAAATACATAATTTAGTAACACAGGCAACGGCAAATCAGTAACCGTCGTAGCAATAACGCTATCATTAACCGTCGTAGCAATAACGCTAAGTGCAGCGTCCGCGTATCGCTCTGCAGTCTATCACACACTAACTTGCCAATGAGAGTGCCTCCTTTATTGATAGATTTCCAAGCGGACGTGACGTCACATGGAATGTGGCATCATTTTTCTAGACTTCTCCAGTAACTTCTTTCTTAATTGAGATACAGTAGAATCTCGATAATTAGAGGTGGACAGGACCGAGCCTACCTCCAACAATCGAAAACTCGAATTATCAAATTCATAAAATTTAATGAGCATATAAATGGAAATAAAGCAATTTTTAAATTTCATTACCTATTTAAATGCAAATGTACTTACATATTACATTACTGGTGATAGCAACAGGTTAATTATACGTGAAAATAATTCTCAATTGTATTTGTATTAATACGTTGACCCGTTTCCGTGCAGTAACATGGGGCCATCGTTAAAACAGCATGTCGACGCCCTCTCCTCCTTTCTCCCTCCCCCCAATGGGAGCTCATACCTACGGGCAGGGAGGGCCATGCCCCCCCCAACTCTCCGGTAAAGCATATTTTGCCGTATTAATTTACGTACTAATATAACGTAGATGTGGTTCAACACTAAAATATAATATTTTTCTGGGGCTGGACCCCCTTACTTGGTTTCCCCGCTTCAAACAGTCATATGGGCCCCCATGATCCCCCGTACGTATCATCGTATCATAGAAATATCTGTGTGGAAAGTATAGGAGAATACACGAAATTTCTTTGGAAGGGATATTTCCTAAGATGGCTTCCAGGTGCGCCAGCTATTTAAATTTTGTGGTACGAAATAATTTGTTTTATGTATTGTGTGTTTGTTTTGTGTGTCTGTTGGTCATTATTTTGAAACTAAACTGATTTTTTCATTAACTCGGATTTATGGGAAACTCGAACAATCGAGATTCTACCTGCACCCTAAATTCCACCAGTTTCGATAACTTCCTTTTTGTCGCCAATCGTTTCGCCAAGTCACCAAAATAGTCGGTAAGGTCAAGGGTTCACATCCTCATTTCACTTGCAATAACGCCTGTATAACTCTCGCTTTTCCGCAACACATATTACGGCGAGAAAGCAACATTATAAATTTGTAACAATATTTTACTTTATGTTAATATTGCACATTTTTGTTTAGATTTAAAAAATGTTTCGTTATTTAGGTGGTGAACTTCTTGTTTCACAGACAAAAACTTATCTTTTAGGTAAGTTTTACCAACATTAGCTTTCTGGTATTAAAATAAATCCCTATAATTAACAAATTAAATCTTTCTAGATTTTTATTTTAAAAGAAGCATAATTCTTTTCGCGCATTTTTTATGTAGATATAAATGTAGGTTATAATGACTTCAAGAAATTTAATAATTAAATGAACAAGAACTAAAGTAAAATATGTAACTACTCATACGACCAATTTGAAGATTCAAAAAAATATGATAAATAGAAAGAATTTTTTTTCATATGCCATGAAGTATTATGGGGGAAAAAAGGAGTTTTTTGCAAATGACCTCATGAAATTCGAACTTCCTTTTTCCTTCACTGGACTTTTTCGAATACAGGGTCACCCTAGAAAGTTACACTCACACACACACACACAAATATATATATATATATATATATCAGTGGCGTAGCCAGAAATTTTTCATGGGGAAGGTTACGACTACTGCAACTCTGCAACTCACATATATGTATGCGTGCGTGTGATAAGGGAGTGAAGAATATACATTTTGTATGGCCAAAACTTTCTCATGGGGGTTTGTGATCTCCCTATCCCCCCCCCCTTGGCTACGCCACTGATATACATATATATGACGCCACGGACGTAGCTATAGCGTTCACATACGAGGGGTACAGTACTATGTAGGAGGAATAGGGACCTTTCTTTCTATAAAATTTGATTGCCCGTAAATTTTACAATAAATAACTTGTAAACATTTCAGTTACATTACAAATTTTTAATCTCTATAGTAAATGCTGTATTACCCATTGAAATATAGAGTTTACAGATGTATATTCGGAAAAATTAGCATTATATATATATATATATATATATATATATACATATATATATATATATATATATATATATATATACATATATATATATATATATATATATATATATATATATATATATATATATATATGAGACGTCAGATATTTCAAATAAAGTTTCAGAGTTAAGGCAGGTAATATGGTTTATTGAACATTACATTTAAGTTACAACTTAGAATGAGAAGAGGGGAGGGGAGACGGGTACAAGAATCAGCGTGGACTCATTAAGCAGTTCCAGTGGCAGAAGTCTCTCGATTTTCGATGTGTGGGAGTATTTACGCTTACCACACCACGTGGTTTGCGAAGACATAACTCCGCCTCTCTCTTATCTCTGATCGAACCACACACATTTACCAACATGACCCGCATCCGGGGCTACAAGGGCGTGGGGACACGTGTACATCTAAAGAACTCAGAATCGACGGCCTGATGTCTGGCAAATAACAAAATAAATAAAACATAGCTCCAGAGCGCGCGTGGCAAGTATGACAGGAAAGGAAAACTTACAGTGAAAGTACCGCTTGAACAATACTCAAACTAGTAAAACCCAAATTACCTTTTTATACATTACATATATATATATATACAGCGAAATATTTATACAGTAACTAACTCTTCGAAACGCCTCTTATTCGATGAGTCAGAATTCCATAATTTCACGCTCAAAAAATTTCCAGAAAACGTTCCCTTCTGGAATTTCCCAGCGAGAGAAGCCCTCTATTAGGCGGCAGCTGTCATGGGAAGTTTTTCTTGGGAAAAAGAGAGATATTCAAAGGAGTGATTGAAATCCAGTTTAAAATTGAAAGTGCTGAAAACTCGGAGAAAGGAATTGGAATATCTTGACGAAATAAAAAAAAATAAAGGAAGAATTCAGAATCGAAATTCTCCCGTAGGAGTTGCATCCGATTGTTAGACTTCTTTCTTCTTTTCGCCAGGGGACTCACCTCTTGTACGTTACGTCAGAGTTTTGCTGTGAAATGGGAATAATTCGATAGTGAAGCTTTTCGCATACTTTGCAAACAATGTGATTATTTTTGTGATGTATACTGAGACAGAGAAAGTATGAGACTTGATTTGAAGTATCGAGTAACACGTACCAAGTAAGTGCTTTTTCGTTCACGCCGATATTTTCTGTCTTCATAATGTGTGGAAATTTCTGCAAGCATAATATGTGGACACAATTTTCGTCGACAAGTTTTCGTTGCAGTTTTCAATAGAGCTGCCGGACAGCGGAGAAGGGGAGAATAAAATGTAAAAAACCGCCAAAGTTTGCAATTTTTTATACTTTATCGCCTTGTTTAGCATCAAAAAACATGTCCCCAAAATTGGAACTAGCTTGGCGATGGCGATATCTTCTATATTTGGCAAGAAGCTGGTAAACTCTACAAAGGAGAAGCATGGATAAAATATGGCTGACGAACACTGTAAAATATTTTTAGAAAGCGATTTCAATATAGATTTCAATCCCAAAGAAGTGTTTTATAAAACAAGAAACCAAATACGATACACACATGGATTATGATACACTTTCCATAAATATTTAAGGAGGTGAACTAATAATATACCTAACAAAGATTGTTAACAGTTTTCGTAGGAGATTTTATTACAGATTTTAATTTTGAAATTAACTAAATTATAAGGTGGGAGGTGCGAGGCTCAAACCCCGATCGCGACGGTCGACCTAGCCGTTCGGAGTTTTCCAGCCTCACGGAGGGCATTCCCCCTATAGGTCTAGGACATTAGTGCAGACCATCGTCCTTTATCCATAAACACAAAACTGAAATGAACTCACCACAATATTTAAATCAATTTATTTTGTGCCCGAAACAAGGCTTCCAAATGCAGTTGACAAGCATGGAGAAAATTAATGAGGACATAAAGTAACTATTTAATAAGACAGAGCATAATATTGCGAAATTAAGTTGTGGAAAATTCGGTAACATAATGGGCATAAAAAAAAATTCTGCAGGACCAAATATAATAAGCAGTAGGGGGAAAAAAAGTTGCTGGATAATTTAGTTATTTATAAAGAGGCAGAAATGTAATATTTCATTAGATTTTTTATTAATAAAAATGGCTTTAATTTTTTTATAAGTTTACCATTGCTTGTTTGATCAATTTATGTAGAGGGACAATGGATTTTCGATTTTTAACTTTTATGTCTATATTTTGGACACTATTTTGATGATTTTTAATTTTAAAACAAACCAAATATATTTTATTAAGTCTGTCTTCGTTTCCAAAAGCTTTATGAGAAAGTTTTATCAACAAACTAAAGAAAACTCAGTGCCAATGAATTCAAGGGACATGATTCATAATATTTTTTGGGAATCGTCCATAATAATATTTCCTCCTTAAAACATTTTTTGGAGAAAAAAAAGTAGGGTTTTAAATAAAAAAGAACTGTTTGCAAGATACCATAATGGTAATTACTTTTGACATTTTGAAATTTTTATTGGATTTTTTCGTTTTACAGTTAGTAAGAAATGCAATTATGATTCCGTTTTATTTTTCCTATCTGCGTAGCAAATGGCTGGTTCCATTACACATCTGAAAGTTAAACAACAGAAGTATTTGGCAGCTAGAACTGTCATCAAATGAACATGAAAGGAACAACATCGGATCATTTTGAGAATTGCTCAACTTATATCATTACTTTAAGTACATGTCTCATAAGATGGAAATATCACTAAGCATAATGACGAGTGCTAGCAAAAAAGAAAAAAGACAGAGAGAAAGAAAGAAAAGAAACTGACATTAACCGAATATTTCACGTGTTTTTTCATTAAGTATAGAGTCAGGGCAAATATTAATAACATACTTCAGTTTACATTTTTTGAGATACATTTCTGGAAATGGTAAGTTTTTTACTGTGCGGACTTAATGATTTTCACGCAGTAAACTTAAGCACACCCTGATTTACATTTTAATTTTAAAACAACAAAACCATGACTTACATTTGCGACGGTTTTCTTACAAGGACTTCTGGCCTTAATTCAATTATTTCTTTATTTTGAATGCTTTTGAATTAAAATAGAAATAATTTTCATTTTATTTTCTGTGGAAGAACATATTGTCAAATCAGTCGTACTTAAGGGAACACTAGACGTTAGATGTTTTAACTAAAATTATGACTTTATATAGTATATGTGCGTGTGTAGTGTGTATATGAATTGAACTTTAACAAAATTAAATACTTAAAAAAAGAAAGGAACAGTATTTCAATATAAAAATTAAAATTGTTTGAAAGTTTTTAAACTGTTCCTTGTGTTCAACTTTCAACTTTTTCCTTGAATTTTACTTTCTTATTATTTAGAAATATATGTGTGTGGTTCAATATTTCACAAATATATGGTACAACATTTTACCATTTTATGGCTCAATGTTTTACCAATGTATGCTTCAAAGATTCGATATTTTATGGCTCAATGTTTTACCAGTATATGGTTCAATGTTTCGCTATTTTATAGTTCAGCATGTATTAGCTTATGGTACAACCTGAGATCCAAAGGCTGGCACTAGGTTTCGCCATCTTATGGAGCCAGCTTTTCTAGTACCATTTTTTGGTGAAATGTTGCACCAAACTTTTAAGAGTGTAAATTTTAGGAAACTTTTTCATGCTTTAATAGTGAACTTTCGAAGCACAGTGGTGTAATAGTTAGCGCACCACAGGTATGGGGTTCGAATCCCGGACTGGACAAGGTCGATCAGCCTATCATTTATTGAGTGGGCCAATAACATGAGGACAAAGCTTTCTTGGGATCAAACACTGGGTGCTTCGCGTCAGGCTGATCACCTGGCCGATGCATCCAGAGCCCATGGTCGTGAAGGCGCGGTTGGTCAGCGTAGACCTTGGCCCCGCAAAGGGGCTGTTCCACCTATGTTTGACTTGAATAGCGAATTTTAACTATAAGTTCGCGTTGAAACAGTTTTAGAGAACTTCTCTAATCTTATTGACAACAAAACCTGAAATGGGTACCAAAATTTAATTTTGCATCTATGTACGCTCTATTGTAAATTTTACAAGTGCTCATCAAATTTAAGATTGAAACCTCTTAAGGGCACGGAACTCCGAAAAATAACTATTGTACACAAAAGGGATTTACGAATTACTTTACACAAACCTTTAGTTGATGCTCAAATTTTCTAAACGGTTATAAATTTTTAACTAATTATCTTTTGTGCATGCATAGAGCAATACAGAAGAACATAAACACAAGTGGTATAAGCTTGTTACAAGTGCGATCAAAATATGTTTCCATTCAGTTCAAGATTTAGGTTTCGCTTACCAGGACCGTTTCTAAATGTTCGACCGTCTGTGTACATTTGTTGTTTAGCCACCTGTGTGTACTTATTATTGGGCCGAAAACTTTTCTTGTGGATTAACAAAATATACACAGAAAGGGATAAATTCTAACGCTATTTTACATGGAGTATGCTTATCGAGCTTTATTATGCGCACATTTAACTATTAAATCAGACATACCAATTTGTAGAAAAATATAATTATAAGCACTAATATAAAAAATAACTAAAGTTTCATTATAAAGAAAACACAAAGCAGGAATGCGATGAAAACACTTTTAGTTATTATTTTATTATTATTTTACCTCTGTTATACTCCTTTTGGCATGCTAATTTCAAAAATGACATCGGAATATCCGTATCATTATTGTTTGTTTTCTTTTTACTTGCCCAGAAATTGCTTAACTATGAGTTTTAAAACAGCCTCCAAAATTATTACTGCCAAATTTTTGACAGGATTGATTACAAAGTAAAATAAAACTATAGCTAAATAAACAAACAAACTAAAAATTAGAGCAAAAATTCACATCCTTTTTCTCTTGAAGTGCGTAACTTACTTTACTGTTTAGATACACCTGGTTCGGTAAAGGGATTCAACGAGGATTATGAAGGTTACTGACTGGACACTGCTCATCGATTCTAGATGCAAAAATCGTGGTGCTGCAGAGAAAAGCTGAGCTTTATTTCGAATTCAGCACCTCAAAAATACGTAAAGACTGATAAAATTTTGAAAGAAAAGTTTTTGGAGACTTGCATTTTTCATGCCTCGGATAATACATACATTGGTGGAATAAAAGCGAAGAATATATTTTGGTCATCCCCTTTTTTTTTTTTTTTTTTTGGTCGGTAAACACCTTGCACACATGGCTTACTTATGAAACATATGGCATGTAACTTAGTTTACTGTTTAGATATGCCTGGTTTGATACAGATTTTGAACACGGATCGTGAAGATGACTGACTGTACATCGTTTATCGGTTCTTGATGCGAAAATCGTGGTGCGGTGGAGAAAATCTGAACTTTATTTCAAGTTCAGAACCAAAAAATATTTAAAGACTGATAAAAGTTTGAAAACGATTTTTGGTAGCTTGAATTTTTCATGCATGTTATAATTGATGGAATAAGAACAACGAATAGATTTTGGTCACCCCTTCTTTCTGTTGCTACACACCTTGCACAATTGGTTTACTTATGACACACTTTTTGTTTAGATATACCTGGTTTGATACAGAAATTGAACACAGATTATTAAAGTGACTCAGCGTACATTGTTTATCGGTTCTTGATGCTAAAATCGTAGTGCGGTAGACGAAAGCTGACCTTTATTTCGAATTCAGCACAACACAAATATGCAAAGAACTGATAAAATTTAAAAAAAAAGTTTTTAGAAACTTGAATTATTCATGGCTGGGATAATTGATGGAATGATAACAACGAGTAGATTTCGGTTACCCCCTTGTTCGGTCAGTGCACACCTTGCACATATGGCTTACTTATGACACACATGGCACAAAACTTAGTTTACTGTTTAGATATATCTTTTTCGTAGAAATAAAAAAGGCAAAATAGTATGCTATTATGCCATTTATCATGTCATTTTCTTTAATTTTATTAATGATAATGGCATTTATTTAATTGAACTGAGGATTCCAAACTCGTGAGAAGTTTGGGGCCAAAATGGCGCATTCATCGGTTTTAGGCATCCATGTTAAAAACAAAATACTGCTAAAAGCTAAGTCAGAGGCGTAGCCAAGGGGGGATTAGGGGGGTCATAACCCCCCATGAGGAATTTTTTGCCATATAAAATGTATATTCTTTACTCCGTCATCACACACATATATGCATATATGTGAGTTGCAGTAGTCGTAACCCCCCCATGAAAAATTTCTGGCTACGCCCCTGAGCTAAGTACTTAACTTTTTTCAGATATTTAATAGCATAAGCTGAGGAAAAGTTACAAAATGTTTTTTTCAGATCGTAACTTTTTTTTTAAAAAAACGGAAACAAGTTTGATGTGGAGTCAAAATGACCTATCCCGCGGTTCTTTTGTTAATTTTAATTTTATTTCTGAAATAATGTTTAGTATACTTTCAATGGAATGTTTCTTAAGTTTGTAAATTAATTTAAAATTTTTAATTCCAATAAAAGCATTGCATGGTTTATTTGAAAATGAAATCCTTGTTATTTAATCAGGAAAATTATTTTCTTAATAAAAGCATGTCTTACATGCATCTCTAAATAAATAAATAAATAAATAAATGTTAATTTGAGGGGGGAGGAATTAAGAAGCACATACTTAATCAAAGCGTGAATTCCTCTTTAATATATTTTACCACTTTTATATTAATCTTTTAAAACAAGATAAGAACAATTTCTGATAGGCAGACAGTCCAATATTTCTATACTGAATACTATCACAAAATACCAACCATTTCACGTTTTTGATAGTTTATTTTATGATTTGGCAACCAGAACTATCATTAAGTGACTATCAAAGATAATGCTCAGTCATTTAATAAATTGCTCACTTAAATGCTTAACTTTTAAGCAAAAATCTCATTACTAGAAAATATCCCTAATGGCAGCCATGATGTTTCTTTTTCAAACACAGGATAAACAGCTTTTTAAAAAAAGGTTTTTTTAGCTCGTTTAGTACTCAAGCCTGGTTATTATAGAAGAATCATAGTAGGCACGTAAGAAACTTAGTTTTGTAGTAAATGTATGATTCCTTATAAACATTGGTATTTTTTTTTTATTTGTAACTTTCCATTTAGCACTTCCGCTCTTTATAACTATTATTAAAATCTGCTTTGCAATTCATAAGTGAAGGGAACATCATTTTTCACGTTTTTTTTTATAGTAAGCAAAAGTCTATATAAATAGTTCATAATTATTTCATTTTTAATAACTATGATTATTAAAAAAGTAAACTACTAGTAGTATTATTGATAGCATGCTATAGATATAACATAATAGGATCTATATCCGGGGTTTTAAAAAATGAAAAGAAAGCCAAGACAAAATGTATACCATGATCTTCGCGAAAAGATTTAAAGTAAGTAAATTCTCGGTTCGATTTTAAGAACACAAATTTTCAGCCATTGTACATAACGACATCGTGTTCGACAAAACAGAATATCTGAAAAAATGAAAAGAAAGCCAAGAAAAAAAAAGTACACCATGATCTTGGCGAAAAGATTTAATGTAAGTAAATGCTCAGTTCGATTTTAAGAACGCAAATTTTCAGCCATTGTGCAAAAAGAACATCGTGTTCTACAAAACAGAATATGTGCCAGTATATGAAAAATTTCAAAATCATCCAAAATATTAAATAATATTAATTCTGGTTAAACTCGGAATTTAACTTTGAAGCACTTTCAATTCATGTAAGTTTTAACACAAATAATCTAAAAAAATGCTATTTGTGACAAGTTCCTGCAAAGACATTTTTTCGTTATTTATACAGACCTGAAATGTCATACACAGTGGTATGTTAAGGATGTCTTTTAAAATACCTACAAAGAACAAAAATCTTCTAAAAAGCTTTTGCACAAAATAAGTTAGGCACTCGAAATAATCAAAAAGTTTCTTCTCAAACTATATTATGTGCTTTAAAAGCATTTGTAACTACTAATATGTTTCATGAAACTTAAAGGTTTACTAATTTAAGGTTACAATAACCGACAGATTGGTCTTGCTTAAAACTTTTTTTTTTTTTTTGGGGGGGGGGGGGGGAAGACGAACCATTATTATAAATATAAATATAATTATTATTAGTTTTATTACTATTATTATTATTTAAATTTGCTACTATGAGTGGCGCAATTTAACGTTAAGATAGGGTCACTTAATTCTTTATTTTTAAATAAAATTCTGGGTTTTTAAGATACAAAACGAATTTTTTCGAAAAACAAATCAACTTTAATCAATTTCAAGCTTCTGTGCGAAACAAGACAATACGAGATCCTTTGAAAAATGTAACTTTTTTTCTAAATTTGCGTTTACGGGTGGTGGGTGTCAAGTTAACTTTGAGTTACAACCCTACCCAAATTCTTTTGCAAACTTTTTAGGGTTTAGGGTGAAAAACGCCAAACTTGAATGTAAAACAGTGCAAAAAAATATGTTTTCGAAAAATGTCATTTATTATTAAATTTGCGTTCATGGGGAGCCAACTTAATTTCAATTAAGTCCCCAAATTATTTTACTCATAAATTTATGGACGTTTGGGTACAAAAGTTGCAAAATGAACTTTTTCAAAAAATACAATTTGCTTTTCAATTTGCGTCGATGGGGGCCAACTAAACGTTAAGTTAGCAAGCCCCTTCCCAAATTGTATTGTATATAACTTTTTGGGGTTTAGGGCTCAAAACGAGCTCTTTCGAAAAATTTAATTTGTTTCTAAATTTGCGTTAATTGACGTAATTGGGTTGCTTATTTGACGTAATTAACGTTAATTCTCCCGTAAATCATTTTATTGCTCATAACTTTTGGGAGTTTAGGTCAAACCATCAAACTTGAGGGCAAAACGAGCTCTTTGAAAACTGTAATTTGTTGTTAAATTTGCTTTCATAGGGTCATGGGGTCTAACTTAATTTTAAATTAGCCACCCTAAATTGTTTTGCTTATAACTTTTAGGGTGCAAAACGGTGGCAAAACGATGATATAAAAAGATTAGTAAAATTCGAATGCGTGTGTGTGTGTGTGGGAGGGGGGGACACCTAATGTACCTGGCACCCATCGGCTAAGTAAAGTCCTATTTTCAATAACGGCGTTTGTAGTCGAGCTGCAGGGGTAAAATGACATTGTCCGCGGTAGTTTAACGACTTAATAAATGTGCTAAACCACAAATTGATAAATCAATATAATCCAAAAATAACGACACTTTTCTGTAGTTCAGAGAGGTCATTTCGTACTGCAATACACGGTAGACGCTCGGAAACCTTAAGGCCAGGTAAGTTAGCCACTGTCGTTAGTTACCTATCAGGGGGGAGTAACCTTTTCGTTATTTCCCCATTTCGCTCAGTGAATGCCTTGTAATATTGGGAAGCAACTCAATATTGGGGCTCAGCATTAGCAAGAGTTTTTTGTTGTTGTTATTTCTATAAAATTGGTGATGACAGTGGTGTGTCTTTCCCTTAAAAAGATCAAAATATTTTGTTCAGGTTATTTCTAGTCACTCTCTTCCTATTTAAATTATTTATTAGTGCATATTAATAGCGTAACATAATATTCGTTTTTTGGTTAAATTAATATTATGTTACCCTTACGTTTTTTAATTATTTTTCCCTAAAAAGTCATTCAGATTATGACTTCTGGATTTAATATTCTTGAAAAAAAAAACAAGTTGATTAAAAGATTATTTTTTGCACATGTAACACTCATAAAGTTTATTTATCCAAGATGATAAATGTTTTATAAAAATTTATTTTTCGGTTTTTCACCAGCAAGACTTTATTCTGCCATCTCCCTTATTTTTATAAGTATTTTCTGTGTCCCTATAACGATTTGAAAGTGATTTTTAAAAGTTTTAAGTTATTGCAGCCGCTCATAAAATGGCTTTAGCAATTCGGAAAGGCTTTGTTTGAACCAAAATTCTAAACTGCTTGGCAAAGAATCAAAACGTCCTCCAGCTTTATTTACAGATTTTTCTCTATTTTTCTACTTTTTTAACTTGTTTGCAGTGCGAAGCTATTAAATAAAAATTTCAATTCCGCTGCTTTGAAAATATTTCTCTGGAAAAGCGGAAAGAGAAAATATTTTCTTAAATTTATAAGAGCAATATTCGAGTGGCAATTATTGATGAAAATGGACGCAGTATTATTTTAGATAAATGAACAGATTTCTCAACGAAATGAAAATGTCAAGTTATTTCAATTTTTTAAATTTGAAACTAATTTATTTTATTCATTTAATACAAACAGCTGGCAAGAAGCTTAAAGTTTTCATAAACAATATATTTCTGTGCAGTTTTAAGGAATTTAAACTTTTCACAAACTGTACAGTACGATGAAAGTATACGATTTAACTTGACAGTCATGTTTAATCAATAATACGGTACATTTTGACGTAAAATACATGATCTTTCGTATTAATCTGAAAATCTCTGTATGTACTAAACTGGGATGCCTATCATATTAAAAAAAAATGGTTTGTGCCTTTTTATTTTTTTAGCACTGACATTCTTGCAAAATATACTGGTTTAACGTAAGTAGCAATGTAAATTTTAATGAGATAGCCATCGAATTATAGAAAAGAGTTTCTTGTAATCAGAACAATGAGCATGCAATTCAGTGGAAAAGTCATTCGTATGCAAATGTCAGGAACAAAACGTCAGAGGCGACGTTAGTGTACACAAAACGCGTGCATTCGGCTCGCACAACTCAAGGCCTCAATAAAAGGGAGGACAGAGACATTCGCTGCAAGTGCAAGTAAGCTCTTTCGTGAAATATGTCTAGGAGAAATCACCAAACGTGGAAGAATGCCATCGGAAAGCTGGAGGATGGGCGTAGTGCGACCAGTGTAGCTGAAGTGTTCGGAATCAACTAAAGCGTTGTTTCGCACGACTGGAAAGTCTTCCAAACCATAGGTACAGCTGTTAGAAAAGTTGGTGGTGGCCGCCCCAGGACAGCAACTGCAGTGGATGACCGATATATCGTCCTGCAGGCGAAAAGAGCCCGAAACCAGTCAGCAAGCGCCATTACTCAGCAGCTGTGTACAGCAACGGGGCGACAAGTGTCGTGATTCACTGTGACCAGACGCCTTCACAAAGGTGACCTATTCGCCTGACGTTCTGAATGCTGCATTGTTTTGAAAGTTGGCCATCGGAGCCACCGTTTAGAGTGGTACAAGGAGCAAAAAAACTGGACATCTCATCAATGGAGTCGTGTCCTCTTTCCGGATGAGAGTCGTTTCAGTGCCACAAGCGATTCTCAACGCCATTTGATTTGGAGAGAGGTCGGGAAACGGTTTCATCCCAATAACATCACGGAAAGAGATCGTCACGGCGCTCCGCTTGGGGTATCATGCTGAACGAGCGGAATGAGCTCCACGTTTTTGACAGAGGTATTGTAACCAGAGATCGCTATAGTAGGAGGGGATCCTTCCCCATATGCCTATGTTCCGAAGTGCCATTGGAACGGACTTTGTTTTTATGGATGACAATGCATGGCCACGCCGGACTCCAGCTATTTAGGTGCTACTGGAAAGTGGAGATATCACTCGAATGGATTGACTAGCGTACAATTCTGATTTCAATCCCATCGAGCATGCGTGGGAAGCTTTGGGGAGACGCCTTGCGACACGATTACATTCTCCGGAGAACGCCCAACAACTGAAATAGATGCTGATTGAGGAATAGCACCCTTTCCTCAAGAACTGTTGGACAATCTTGTGCTGAGAATGGAGAGACGGTGCGAAGCAACCGTTGCAGAAAGGGGAGGGCACATTCCATACTAAGGAACAGCCACTTGTTGTTCTTCCTCTTGTACAGAAATTCATGTGTAACGATACTATGAGTTCAATAAAGCCTTTTTTGTTGTTTGATTCCATGCTGTATGCACTGTATTGGGGCACCAAGTAGGCAGACCAACGTTACCGCCTATGATTGATCTCATTGCTTTGTACCAATTTCAAGTGAGAGATCCAGCACGTTTGAATATGGGACACATTGGAGCCACGATGGATATTACGTGTACCAGCTCCCTTTGACGTACCCTAACTCAGTCGAGAGAGGTGCTCATCCTCCCAAGCATTGGCCAAACAAGATGCTGCTTCACATTTGGAGTTCTAACGGAAGGAACAGAGTTCAACCAACTGAGAAAAGGCCGGAGTTTTACTCGTTTTGTATGCATGTTAACTCCGATTCAGCCTAACCATATGTTTCGTGGTTCTTTTTCTGCTTCTCTACACTTTATAATACACTTCAAATGATTCTTATGATTCAGCTTCGTACCATATGAATTCATCATCTCCAAAAACTAATATTTTTGAATTTATTCTAAAATATAAAAAAATTATTTTATTTTATTTACTTTTTTCTTCTATTCTAAAGGTAAATTTATAAATTTATTCTAAACGTTCAAAAAAGGGTTTTATTTGTTCTTTACTTCAAAATTTATAAATATGTCTAATTTATTTTTATCTACACATAAAAGAAGAGGTTTTTAGTTTTATCAATTTTCTCTGTTCAAAATTTATTTATAATCTGTTAAAAAAAAAAAAGTGAAGTAATTAAAAAGACACTCATTTAGATTATGAGACTCATATATTTCTTCTGTTACACAAGATTTTGATACTCATTTATTTCTTCTGTTTGTTTCTTATCAAAATCTTATTTCTGTTATTGTAACTGTAAAAATTGTAAAGAAAGCAAAATAACTGAAAAAAATTTTAATCTCTCTACCTTGTTTCGATAGTAAAATCCTTCCTTTGACAGTAATATTTAAAGCCTTAAACTTAATCGGTAGGCTACTCTTAAAGGTAATATTGTTATGCATGTTCATTTTCCTTGCACATTTTTCTTATTTTTTTATGATTTTAGCCCTACTTTGGGTCTTTTTCATAACACAAAAATCTCTAATTAAATATTTAAATGTTTGAATTTAAACCGTGCCAAACGTATCGATTACAAGGTCAACATGACGTATCGCGCATACAAAGTTGAGCTGAGCGAATTTCGTGCAGTTATCTCTACCTCAAGTTGAATTTTTTTCTGTGATTATTCCTCGATGGTACGTCCAATTTTGATCAGCATCGTGACCTTGACCAATGTCACAGGTTCAATGAGCGCTCGGAGCCAGTAATTGAGAAATAGAATAATTCTTCTAATATCTCCATTGAAAGTTAATGGCAGCCGGTTTTTCGATGAATATTCTTCCGTGATCAACCCGATTGGTTTGATTTCAGATCTATACCTTGCCACCATTGGTACCTATAACCATGCTAAATTTGAACTAAATCGGTCAAGCGGTTTAAGAGGAGAAGTGTTACATTGAAATGCCTGAGTAGCGTAAGAGCTTCGCTCACTTCGCTCAGCTCAAATAAAACACTTTCCAACACAGCAGTCTTTCTTGCTCCAAATTTGGCGAAATATCGTCAATAAACTTGGCGAGATTTTGGAGATAACTTCAAAACAACTGTATATCACAATTAATGTAAATTTTCGGTTCCCTCTAAAAGAGATTTAAATGCTGTATACACCATATTCAATAGGGTAGGTACATAGTAGAGTACACAGGAATAGCACCTGTGAATTTCGTAGTAATTTATGCATATTTATGGCACTAGAGCACAGACGGACAAACAGACAGTCAGCAAACGGGAATTATAAACACTTTTCAACTTTGTTTCAACGTGTTAAAAAGTAGCCGACCATTTAATTTCCTTTACACTATTATTTTGGAATATAAAAATTACAAAATGTTACGCAACGATGCGGAATTAAAGAATTCCATTTTAAACAACATGGAAAAATTCCATTTTTAAAACTTTACAACAAAAGTTGCTCCGAGGGCAACTGGCGCACAGAAGTAGGAGAGAAGAGTATTATTTTTAAAATAAAAAGAAAACTGTTTCCCAATCAATAAATACTTTAAGCCTGGGAAACACCCTCATTAGAGAGTGATTGTTTGGGGTAATGGTTTGTATCGGAAATATCCCGGGCAAACTTTTCTCGAGAAAAGCATTTAGAAAGCGGAAATATTTTTAATTGAAAATTTAAAACTGGGCCCTCTTTTGAAAGAATTTCTTCTGTTAAAGCACGCAATCTATTTAAATTTACCGCAAGTAAATAATTTCTGTTTAAAACGTACTTTACGTACTTTAATGTTTGAAATTAGGTGCATGTGTCTGTTTTTCGTTTTTAAAAGAATTCGATTTGCTTTTTGAATTTTTTCATCGGTTCGAGATTTTACTTTTCTGGATACTGACGTTTTGCGTTATTATTATTTTTAGGGTAAGATTAAGTTCCTCTATAACTCCTCTAATTGAACTAAATGAACTTATTGGGATTTCTTCTACAGCAGTTAAAAACGTGACGTCATAAATTAGAAATTGTGCGTGATTGATATAAATTCTGCCCCAAAACTTTCGCTTTTTCAGCCCAAACGTTATATTTTCAATTTAGGCAATTCTAAAGATCTCTTCGAGATTACATAGCTTGACATTTTTTACGAGATTAAAATAAATAAAGTATTTTTCTCTGCTGCCCCATGGAGTATTTAAATACTTAAAATGAGCATTTTAGATGCGCATTTAAGAATTGTTTTTACTTTTAGACACGAGCATATTCATTTCAAATGTTTAGTTAGGCAAAGGCAACATTAGGCTGGGAATTTTAGAAATACATTTGTAACTATATTACGTATTAAAGCACAATACACCGTCTTAATACATATTTCGTGACTATTAAATTAAAAGTTTTTTATATATTCACCATTTCTCAACGGGCATCTTGCAACTAACTAAACGATAAGGAATCCTAAATATACCCGGCGGTGGTTTTCAACAAAAAAGACTACCTGAACTACCCGTTTCATAAGCAATTAATAAATATTTTTCGAAAGTTTATACCACAAACAAAACTGAAGAAGTCAAGTAAAACTTTGAATGACCCTTTAATCATAAAACCAACGTCTGAAAATACACTAATGCTCAAACTTATTTTTTTCGTTGCTCGATATTATTATAAAGAGTGGGTGAAAAGCTATCCATTTTAAACAATCGTAATGTTCTACTTTAATAGAACATGCAGTCATGGTGCAATAAGATTAAATGAAGTATACATATGATTGTGAGTATTAAAAAAAAAATAAAAATGGTTACAATGCAACAATTTAGAAAAAATTTATTATTACGGTATTTCTAAGTACAGTCAGTAGATAAAGTTTTAAAACAGAACGATACTCCATCTTCCAAATAATCATGTAATAAATGATTTAGTGGGCAAATGCTTCCGCACTTTCTCATCGGCATAAACATTCGAACCCATGACAAGTGACGCGGCGACCTAAACTTGATCTGGACTTCTGTCAAAACTGCTCCCAGTGTAATTTATGACACTCATATCCGAATTCTTAAGCAAGGAGCATTAAATAATAAAGTCCATGCATGTTAAACAATGATTACCCGTTAATGAAGTTACTTTGCCACAATGAAGTTAAGAGGCTCCAGGGCATTAAGATTACGCGACACTCAGAGGAGAGTGGTGTGGGCCGCCGTTTTTAGGGGGAGGGGAGGGATAATGTTACTGTGAATTATTTTGAAAAAAAAATTACAAAATCTCAAAATCTAATCAGAATTTGCAAAAGTTCGACAGCTAGAGTTTAAATTGAGTAACCAGCTATCAAGTCCCATTTCATTCGCTATAGACGTTATTACATGATGAATAAACAAAAATTTACGCATTTTCAATTCTTTTCAAAATTAAATGATTATGATTTTTGCTTGAGTGACCACCTATCATGTCTCTAAATTTCATTTTATTAATAAATCAGTCTAAATTAAATGCCGTGTGTTTAGTTTTTTTACAAAAAAAAAATTAGTTGCATATAAATATATTTTTTCCAGGGACAAGCACTTGCCCATCAAGCATGCACCACACCACTAGTAAGGCCTGAACTACAGGCCATTTCATTATGAAAGCACTCAGTGGGCGGCTAGCGTTACCCCCTATGAAGGGAGCACACCACCTGGGCGACAGTTAACCCTTTGAGGCGCAACCCTTTCCCAATGCTGAAAAAAGGGCAGCCATTGCCATCGCTCGACTTATCTACCAGCAACATGGCGGACGATCGAAACGTTCATCGCGTGTCACAGATCTAGAGACCCTTTTTTGACGCACTGGGTGTGACTGGGGGTGCGATCGGGGTGTTTTGACTGGGTGCACACCCAGCTGCGTCAAAAAAGGTTCTCTAGGGTCTCTAGATCTGTGGCTCGCGATGAACGTTTCGATCGTCCGCCATCTTGCTGGTAGTTAAGTCGAGTGATGGCAACGGCTGCCCTTCTTTTAGCATTGGGCAATCTGTCCAACTGTTCTCGCATTCTTCCATTTTTCAGCAGATGTCAGTGCTGTTTAAAAATAATCGTGACCATTTTTTTACGGGAAATGACGTGCTAAAAAGTAAAGGATCCTAGTGGAGCTATGTCACCCGCAACTATTTTATAGAAATCAAATCTATTCTTCGCATGACTGGCAACAGTTAAAACGTCAGAGTTTGGTGTTCCAAGAGCGGGAACACTGCGCGTTACAGGGCTAACATAAGTCCAAATATAACCACGCTTGGAAAAACACTCTAGTACTGGATTAAAAAACAAGAAACTTACCTGATCACAGAAAGTTGGTTTCTTGTATGCCATTACAGACGTTACAAAGCACATAGCATATATCTGAAAAGGGAAATAAATAGTGTCATTAGGATGTCGAGCATAATAAAATCAATGTCCACAGTCCAGGATAACATTTGTTTGTGCATAACATTGCATTGAATTGTTGATAACATTGAACTGTGATAACATTGCATTGAATTGTTGCTGTTGGGAATTCCTTCTGGATAACCGCAAAACGTTGCCAGGTCCTCCATGTATAGGACGTCGATGCGCGAAATAGATCGTCTCTCATTTTATTGAGTTCCGACACGCTTGAACCAAACGATCTAATTCGATCAGTCGGAGCGAATTTTGGCGCAATTTTCAAAAGTGCGCGCTTAAACCCAAAGAGCGAAAAAAACGATACATTGCGGAGCGATCCGTTTCCATGGAAACCTATCGGTATATCCGCAAAAGTGCTCTTTAAGTAGTCTTTTTTTCTGAGAATTCTCAACTCGCTTCCTCTTTTTTCGGAGAAATCTCCTCCTCGCTTATTGTTATATTTTGCTCCGCTCTTGGGATCGTAAAACGCTCCTAAAGGAGAAGCTCACTTTTTAAAACTGGCCCAAAAATCGCTCCGACTGATCGAATTTCGCTCTTTTGGTTTAAGAGTGTGCGCTTCTCCTTTAGGAGCGTTTTTCCATCACAAGAGCGGAGCGAAATATGCGTGAAACGAACGTTATCAGTATTTTGGAGAACAGGAAGAGAGGAGGTGAATTCTCAGAAAAAAAGACTACTTAAAGAGCACTTTTGCGGAAATACCGGTAGGTTTCGATGCAAACGGATCGAATCCATGAATTTTCTTTTTCGCTCTCCAATCCATCGTCTTTTTCTCTCTTTGGGTTTAAGCGTGGGAAAGACTGACTTAAGGTTTGGTTAATTTTCGAACCAATTCCAGATGAGAGACGTGCACCCAGATTGACAACCCCAGAGGTTTCGTTTGAGCATGGAGGACATTGGATTCACGACAGATTTTAAGTGCAATAGCTCCTCCCGTACTCGGTCTCACAGCATTTCGCAGGAGCTGTCAACCTCCCGAGTGCTGACCAAGGTTGGTTCACTTTCGATGTTCTTATGGGAACCAAGCTCAAACCGACTGAACCACTGCGAGACTTGAAAATTGTAAATTCCATTTAAAAATAGAATGCGTTATTTACAAAAGCATCTAAATCATAATTTTTTAAGCCTTTTTTTCGAACTTTGACTAAAAACAATGTAAGTCGGATTTGGATGGCCAATCATACCCTCAAACTTTTCGAGTACTATGATGAAGAGATATCTACTTCTTTACGACTTCGTAAAGTAAGATGCTCAAGAAAGAGATCTGAACCTTCCAAATATTATTCCTGGCTACACAGCTTCAAAACATTGCAGCTGTCTTTACCAGCAAACAACCGCATACAGTGTAGGTAAACATGCTGAATATCATAACGTCCCTTATTATAAAAATTACATAAAAATGTCAATGTCGTAAGTTTAACTTTTTCAATAATAATAATATGAGCACACCAAGCTTAGTTTTAACCATTCGTATCAATTTGAGTTCCAGCCCCCGTATCTTTAACCCTTTGAGGCGCAACCCTTTCCCAATGCTGAAAAAAGGGTAGCCGTTGCCATCGCTCGACTTAACTACCAGCAAGATGGCGGACAATCGAAACGTTCATCGCGTGCCACAGATCTAGAGACCCTTTTTTGACGGCAGCTGGCTGTGCGGCACAGCCAGCTGCCGTCAAAATTGTCCGCCAATCCGATTGCCGATTGTCCGCCATCTTTCTGGTAGTTAAGTCGATCGATGGCAACGGCTGCCCTTTTTTCAGCATTGAGCAATCTATCCAGCTGTTCTCGCATTCTTTCATTTTTCAGCAGATGTCAGTGCTGTTAAAAATAATAATGACAATTTTTTTACGGGAAATGACGTGCTAAAAAGTAAAAGCAACTATTTTTATAGAAATCAAATCTATTCATCGTGATTGGCAGCAGTTAAAACGTCAGAGTTTGGTGCTCCCGGAGCGGGAACACTGCACGTTAAAGGGTTAATGCATGTCTGGTCTAAGTGAAGCATAATTTTCGTTGAGGAAAAACACAGGGGCAAAAAATGCATATTTCAAAATGATGCATTCAAAATGATGCAAATGCAATGCATTCAAAATAAACCTTTTATGTTCATAAAAAGTTTTCATTTGAATTTTACTAAAAAGGCAGAGCTACGCCGCCAAATAAGAAGATACCCAACATCAATCGCGTAGGAAGTGTTGGAAGTTCACCTGATCATATGTTATAGGAATGAGGTTAAGAGAACTAAACTCAGTTTTCAAACTTAAAAAAAAAATCAAATAATTCTGATTCACTTTTTTGGAATTTCAGCGTCATATAATCAAGCGGAAAATAACACTTTTTTTTAAATCCACTTTTGATGGAAGAAAAATTCGGCAAACAGTACTTAGAAGCTTAACCCATTCGTGCCTGGATATTTTTGCGACTTTCTTCGATTTTTGCTAACACCAGCAGTAATTGATAAATTTCTGATGTCAACTTTTTGAACAAGGGATGATTTCATTTAAAATCATTATGTATAAAAATTGAAATGTCAACGTCCCACTTGGCCATATTAAAATGTTTTGTGGAATTGAGGTTCAATACTTGCGAATAAAGGCTCGGAAAAATAAATAACGTTTTCGAATGATAGCGAAAATGCCGTCCCAAAAAAGGGATGCTAGGCATAAATGGGTTAACTCCTTTATATTATACATAAAAAAGTTCTTAAAAGTCAGCGTACTGCATTATTATTATGTATTATTATGTATAATTATTATTACTATTATTTATTCTATTATACACACTCTCAGAAAAATATTCGGGTAAGAGCTAAACTTCTTACGTTGGTTTCATGTATTAAAAATTATTTATCGTAAGATATGAATTAGGTTGTGTTTAATTATTGTTTTTCATATTTCTGTCAAAATATTCGTTTTTCAAACACTAATTAATTATTACGAAAGCTAAAATAGGAAATTTCACTCAAATACTTTCTGAAAGGGTATACAAATAATTTTACTTAGGATAATAATTATGTACAATATTATTATTATTATTACTATTATTTCTTCCATTATACAAATAATTTTACTTAACACACACAATCATTACTAAGTATAACCGTATGCAGTTAATGAAAGAATTTATTTTGATTCGCAAACCAGTTACACCAATTCAGAAAAATTGTTATTACTTTGGCTCTCTCTTCTTTATGAGAAAGGAAAAAGCCGTTATTTACTGTTGAGATACTGTATACGAAATAAGTCATCACAGAAACGGGAAATATTTCCGGGAGAGAAAAGAAATGGAAAGTAAGGAAAGAAAAGTAAGAAAAGTTTGTTGAGGATAAATACAGGCCATTTACCAGGGATAAACGGAAAAACTTATAATAGATCATTTCCTATGTGAAAGTTCGATGATAAAGTAAACAGCAAATCTATTTCATAGATAGATGTAAATAAAGTATTAAATAAATGCATTTTCGACATCCTTACATTTCGATTTTGTTTAAGAAACAGACTTAACGCTTTTGTGAGTAATTTTACACAAATGCAAAGATGTACAGCGGAGTGTTGGGTTACGCTCAAACACTCCTCCTGTAAGTGAAAATTTCGCGCTGTGAAATAGGGTATATAGATGACATTTTGAAACAGCTTTGGGCTCACATAAACAAACCCTCAAACTATTTTAAACCATTCCCTAACTATACATTACCATTTCCGATATAAAGTTAACTAAACAATGTAAATGCAAAAAAAAGCAATGTAATTCAACATAATAATGTACAGTATTGTAAATATGCAAAATTTACGATTAGTAGCAGAGAAAGAGACCACTACAAGTACAGTACCGTACCTGTAGCGTATCTTCACTACAGTGTATATTGGCGAAAGCTTGGCAGAGTTTTTCCTATCAACAGAAATTGAAAGCAGCGCCAGCCAACGGCGCTGATACATTTAGAAGTATGAATCCAGCTTCACTTGAAGAGAGAGTGAATACTTGACGCTTGAACGTTTTATTTTTCCGATTTTTATGGTTTATCAGTCCCCATGGATCACTATTTTCCTTGAAGATAGGAGGGGGGGGGGGGCGCTTGAACGGCACTTTATGGTAGTTATTCACAAAACTAAACTAAGAAATTTTGATGTTGCTCGATTTTCTTTTTCTTTTCTTTTTCTTTCTTTTTCTTTCTTTTTTTTTATTTTGAGTGGTTTAAAGTGAATTTCCGATTAACGGAAGAAATGTTTCTCTCTATTCTAAAAAAAAGTAAAGGCCGCTGGAGCTGTCAAAGCTTGTTGGCCTATCTTCTCCTAAACCATGGGGATTTGAGTTTCGACTAAGGTGCCCAAAGATTCGAAAAATTCCGAGGAACCTGCTAAGCTGACTTAAATTTCGAAAATCGAATTATTTTAGAAGATATTAATAAAAAACTAAAAAAATAAACATAATGGATGCAAGATTTGGCATAAAATCACTCATTCCTTTGCAACAAAGCGTTTCCAAGTACCTAGAATCGCGTGAAATTTAGAAACATGAGTTAGAATTACGCCCATTTTACGCCAAAATAAAAACTATATGAAATAAGTAACTCAAAATGTGTTACACAAAGTTGACAATTTTCAAATAGTAAGTTCGCTTAGACAACAAGAGTTTAGAATGAGCGATTATTCGTTTTTCCAAAACAGAATAACTAATATCTTGAAAATGAAAAATAATTAAAATGCAGATTATTTTAAAGCCGGTTCGGTCCAGCTGGATTATTTGCTACCAGTAGAAATATTTGGCGGCGTTAACTATGCCATTATAGCAGTTAAAGTACACTTTGGATATTTGCTAGCGCGACGAGATGGTATAATTCGTGGTGCTAAGTACGCCAATCTGCAAATGATTATGTAAATGAAAATATGGATAACGGTTTTCCAGTAACCTTAAATAAACAGTAATTATAGGTTGTGAGCATGTGTAAATCGCCAAATAATGAAAAGTCGCCATGGGTGGCAAGCTATCCTATCTGTTCCGTAGCTTTTATTAACTTTACATGGACGCAAGTTGCCAAATAATGAAAAATCGCCATGGGTGGCAAATTCGCAAGGTGTCCAATAGGTTTTACATTATTAAAAATACAGCTGAAGCAGATGTTCTGATTTTATTGCGCTTTAGCTCCTAATTAATATAATTTTTGAATGGCAACATTAAATATTATTGTGTTTCTGAGGAGTGCAAATAACTTTTCCAGCGATTATAAGCGGAGTCCGCACTCCAGGTGGAGTATAGCTCAGGACCCGTACAACACAGATTCCCATAACAAAATATCTTCCGTGTTATGAGGGGGAGGGGGTCTACTGTAGCGTGAAGTTTAAATTTTTATGTACCAATGAACATGCAAGAACCAAGCAATGTGTAGCTCAGTAACATTCTATCTGATCCAATCTTCGGGTTTTGTCTGTTGAAATTATGTCTTTTTTACGAATAAGCCTTATTAGGGGCCGAATGTCTCATACGAAAAACGATCGTAGTGAGTCTGGGGGCCTTGGCCCCCTAGTCTGTATAAAAAGAAAAACAATACAAATTTAGTGATAATAAAAATTCACAAGCAAATTTTTCGGAATTATTATTTTGATCTTCGGTCGACTGGAATTCGTTGTAATGAGAGTTTTTATATACGATTAAAGTCTTGTGAAAAGCACTAATTTATTTATGTAACATACGTAAGAAATTTGACTCACACTCCAATACTTTTTGTGGTACTTACGTATTATCTCGGTGGTCCGCCAAGACGAGCGATTTTTCGCCAAGATAAATGCCAAACGCAAGAATTTATTAATGGTTTGAAATACGATTGGCAACAGTTTGCCAGCACATTTGATGAAAAAATAGCTTGGCGGGAATGACCGCCGGAATGATACGTAAGTACCCTTTTTCTTATATTGCAATCTCCAAGCGCAATTGCTAACATAAGTTTTTTTTTTTTAAACAAATCCATTTTTAAGTCTATAATATATTTTTAGTAAGACGAAAAAAGTTATCCTTGAAGGCAATATACGTATACTTTTTATTCAGGGTGTCCCCATAATTATTGCAACAAACTTTAAGGGGTGATAGAGCACGCAATTAGGATTCATAATTGTATAACGATGTAGGGTCACAAATAACGTTTTCACTTACCTGTTAACCGTTTGACTGCTATAGAGCGCTATTGCGCTTTTGGAATGTACAGTGTACACCCGCCAAAAGAAGCATTCGAGCAAGAGAGAAATTTCCTAAGTTGGTTTCGTATATTAAAAATTATTTAAATTGAGTTTTCAAAAACTCAATTATTATTCGCAAATCTAAAATAGGAAATTTCTCTCTTGCTCAAATACTTTTATTGTAGGGTATATGAGGATTTTGATGGATAGCAGTCAAACGGTTAATAATCATTTTGGGAAAAGTGTTGAAGTGTTCGTCTAATTTCGTAACCAAGTTTCATACACAAAGGTCTTGAATTTTTGAACTATGAATATTAGACACGTTTTTCTTTGAAATATGCATTGGTTTTTCACGAACAATGGTCGAAAAGCTCACCATTATTTCAGCTCTTCCAAATTCATTATTAACAGCGACGTTTCTGACCCCACAGAAAGCCATCTGGAGTTATGATTTTTATAGAGGAAAACTTTATGAAAATCACTTTACCCGTGCCAGATCAATGGTGTTCAAATAGTCATTGCGTATATTCAAGATAAAGTGAGATTTGCAGTTACATACGCTAGTCCTCGAATTTCTTATGACGATAAATTAGACGCTATATTCGAAACGTTACAGAAGGAGGATGATTGTAAGACTGTTTTAGTAGGAGATTTGAACATAGAATTAAATTCTGATCAAGGATCCGATTTCATAACTGAAATGGATACTTTAGATTTTCCAATACGTGCTCATCCAAAATATTTCACCTCTAGGGACGAAACGACAATTGATGCAATTTTCAGCCCATATTGTTATGTGAATCTGAATCCTTATTATGTGCCCTACCTCCCCTTAAAGTTTGTCGCAACATTTATGGGACACCCTATATGTTTGTGCAGGAAATTAATTTTCCATTATCACAAACACAGAAAGTAACTGTCATTTTCATTAGATTGAAAAAGCGTAGAATTTTTTTCCCTTCACATTTGCGGCAGCATTTATTTCTAAAATGCTAGAAGCTAAAGAAATATAAAACAAATGAATTATCGAAAATTTAAAAAAAGAAGAAAAAAAAGAGCTCAGCTAATTTTCTTTCAGACCCATAAAAAACAGATCAATAAAAGAAAAAACAATTTAATTTTTTTAATAAGAAGAAATTGTTTCATAAATTAATATTTTAAAGTCCTGTTTACTTAATTATTTATCTTTTCTTTAGAAAAAAATCCATAATTACTTTAATATTTTTCTGTTTTCAAATAATGAGATGCACCACAGAAATAATTAATTCTTTTTTTCTAGCTTTCTTAATTTTGTATCGATATTAAGTAAATTATGATAGTTTAGAAATTAAGAAAGGCAGCTTGGATTCAGTACCTAATTAATTTTGAAAGAAATTTCTGCGGAAGTTCACTCTGAAAGCTAAAATGATTTTCGAAATAATCAAATGACCAAAACAGTTTTCTTTCTTCTTTCTTTCCCGTTTTCAGTTTTCATAAAAACAATATCACGAGTGAAAAGTACAGAGAAAGTGAAATGCAGTTATGTTTTAATAAATCATTGAGAATCACATTTTAAAGCGAAGAAACATAAGTGTCAGTTTTTAACTGTAGCAGCATTAGGAATGGGCAGCTGACGTACACACGTAAACATCGTAGAGCTCTGAGTGGCAAAACACTGAACCTTCAACCAATCAACTGGACAGCTTCTGCCACTCAAACGTGCGCACAGATCTTGCGCATGCTCTTGCAGAGACCTTGCGCACCACCGCATTAACCCATTTATGCCTAGTGTCCCTTTTTTGGGACGGCATTTTCGCTATTAGTCGAAAACGTTATTTATTTTTCCTAGCCTTTATTCATGAGCATTGAGCCTCAACTCTACAAAATATTTTAACATGACCAAGTAGGATGTTGATATTTCGATTTTTATGCATAATGATTTTAAAAGAAATCATCCTTTGTTCAAGAAGTTGACATCAGAAATATATCTATTATTTCTGTTATCAGTAAAAATCGAAGAAAGTCGCAAAAATATCCAGGCACAAATGGGTTAAGAATTGAAAAGAATATCAACTTAATCCTTTATATATATATAATGTGTAGTTTTGCACATATGCTAAGATCAGGCCTCTCAATGGTCCTCTTTTTTAAAAATTACTACCTTCATCAAAGTTTTATTTATATAGCCTGGTATTTTAATGGCTTGATAGACGAAACCTTAACATCTAAAAGAACATTTAACAACTGTTGAAGAAGCAGAACATTTTACTCTATTATTTATAGAGGTAGGAATTTTAAAAAACGAGAATAAATTGAGAGGCCTGTAAGCTGCATATCCATACACCCTTTCAAAAAATAATCAAGTGCAAGTCAATTTTTCTGTAGTATATAGTAGTATATAATGACAACTTCTAATATTTATCATCTGTATCATGCTTTTTTTCAAAAACTAATCATTTACTCACAAAATTAACGTAGAAAATTTCTCTTGTACTTGAATACTTTTTTGAGTAAATGAACTAAACATTGATATTTCTAGAAAAATGAGTACATTAAAGGGTTAACCCTTAATTGCATAAAGATGGATATTTACATTATATGTTTAAAACACGTTCTCTGCCGGATTAGAGTGCGAGCCGAATTTCTTAAGTCGAACTTACATATTAGCCTTTTATAAGACCGTGGTAAGAATACTTACCTCCTATGGTCAGTTAAATACAGATATCAACTATCATTGCGAATTTTATGACTTTTGTTCAGTTATATTGGATGTATATTTTTCCATACATCTAGAGTCTAAATTATATTTGGCTTATGAACTTTTCTTTCATTCGTAATTTTAAAGAAAGTTCGAATAATGACTCGAAAATTGAGCATTAGAATCATCGCTTTTAATTATATATTTTTGCGTTTAATTCCGTGTACAAGCAGCTTGTAGTTTTCCGACTTTGATTTTGTGAATAATTAATGCAGTGTCCTGCAAAATTTCTATGTTTGTTTAATACTTGTTTCTCCAATTTTCACGTGGGATATTACAGTAGAGGGAAAATATATGAATTAAACCTATAGAAATGGGCCAGAAAAATCCCAGGTACTTTCGACTCTCTGCACATAAGCTCGCCTTATAAAGGGTTAAATATAGTTTTTGGTTATAAATGATTCATGTTCTGAACAATAAAAATATCAGACATTTCTTTCAAACTGCGTGTATTTCTAAAGATTAATTAGTTATTCACAAAACTGAAGTAGGAAATTTAGCTTACACTCGTGAATATCACATGATCGGCAGCGAACGTGTTTAAAATTCATGGAATTAAGTGCTAAAACTATTTGTTTTATCTCTTTTTATTTAAACAATAAATGATCCACATTGATTAATGTAATTAAAAAGAAAATTGAGAAAAAGATTATAAACATAATAGGGCCAGGTGGGAAGAAAATGGGGTACGTTGAAAAATACCTATTTTCACTATAAATTTCATAAGCAATTCAAAGAAAAATAATTAACCCATTTGTGCCTGGATATTTTTGCGACTTTCTTCGATTTTTACTGAAAACAGAAATAATAGATAAATTTCTGATGTCAACTTCTTGAACAAGGGATGATTTCTTTTAAAATCATTATGCATAAAAATTGAAATATCAACATACTACTGGGTCATGTTAAAATATTTTGTAGAGTTGAGGCTCAATACTCATGAATAAAGGCTAGGAAAAATAAATAACGTTTTCGACTAATAGCGAAAATGCCGTCCCAAAAAAGGGACGCTAGGCATAAATGGGTTAATAAATAGTAGTTATAAGTCTGATCGAACGGGTGTGTGTCAGCTCCGGACATAACTGAGCTTCGCTCTCTACGAGGATCTCCGCGGCGTTTCGCCGGAGCGGGCTGGACTGTGGCATGCCAACGGGGGAGATGGTGGAGCTCTGCCTGTTCAAAACCTCCAGATAACAAAGCCGTACCACAAGATTTCTGACGTCACCTACCTAGGCTGGACTCCGCTCCCCCCTGCCGAAGGAATACAAAGCGAAAGCTTCTTTCGCCTGTTGCGTCTTGACATGAAAGCTTGTGATCGTGGCTAGGTGTGGACCCTCAGGCATACTATGAAATTTATTTTCATCTTTACCATCTTACTCGTTTGCCATCTTACTATGAAATTTATTTTCATCTTTACCATCTTACTCGTTTGAAGATCATACTTGGCCCGGTGGCTGAAGGTTCTGAGGCCTTTTCTTCTCGGCTGGCCTATTTCCATTTGACGTTCCAAGACTCGAGTGTGGCAGACTACCTGCGGCTACGCGTGGTGTCGAAGATGGTTTGGAAGATGTTAGAGCTCCCGGCTTATGAATGTGGATCGCCTTTCAACTGAATCGTCGAAGATGTCATTCGTCTTGCACTAGTGGCAGCTTTTGGGTGACGCAGGGCGTCGAAGTTCTGATCCTGTTAATATCCCAGCCGAGGCGACTCGCCCCTGACCGTACCCCACCAGATTGAATTGGACCTTTTGCTTTCTTTTTTTTTTGCCTTCCATCTGTCCTTGCTGCTTTTTCTGGACTTTTCACCACTACTTGCTACGCCGACGTGCCCAGCCCAGCCATGTTTTAGGGATTTTCTCCGGCGCTATGTGACGCAAGTATCAACATCGGTGACGCTTCCTCGCCGTTGCTTCCCGACGTCGCTACTGATCTGTACTGATCCGGGCCTTCGCCCCCCTCCCAACCTCAAGACTTAAAACCTCAAGATAATTCAAGACCACACTGGAGATAAAGCGATCTCGCTACGGCGCTACATGAAAACCATAACTTCAGTCAGTCAGTCAGTATAAGTCTGAGGACTATTTCATAAGCAATCAGTGAGTATTTGTCAAAAGAGTATATAGCATAAACAAAACTGACAAAGTCCAGTAATACTTTGGTTGACATACAGGATGGTTATAATTAAAGTTACACTTTGAAACGGTCAGAAAAAGAAAACTACTTGACCAAATGTTATCAAACCTGGTAATCGTGTAATGGTGGTCGTGGGAATTTAAATGCGTGGAAAAAAAAGAAGTTCAAAAACTCACCACCGAGGGGCGCTGTATGCGATATTGGTTAACGAAATAAGACATCTGTTTAAAATGTTCGTGAACGTTTCTAAAACGTGTTATAAAGCATGTTCAATGTGGCGTCCGTGCAAATTGTATTACGGCATTCTTAACACCAGCTTTAGCATATCAGGAGGAATGTTGCGCACATGTCGGTGTATCGCATCTTTCAGTACCCTCAAATTGTCTACATTGTCATCATAAACAGTGCTTTTGAGATAACCCCAAACCCTATTTCGTTTTAGAAACGATTACAAACATTTTAAACCAATGTCTTCAGGTCATATCGTTTACCAATATTGCAAATAGCGCCATTTTCTAACTGTGGTGATTCCTTGAACGATTTTTGCATTTTTTTCTCAGATAATTAATTTCCATGACCTTACACCATTATCAAGTTTGGTAACAGTATTTTTCCTTTTCTCGTCGTTTCAAAGTGGAACTTTAATTATAACCTCCCTGGACTTTTGGGATATAATAGTTGCAAAGAAAGAGGGGCAGCTGCCCCAGGCGCCTCCGTATAAGTTTCAGTACACAAGGTCTTTTCAAGTGAAATACGATCCTTTATAGCTGACTGTTATATAACTTTCATGGAATTAGATTTAATGATGATTAGAAACTCATCCTAAAATAAATCAGAAATTATCACAGCCTAAATAAATATTTTTTTAAAGATCGTAATATACGTATTTTACAAGTTTTATTCACTTCCTGCCGAAAATTCAAAATACCTTAAACATGATTTGCTTTTTCTTGTGAATTTAATATGAATCAACAGTAAGATTTTACAGAAGTTAACCCGGGACTACCCCCCCCCCCCGAAAAGAAAAAAAAAAGGAACAAAATTACTCATGCAGGGTATCACATACATACAGTGAAATACGTTTAACACGAAAACGCTTAACATGAAAGATCGGTTAACACGAAATGAAAGAACGGTCCGGAACGCAAAATACGCAATTTAATGCTTTTTTGTTCTTGTAACACGAAACAAAAATCGTTTAACACGAAAAAAAGTTCGTTTTTAATCTTCAGTGGCATGTTTGCGACAAATCACTAGAAAGTTTTTGTGGAAAATAAATTTTATTTAAATTCTGGGAAATGGTTTTTGTACCTCTTGTCATCCTAGAAGTATTAATAGCATCATCCATCAGGTCCTTCCCCCTCCCCCTAATGAATAAAATTCTTATCTGTATCAAAGAAACGGCGATGGGTGGGAATGCACTTTCTTTAGCATTGCAAGAATCAGCCGAGATTGACAGTGAGCCGGCATTTAACGAAATATTTGGGAAAGTCTCAGAATTACTGGACTGCCCAACAATACCAATAAGTGAATATGTCTCGGTCGATAATGATGTAACTACAGCACCGATTATGACAAAAAAAGAGATTTTGGATATTGTTCAAAATCCAAAAGATTCTGTTGATTCTGACGACGAATCAGACAACGGAATCAACAGTGCAGTTCCCGTCCCCTCTACTTCGGAAGTGCGAAAAGTGATAAACAGTCTTAGGCAGTTATTTAGATGCGCATTCTAATGGAGAAATGAATAAAACTGTGGACGATCTTGAAAATTTGTGGATAATATGGCTCTGAAAAATACACTTCAAAAAGAGATAACTGATTTTTTCTCCCCAAAATAGTATTTTTTTTTGCTTTTCATCCCATTGAATGCAACCTACTTGTTTAACAGGAAATTGATATAAAATATAAGAACATCGAAAATATGGTAATTTTTGTTCTTTTTTTACGAATCTTAAAACTCGAAATTCTTTTAACACGAAAAAATATTTTGGTCCCTTCGGTTTCGTGTTCAACGTTTTTCACTGTATGGGTACTTTCCTATGTTTTTTACTCTAAAATCAATTCACAACAGGTAGAAAGGAAAATAAATTTTAAAATGCAATTTCAGCAATAAATTTATTTATACGACTCGAAGAAAAATTAAAAGAAACCCTGTAGAACTAGAGAGTCTCTCAGAAAACTTGCAAATGTATTCGTGCAGTATACGACACACCAAGTGTGGCAATACATTCGAAAATCTATTGGGTCGTCCATAATTATTGGCCGAAAATGAAACACGAAAGAAAACATGAATCACAATGGCAGAATCTGATTTTGTTCAGCAATGGGAAGAAATACAATGTTCTTCGTTATTATTATTAGTTCTTCTGCAGGAGCACTCAAAAGAATTCCAATACATTACAGTATGTGGCATTTGAGAGACACTAATACATTTCTAGCACAAGACATTGAGAATAAAATTTTTATATTCTTCGGTTAAAAGTTCGAAAAAAAATTAATCTTTTAAGGGTCTCATAAAATTGCATTTTTAGTGATAGTACAACATTATCTCATCTCCGAAATCTCGCCAGTTTTATGAAAAATACATCGTCAAATTTGTCGCAAAAATATTTTTCTGTTGGAAAGTGTTTTATAATCTATGCGTTTGGCATGATTTATTTTTCTTGTTTTGTTTAAACAGAATGTATCTCCATCTATAAATATTTTGAAACGCTTTTTCATCCACTTACAAATTGAAAAAAACTTATATTAGTTGGTTGGTGCTATTTTAGGCTCTTCTTCCAGATATAATAAATTAATAATGAACATACGTCTGATTTTATTTTTTATTTGCACCTTCAGAAGAATGTCCAGGGGGCACGTGCACCCTTTTGGGGATTTCTGATTCATTCGTTGAGGAATTTTTAAGATTAAAAACAGTCCGATTTTTAGGAAAATTTTAATATTGAAATGTAAAAAAAAAATTACTTTTGTAGTACTTTCGTTTTTTAAAATATTCGTGGAATGATATGTTTACACTTCAATCAGAAACAAAAAGGTTGGGTATGGGAAGGGGGGTGAATATTCAGAACCCACTTAAATGTTTGTTACCGAGGTTATACAAATGCAGAAAATTTCCATTCTATCGAATTATTTGGCAAGTCTAAGTCAACTAAGGCCGTTTCTTTTCTTGTAAGCATTCCTCAATAGCATCTTCTAACTGCTGCATTTAAAACACCTTTAAAATCCAATACAACTACACTTACACTTTGTTACTCATGTTTTACTATCTTCACAACGAAAATACAAATGTGTTTCAATCTAGTGATGAATAGAATTTTCCATCACTTTTTAAAATAAGTAGGGTGATTTTTAAAGAAATACGAATGGGTGCTTAACACTATCAGTTTGCTTTTAAATATGTTCAAAAGTCTTGCGACGCCTATTAATTTTAAGCGGACCTGTTCTAAAAGAGCGTGGATAGACCTTGTAGGCGGAAACATTCTCCTGATGTTTACGCCCACTTCAAATATAAGAATGAACATCACTTACGGTGGGTAAAAAACACATATTTTTAAGCTTCACAAACAGTAATGAAAAATTTAAATAATCCTTAATGATCTATGATATAATGTTGAACTCTGCGGAAATAATAAAATCCCCATCATCAAGAATTTGAGAGCAAGCAAATACTTATTTAGGCAGAAACCTCTTCTTGATGATTACGCCCACATTAATTGTGAGAAGATATCTTCGGTGTGGGGGAGGGAGGTAAAAAACATATTTTTAAGCTTTACAAACAGTAAACAAAAATTTAAATGATGCATCATGACTTTGTTTATTCTTGTAGGCGGTAATCTCTTCCTGGTGTGTACGACCACAGTACAAATCAGGACTTCTTCCATTTGTAATACTATCTTAAAATTGTGTCCATATTGTGCCGAACATATGAACTCTGTGACTGCATAGCGTTTTCAAAGATTTTATTTGAGTTACATGTTATCTTACAATTACGTCTAAACTTAAGGAATATTTACTAACTTGTTCGGAGTATAAGGAAGTAATTTGATCCTGAAAAATTTCGGGGGCCAAATTTCAACGAAAAAACCAATTTTGACTACCTCTAAATTTAATTCAAGAATTTTTTGGATGCACAACGATGCACGTACGCTAGCATTCAGTTTCATATAAATGCGTCTGCAACTCATTTACCCAAGGGCGAGTCTACCTCAAAAACTATTGGTCGTAGAATGCTGAAACTTTATATTTAGGATTGTCGTAGGATGGAGTTGTGCATCTCTCCTTTTGGCGCCAATCGACAGGACATTTTATCAACAGGACCGCCCAAACGATTCGAAATACATTACGCTCTATGGTCCGACATTCATCAAAGCGTATTTTAGAGGTATTAAGCTATTTCAAACGACTCAGAAGTGATATACGCTGTTAAGGGTTACAAAATGAATTTCTCCATTAAAAAAAGTGTCTTTATCATTTGTAGTTCTGCTACTAGGAACACTCAAAAGATTTCCAATACATTACGAACAATGGTAATTTTAGGGACATTTATCCATTTCAAGCACAATACCGTCCTACCATATAGTTAGGTAATGGTCACGTCATTTTTTTTTTTTTTTTTTTTTTTTTTTTTTAAGCACGGGTTTTTTTAAACCCTGATAAAGGAACATTTATCTTCAGTTATACAGGAATGGATTATGTCATCCTGTTTGTTTATTTTTCTTTCTTTTTAATTTTTGTTCTCTGTGTATAGCAATCAGCATTAACTTAAAAAGAGTAACAATAACTACCCAATGTTACGTTTTTTAAATGCGAATTACATTTTTTTTTTCGGTTACGTCGGATAGCATATTTATCGAAGGCGGGTACAAAAAAAAGGAGGCGTGGAATACAATTGGTTCTAAACTTAAATTTCAGTTTTATGATGTCGTGTGGGATGAATTATTCCAAAATTATGAATATTTGTTTGGAAACCATTGAAAATGGTTATTTTGTTGTAAAAAGCAAAGTATTTTCCTAAAATATTTAATCTACAAGTTTATACTTTTTCCAAAAAGTAATGCTGTAGAATGAGCGATGTTTTTACAGCTTTTCTTTTTAACTTTTGTTAAGTATATAATACGTGTTCTTAGTGTGTGCCAACAGCCCTATTACCTGCCACAGGTCCTTATTGTGAAATTATCAAATTCAAAAATATTCCACTATCAGTTATATCACTAAGTATATATGACATATTGCAAATGAATTCTAAACCACCAGAATAAGTGAATGGTAAATTATAATATATAAAATTTTACAAAAACGTCATTGGTTTGATTACAGATTGCAAAGTTCTAGTAATTTCTCGTTCCTATAAAACAGAGGACAAGTTACTGTCGTCAATGAGGAGCGTCTCAATTGCTCCAGGTGCTCGATTCGCATGCTCTCGAAGTTACCCTTTCGATCTCGGGCTAGTTAGAGCAGACGCAACGCTGTTATCTGGCCCGCTCCTGGGCGAAGTATAAAAGTCTGTTAAAATATATTATGAAACTATAATGGAATTTTGTAGCCTTTTTCTAAGGGGTGTATTTCGGGTACTACTCCCTGTCCTTTTTTAATCATCGCTCATATATAGATTTTATCAATAAAATAATTTCTTACATTAATTGGTATAATTGATTATATTAATTATTTATAAAATGATTTTGCGCATTCTACCCCCCCTGTTTCAGGTACAAAATCGTCCCCCTCCTAAGTAATTTCTGGATCCGCCCCTGAGCCGGGAAAGAGGAAAGACGATTCTTCTGTCTGGTGCATCGCATGCAGCATTCAATCTAGAATTAATATTTCTGATATTAAATCCCACATAAACAATGTATAATGATTTAGTTTTATATTTCTCAGTACTAAAGTAATGCAGCAACTAATGGAATACAGGATGGTTTCCCGAACCTGAATTCATTCTTCAGATGCATGCTCGTAAGTGTTGCAAGAGACATATCCCATTCTTCTCTTATCTGGAAAGGATTATTTATTGCCACTGCACTGATAATTACATATTTTATTCGTATTTGGAAACTTATGTATTAAAGAGAAAACTACTAAGTTATTCCTGCCTGCACTCTACACCTGTTCATTTCAAAACAAATATTGCAGATAGAATTAGATCATGCTATTATTATTTTTAGAAAAGGTTATTGTAGTGTATGTAGAAGTTGGAAAAATAATTATGTAAAATTAAACTGATATATATATATATATATACATATAAAACTCCGCTGTTCGAGCCTCGTCAGGGGAGACCCCCTGAATCCCCTAATTTTTTAGTTTCATTATTGCCATATTAAACCGATATTAATTATCTATGTCATTTTATCTCTCACCCCTTGTTCTTTTCTTTTATTCTTCCTTTACATTTATTTCATCGACTGGAAGTAGGGGGGGGGGGGGGTCCTGATCTTTCCTTGCAATTGCAAACGTGGGTCGGTGATAACTGAAGTAACTTATATAATTTTTAGTATCTTAACACACCAAAAATTTTGCTTTTCGTTATTTGATATTGTTGAGAGAGCTTTAGGCTCTCTCAACAATAGTAGGGTTGTTGTATTTCGAATGGTAACCCTATTGGTGAGTCATCCAGAGTGGATAAGAATCCCAAGCTGTTAGGCTTATGTTTAAAGTTATTTTTTTTTTCCACTTTCACATTCGCTAGTCCAGTGCCCGATGCGTTTATACCTTTTACAAGTTATTCTTGATGCATCCTTAATTTTATGATATTCAGCGTTTCAATTCGCCAAGTTCCAGTCGTGATTTTGAGGATGAATGATGCAGCCGAACCGAACCGAAATGGGCTTTTAAGGGAGCCCCTGCGCAGCAGGCGCTTACCTCCAGAGTGAAAATAGAAGTGTGTTTTGAATAATCTTGATGTAAAAGAAAAACCCCAAAAGATGACAGTAGCAATAAATACGATTCAGGCTCAAAATAACAAAAAATTCGGGCCGAGAGATCGAAGATAAGGGAAAGAGAAAGAACATGAGCCGATCCGGCTGCATGAAGTAGATGGAAAAGAGATGGAATCGGATGGCCGACCCGTCTTCCCTCGACCCACAAGGGGTGGACTTCACAACGGGTTGCTCGACCAGAGACCAAAAGTAAATGCTTGAGCAGAGCGAGATGAAAGCAGAGCTGTCACGAATAGATTGCCGAAAGGCAGAGTGAAAAATGGTCAAAAACGGCAGAGTGAAAAATTACAGCAAGAAATCCGAGCGTGGAGACGAAATCTCCAGGAAAAAAAGAGAAAAAAGGCCCATTCAATTGTAGAAGGGCTGGGAGACAGGACTATTGCGGCCAGGCAGGAACACAGCAAACAGATGAGGACGGCGCCCTATGTCGCCCCGGATGGGGAGCCACGTCCGCAAAGCAACGGCGATCTTCATCGTCAGGAGCCAAGCTACCAGTATTAAATACTCTCAGGCCACAGCTCTTCTTTAACGGATATGTCCCTCGGAATCCAGTCGTCGTCGTACCATAGGTCGGCTGCCACCCGCAAGCCGACTCGTCCGCAGCAATGTTCTGTCCCGGTCGAAAAAGGCCTAACTCCAGTCAATCTTGGGCCGATGATCCATAGCCATTTTAATCTTCAAAATAGTCAGATGGGACGACTTGATAAGAATGAAGCTTGAAAACAACAGCGTGACAAACAACAGTAGTAAAACTACAGCGTGAAAATAGTTAAAGAAAACATCTTCAGTGTGACTGAGACGCGACAAAGTCCCGGTCCCGAGAACAGAGTAGCAGAACTCGGCCGCCGGTCCCCACCACAAAAACCCAGGAGCCTTTCGCACTCGTCCCGTCGCCGAAACCTGTCACGGAGCTCTTTGAAACAAACGTTAAAAATCAGCAAATAAATAAATGAATCCATCTGGTGACCATAACCTTTTACAAATGTTAGCAGAGTTATGGCATAAACGTAGTAAGCGTGGGATTTTAACATAACATTTACTTTATTAAATGAGAGCTGAAGAAACAGGCTTATGCCATAACAAGGTAACATCAAGAAGGAAAAAAGTATTGAAAAAGTAAAAAGAATGCTTGCGCGAGCACAGTTACAGTTAAGTAGATAAATGTTTCTTGAGGTATACCGAATTCAGGAGGATAAGAGTATAAGACATTAATATAACAAAAAATAAACAATTCAATTCTCAACAATTTCTTAAGCTGTTGTAATTTTTATGATCGTAACCTATTTATAGAAAAATACATGTGTGTGCATATTCTACAGCTTACGAAATATGTAACAATAGATTAAGGGGTTAGGGGTAGTCAGAGGCGTGAAAAAATGCCATTTTTTATTAATTTTTTTTTACTAGTAATTAAGTTTATTTCACATAAGTAAAAACATAGTATCATTTCATCATACTTTAACATTACTTCACTTAAATTTAAAAAAAAAATAATAATTATTTTACAAGTTATGGCGGTCTAAGTTGAACAGGTTTTAATAATGGGTCCTTGCGGTGACCATTACAGCTCCTTGGAGATTCATCTAAAATCAATGAAACAAAAAAGATTATTTTTATGGATAGATAATCTTGTGCCTGATCGAAGCTTTTTTTTTTTTTTTTCAAAATTAACAAAATGGCGGTCTCTGGAAATTTTTTTGCAGATTTTCGGGAAAAAAACCAACAATTAATTGTTTATAAAAAATCGAAGTTTAAAAAAAAAATCCTTCGATCAGGCACTAGCTTTTTATGTTTTCTAAAAGCTGTATAAGTTTCATTCAAATCTATCGAGCGGTTTTTGAGTTACAGTGGTCACCAGTTCAAAAAACATAGTTTTGAGAAAAACGCATTTAAAGTTTTACAGTCGATTGATGTACAGTAATACGAATAATTTCAATACTTACACTGAGTCATCTATTCCTGGACCATATAAGAGTTCTTCAGCCGTTGTAGAACTTTCTAAAACATCAATTTGTTGTTGTCTACGTCGCATTCTACCTTCGCGAGTGTTGTCGTTAGCGCGCTGATCAGCTACTTTTACACGTGCACTATCGGTTTTTTCAGTATACCGATGCGAATTAGGCCCACAACTAAGTCCCAGTGTGTTCATTATTACTAATAATGACTTGTCCCTTCATTAAATATACTCATAGCTACGTATGCAGCAATTTGAACAATGGTAAAACTAGTATTGATAGTTTTTGGGCATATTTTCCACACTAGTTGGTTGAAGCTCTCATTATTATTTTGATTAAATCCACCTATACATATCAAAGTACATCGAACCGGTCAGATATTCGTAACAATAGAACCCAAGAAACGTTTGCTTGCAGCTGCCGCTAGCTAATTGTTCTCGGAAATATTAGACCGCTCGAGAGCCTTTTATTCTTCGCTAAATAACTCGAAAGATATTTGTCGGATTCACTTCAAACTTTCAGAGAATATTTTTAAGATACTATACTTTAAGAAAATGCAAAAAAAAAAAAAAAAAATCAATCTTTTGAAAATTCTGACTACCCCTAACCCCTTAAAGCTGTTGTGAACTAATAGTATTTAAATACATGTAAAATACTCAATATATATGTCGCATACTTTCATGTCGCATTTTCCGGACTCATTTTTCGGACAATTTTCAATAAAGGGGGTGAGAGATGAAATGACATAGTCATTAATAGTATAATGCATTAAGTTATATAGGTAATATTATGTATATTAAATGCCAAATAACAAATGATTTTAATGAAAGAAAGGAAAAAGTTTGATAATGTTCAGTAACAACCCCCCCCCTCCAAAAAAAAAAAAAAAAAAAAAAAAACATTTCTGTGTCGGTGTTATCACCCGAGTTTTTTTGGGTTTGTCCGAAATCCTGCTTTATGCAGACGACACTGCTATCATTGAAAGACACCACAACGGAAGATATTTGACGAACTACCCAAACATACCATTACCACCGAGAGAGGTTTTACTCCATTGTGCTGAGCCGAGTGCCGAGGTCCAGGGCGGCACGAGCACCCTGTCAGGGAATTCTGATTCATTCGTTGAGGAATTTTTAAGATAAAAACAGTTCGATTTTCAGGAAAATTTGAATTTTGAAATGTAAAAAAAAATACTTTTGTAGTTCGTTTTTTAAAATATGCGTGGAGTGATACGTTTACATTTCAATCAGAAACAAAATGGTTGGGTGTGGGAAGCGGGGAATGTTCGGAACCCACTTAAATGTTTATCGCCGAGGTTATACAAATTCAGAAAATTTCCATTCTAACGAATAATTTTGACAAATCTAAGTCAACTAAGGCCGTTTCTTTTCTTGGAAGCATTCCTCAATAGTATCCTCTTACTGCTGCATTTAAAAAGCCATTAAAATCTAATACAACTACACTTACACTTTGTTACTCATTTTTTATTATCTTCACAACGAAAATACAAATGTGTTTCAATCTACACTGCTGGCCACCCAAATTGCAACACCAAGAAAAACAAGAGATATCACAACAAAATTTATTGTGTAGATAACATGTTGACCAAGTAACAAATGATTAAATTTACAGCATTCTATGAAGCGTGGTTCCTGCCAAAATCAGTACCCAGAGTAGCCGCCGTTGTTGGAGATCACAGCTGCCACACGCCTCGGCATTGATTCAAAGAGACTTTGAATGTGTTCTTGGGGTACAGCAGACCAAGCAGCTTCCACACGTTGCCAAAGTTGATCTGGTGTGACAGCTGGGGATGAACTCTGGGTCAGTCGTTGAGCAACCATGGACCACATGTTTTCTATCGGCCGAAAGATCCGGATGAGCGCGCCGGCCAGGGAAGCAATTCAATCTGGTGATTGACGAAGAACCCTTGGACAATGCGTGCCACGTGTGGCCGTGCATTATCCTGCTGAAATATGGCTGTTGGCAAGCCTGAAGGTAAGAAAGGACAACTGGCTCCAACACCTCGGAGATGTAGCGCTGGATGGTTAAAGTACCGGCAATGCGTACTAGAGGAGTGCGAGAGAGATATCGATACCGCCCCATACCATAATACCCGGTGCAGGACCAGTGTGACGGTGCATAATGCAGCTGTTCAGCATCCTCTCTCCACGGTGTCTCCAGACTCGAATCCGACCGTCGTGTGTGTTGCATACAGAAGCGTGACTCGTCAGTAAAGAGAATTTCATTCCATTCTGTCGTCCACATCCTTCTTTCATCGCACCATTGGCGGCGGAGACGTCTGTGGTTCCGCGTCAGAGGTAGACAAAGCAACGGACGTCTTGCGGACAGACCATTCTGCTGTAAACGACGTCGAATGGTACGCGCAGACACTGGATGATGCGTTACAGACTGAATCTGCTGTGATATGGTTCGTGATGTGACTGAGCGGTCCGTCACTGCCATGCGTACAATCTGCCTGTCATCACGTGACGTGGTGCACTGAGGTCGATGCGGTCGATCACGTCTGTCCGTCGTACCCTCCTGCACCCAACGATCACATATCCGCATCACAGTTGTTTGGTTTCGTCCAATACGACGACCGATTTCCCTGAAAGATAACCCACAATCTCGGTATGCCACTATCCTTCCTCTGTCAAACTCGGATACTTGATCAAAAGATGATCGTTGTTTCCTACGAGGCATAATTTATCGTTTTTTTTGAAAAAAAAGCAAGAAAAACACAATTGCTGTACTTGAAACCGTCGAAATCTCCAAGCCTTAAATAGCGCTTTGAGGTGGCGCCACAGGCGCGCTTGATGTGCGTCTGCGCTGAAATTCTAATCATTTGCATATCTCACCTCAGCTAATGCATGTTGTAAATTTCATATTATTTGCATGCTTCCTTCAGGGTGTTGCATTTACGATGGCCAGCAGTGTAGTGATGAATAGAATTTTCCATCTCTTTTTAAAATAAGTAGGGTGATTTTAAAGAAATACGAATGGGTGTTTAATACTATCAGTTTCCTTTTAAATATGTTCAAAAGTTCTGCGACGCCTATTAATTTTAAGCGGACCTGTTCTAAAAGAGCGTGGATGCACCTTGTAGGCGGAAACATTCTCCTGATGTTTACGCCCACTTCAAATATAAGAATGAACATCACTTACGGTGGGTAAAAAACACATATTATTAAGCTTCACAAACAGTAAAGAAATATTTAAATAATCCTTCGTGATCTAATATTGAACTCTGCTGAAACAATATAATCCACGTCATGAAGAACTTGAGAGCAAGGAAATACTTATGTAAGCAGAAACCTTTTCTTGATGATTACGCCGACATTAATTGTGAGAAGATATATTCGGTGTGTGTGGGGGGGAGGGGGTAAAAACATATTTTTAAGCTTTACAAACAGTAAACAAAAATTTAAATGCTATATCATGACTTTGTTTATGCATGTAGGCGGAAACCTCTTCCTGATGTGTACGCCCACAGTACACATCACATCAGGACTTCTTCCATTTGTACTATCTTAAAATTGTGTACATATTGTGCCGAACATGTGAACTCAGTGAGTGCATAACGTTTTTAAAGATTTTATTTAAGTTGCATATGTTATCTTACAATTACGTCTGAACTGTAACCAATATTTACTTCCTTGTACGGAGCATAAGGAAGTAAAGTGATCCCGAAAAATTTCTGGGGCCAAATTTCGACGAACAAACCGATTTTGTCTACCTCTAAATTCAAACTACCTCTACCTAAATTCAAGAATTTTTTCGATGCATCTCATCATACGCTAACATGCACGTACATATAAATGCGTCTGCAACTCATTTTGACCAGTTTTTCATTCCGTATGTACGCACGTACGTTCGTACTACTGACTGACTGACTGAGGTCTAGCTCGGAGGTCTAGCTCGGACTGAGGTCTAGCTCGGAGTGCCAGCGCAGCGCGCGTACCTCCAGTATGTAATGTTAGGGATGTTATTGTTGTGGATGTGCGTAGATAGCAGCGAAGCTGCCTGTATCAGTACAGAAAGTCATTTTTCTGGATGTTGGGTGTGCATGTCGACCCTTCCTCCCCCCACCATAGGTGGTCTTCACAGGAAGGGTTGCTCGACGTGTGTGTCGTGTACGGGCTTAAGGTTGATCTTGAAGGGCATGGAGAACAGCCTTGGGGCGTTTTCTATGCTGTGGGTCCGACGGCTCATAATCTGGTAGAGTGGCAATAATTTCGTTAGGAACGTTTCGTATGTTCCTGTAGAATCTCTTGGAGATTTTCAGTAAGTGGTGCTTGAGGGTCTTCATACAGAGGTCCTTGAGTATGATGTTGTTGGCAAGTAGTGGGTGACCGTAACGGATGGTTCGTAGAAATTTACTTTCCTTTGCCACTAGGGCTTTGATGTGGGTGTTTGCCGCATAGGCCCACACCGGGGCAGCATATGTGGCCAATGGTCTAACAATGGCTTTGTATAAAAGCACTTTGTTCTGTGTGCTGAGTTTGCGCGTATATATGAGGCTGGAGATTCTCTGGAAGGCTCCGGTCATCTTGCCTCTGGTTCTGTTTATGTGCTTCTTCCAAGTAAGCAGTTTGTCAATTTCGACACCAAGATATGGTGCGCTATCAGCCCATTCCAGTACCGTGTTGTCGACATGTAAACGGGAGGGTGGGAATTTCCTTCCAATGGAGAGTGCCTTGCATTTGGATGGGTTTAACTTTATTTTCCAATTCCGCATCCACAACTCAAGTTGGTTAATGTGGTGTTGGAGGTTCGTGTGGAGCGTTCTTGCGTTCTTGGCTCTGCCGATGATAGCAGTATCATCCGCATACAAGGCAATATCAGTGGTTTGGTTTCTGGGTATGTCGTTTACATAGAGACTGTAAAGGGTTGGGCCTAGGATTGAACCTTGTGGCACTCCACTCTTGATGGGAAAGTTGTCCGAGACAGCATCGTGTATTCTGACCGAATAGCTGCGTCCCTGTAGATAGTTGTAAAGGAGATGGACAAGAGAGTCTGGCACGCCCATACCGAACAGTTTGTAAATGAGTCCGACGTGCCAGACTTTGTCGAATGCCTTTGAAATGTCGAAAAGGACAATCGCCACACTGTCTTTAGCTTGGACGGCTTCAGTCAGATGTTCGACTACCCTGAGGAGTTGATGTGTAGTACTATGGCGACTTGTAAAACCAAATTGTTCTGGTATCAGAATACTGTTGCGTTCGAGGTGAGTGTCGAGACGGTTCAGTATGACCCTTTCCACAACTTTGCCAAGTCCACAGAGCAAACTGATAGGTCGGTAAGATGTTGGGTTAGTGAGATCCAAGCCTTGTTTTGGAATAGGGCAGATAATAGCTTTTTTCCAAGTTTCAGGGTAGTATTGAAGCTTCAAGCTAGCATTTGTGATACTGGTGAACCGGAAGATGGTCTTGGCCGGTAGGTTTTGAATGGCCGTATTGGAGATTTGATCATGCCCAGGGAACTTTTTCTTTTTTAATTTGGCGATGATGTCGATAATTTCTGAGGGTAGGACACCTTCGATGGTGATCGTGGGTGGGGTTTGAAGACGAGAAGTAATTTCGTTCTCAATATCAATATCGGAGAGTAGACTGTTAGTAAACTGCTCCTGATAAGCGAGTGCGATAGCGTTGGCCTTATCCTTGTTGTAAAGAGCGTATGAATTGCCCTTACGAATAGGCGGGAAGTCAGTCCTTTTCGTGGTGAGCTTTTTTACCGCTCTCCAGACCGAGGAGTCTTCAGTTGTTAAGGTGGCAAGGTGGTCGGCCCAGGCTTGCTGCTTGTGGTTACGTATGGCTGTGCGAGTTTCAGCTTGTAGGCGTTGGAACACCACACGATCCGCGGGGTACCTGCTCCGTTGGTAGATCTTACGGGGTTGGTTCCGTGCGTGAATCATCAGACGGATGTCCGGGGGCAGGTAGGTAGTGAGGTGGTCCTTGGCAGGACGAGAGGCTGCTTTAAGTGCTTTGTTAATGTCCTGAGTCAGTAAAGAGACCTCATCATCAATGTCATTGATGCTGTTTATCCGGGGCATTCGGAGAGGGTCGCTGATGAGGTGACTGGCAAAGAGGTTCCAATCCGTTATAGTTCTGCGTTTCTGTGCCGTTGTTTCTTAACTGATGTTAATGGTAGACACAATGGGGAGGTGGTCAGATGTAAACATCTGTAGTGTTGCCACATCCGGGTATTGATGTAAGTTTCTGTGAAGCATGTAGTCGATGGTGGAGCTACTGCTCTCAGCAAAGTGAGTAGGAGTGGAAGGGAATGCCATGAGGATGTGTTCTTCCATGAGTAACTTCAGGAGATTGGTTCCATAAGTGTTGTTGTATTTGCAGCCCTAAGCCAGGTGGTGGGCGTTAAAGTCCCCCATGACAATGTTAGTAGGGCAGTATTGGAAAATTGTTGTGAGGTCCCTAGTTGGGAAGCGTTTGCGCAGTTTAACGCATGCTGACGTGATCATAATTCTGGGACTTGCTTCGATGATGATCGAGAGTGCGTCCAGGCATTCCAGATTTAGGTCGGTCACACGATGATGTTGGATAGTGCGTTTAATATAGATAGCCAGTCCGCCAGGGAGGCGAGGGCGCTCTTGACGGTGCAAGACATAATTCGGGATATTGTATGCAATATTAGGTTTAAAAAGAGTCTCTTGAATGAGCGCAATGTCTATCTCACTCCTGGTGAGAAAGTCTCTAAATTCTGAGATTTTACCGTGGAGGCTCTGGGCGTTCCACGATAATATGTTCAGCTTATTCTTCGTGGTCATTGTCGTCCTCGAAGTGTCTTGTGTACGCTTCAAATAGAGCGAAGGCCCTGTCCATTGGCTGCGTTATGTGTTTAATACTTCCGGCGACATCGCGGAAGAAGTTGGTCATTTGCCTCACATCGAGTAGTTGGGAGACTTCTCTCAGCGCCGTGAACATTTCCATGATTGGCGTACGTACTACGTATGTAACTCCCATATCTCAAAAACTATTTGTCGTAGAATGTTGCAACTTTATGTTTAGGTTTGTCGTAGCAGGGAGTTGTGAATCTCTCCTTTTGCCCCCAATCGACAGGACATTTTAAAAACACGACAGCCCAAAAGTTTCGAAATACATTACGCTCTATGGGTCGAAATTCATCAAAGTGTATTTTAGAGGTATTAGGCTATTTCAAACGACTCAGAAGTGATATATGCTGTTAAGGGTTACAAAATTAATTTTTCCATCAGAAAAAGTGTCTTTATCATTTATAATTCTGCTACGAGACTCAAAAGATTTTCATTTCATTACGAACAATGGTAATTTTAGGGGCATTCATCCATTTCAAGCACAATACCGTCCAACCGTATAGTTAGGTAATGGTCACGTGAGCTTTTTTTTTTTTTAAGCACGGATTTTTTTTTAAACCCTGAGAAAGGAACATATATCTTCAGTTACACAGGAATGGATTATGTCATCCTGTTTTTTTTTTCCTTTTTAATTTTTGTTCTCTGAGTCTAGCATTAACTTATAAAGAGTAACAATAAATACCTATTATTACGTTTATTAAATGCGAATTACAATATTTTTTTTTTTTTTGTTGTTGTTTTTTTTTGTTACGTCGGATAGCATATTTATCGAAGGCAGTTACAAAAAAAGGAGGCTTAGAATTCGACTGGTTCAAAATTTAAATTTCAGTTTTATGATGTCGTGCTGCGTGAATTATTCCAAAATTATCAATATTTGCTTGGAAACCACTGAAAATTGATATTTTGTTGTGAAAAAGCAAAGTATCTTCCTAAAATATTTAATCAACAAGTTTACACTTTTTTCAAAAAATAATGCTGTAGAATGAGCGATGTTTTTTACAGCTTTTCCTTCTAACTTTTGTTAATTATATGTTACGTGTTTTTAGTGTGTGTCTGCAGCCCCATTACCTGCCACAGGTCCTTATTTTGAAATTATCAACTTCAAAAACATTCCACTGTCAGTTAAATCACTAACTAAATATGTCATATTGCAAATGAATTCTAAACCACCAGAATAAATCAGCGGTAAATTATACTATATAATATTTTACACAGGATTAAATGAATCAAACATGGCTATCACTTCAAATTCTTGTGGTTTCTCGTTCCTGTGAAACAGAGTACGAGTTGTTGTCGTCAATACGAGCGTCTCAATCTACTCAGTCGCTTTCGCATTGTACAAGCGCCTAGCCCCAGCCCGCCTAACTTTGGAACCATTCAATGCGCATGCCCGTATACTACCCCGAGATCCACTCAGGAAATGAATGGTGTCGCCATCTAGTAATTACTTTTGGAAAGTTAGTATTTCTCATAATAATAAGAAATTTTGAAATATTTAAAATTAGCTTTGAACTTGTGTTTATTTTTCCTTTTGTATTATAAAAAAAATACTTCAAATATTTATTCTTTCTGATGATCTTGGAATTACCAATTGCTTGTTAATTATAATTATGTATTAAGCAATTTTTACATAAGTCAATTATTTTTTTTATATATTATACAGTAAATAATTTTAGCAGATTTTGGAATAATTAGTTTTAAATAAGAATGGCCTCACACACACAATCTCATTTTTATTTTTATATCCCAAATGTCCCCCATCTAGTGATTAATTTTGGAAACTTTAATTGTATTTCTCCGTAATAAAAAGAAAATGTATCAAATAGTTATTCTTTACTGATAATCTATAATTAGCAATATTGTAGCTGGTTAATATTCCTACATAAGTCAATTATTTTTAAAATAGTTTATTAAGTAAATGATTTTACCAGATTTTGAAATATTTACCATTGGCCTTGAACTTGTTTTTTTAGCAGTTTTGTATTTGTGTTAAGTAACAAAAAATAATACTGCATATCACCTCCTGCATATCCCCTTTCAAAAAATTTTTCTGCCTACGGCCTTGGACATATATGCATTTTCTTGAATTTTAGGGGAGGGGGACTGCCCCCTCCTTTTGTCTGTATATAATATTTTATGTATTCTCCAATTTTATACAATCGGAAATTTGTTGAAAGATTATGAAAACTATCTTTACTTATTAGATGTTTTAGTTTAATCTTTTGAAATTTTAAAACATCTATCACAAAAATGAATTACAGCCGAACCTCGATTTAACGTACTTTGATTTAACGAATTCTCCGATTTAATGAATATTTTTTCTGTCCCGACAAAAAGGGTGCTAAAATGCTCTGATTTAACGAATTTTTAGCTTTGATTTAAATGAACAACAATCGCTGAAATAAAATTCGCACATAAAACTAAACTTTGAATTTTAGTTTTTTCGCACATAAAATTAATATATCCAAAAAGCTTTTGAAAATTCATGTGCTTTCAAAACACAGCCACAAAAAAAAAAAAAAAAAAAAAGCACTATCAAGGATTTCTTTCCAAAGTGCCAATAAGTATGTACGTATTACGTATTAAGTTTTAAGAACAAGTAACATTAAAGAATTTAGATAATTTTAAAGTTATCTCCTAACTTATAATTTTTAAGCTCGCAGTAAACAATAATGATTCTTTTAACGAAAGGAATTGTGGGTCCCAATCAATTCGTTAATTCGATGTTCGACTGTATAATAATAAGAGAATTCATGATAATAAACGTAGATGAATAAAATTCCGTTATCCACTCCAGTAAAATTTGAAGACATCACGAATAAACAACATTTTTGGGGGACACTCCATATTTGTTACGGGGAATAAAAATGAATTCAAGTCCACCTGATTTGTTGGGAATTCAGTCTCTCTTCCTCCCCCACCCAGCTTATATTTGTGCCTCTCCGGGTGACGTCAGAGGCGAACTTTTTCGCCCCTTCCAGCGGAGGCGAAGATAAAAACACTAGAACGCTCTGGATGTCAACGAACGTCGGTCGCACTCTTGAGAGCGGCCTCTATGTATGCAACTTGTATTATATGTAAATAAATTTTTATTGTTTTTCTATTCGAATCAACTTGCTTTGTGCAACATGATTTGTCAAAATTCATTACGCAATTATAAGTCCCAATATAATAATATTTCTTGGAATATTTATTTTTTATTTCAATAGCTAAAAGCAATGCCAGCTGTGAGAGTACGTTAAGATTGACCAACCTAGCTATGATGCAATTTATACTGATAGTAGTGTTATTAAAGATTTTGACATGAGGTAAAGTAGGTAAATAAAATTTTAGATTAAAGAAGTTTTATTTTTAATCCCGACGTAAAACAATTTTTATAATTATTTTGCTCAATAATGTACTTAATCCTTTCAATAAATGATAAATAGACAATAACTTATTTATATTTACATTAATTAAATAAATAAATTCTATTCTATTATTATTATTTTTTTTTTTTCACTTTAAAAAAGTGATCGGTAATCTTCATTCGACACCATTCATTTCCTGAGCAGATCTCGGGGAAGTATACGGGCATGCGCATTGAATGATTCCAAAGTTAGGCGGGCGGGGGCTAGACGTTTGTCGCAATTGCTCCATGCGCTCGATATGTATGTTCTCGAAGTTCTCCCTAGAAAATAAACTCGGATGAAGTTTCCTCCGTAAGCTGCTTAGCGATACTTTTCGATCTCGGGCTAGGTAGGGCAGACGCAACGCTGTTAATAAGCCGGGAGGGAGGAAATACGATTCTTCTTCTGGTGCATCGCACGCCGCATGCAATGTAGAATTAATATGTCTGATATTAAATCCCACATAAGCAATGTATAATGAATTAGTTTTATATTTCTCAGTACTAAAGTAATGCAGCAACTAATGCAATACAGGATGGTTTTCCGAACCTGAATTCATTCTTGAGATGCATGCTTGTAAGTGTTGTAAGAGACATATCTAGGGACCGACTATCGGCGCCGATACCCCCCTAGTTTTTTAGGTATCGGTATCGGTTCTTTCGATTCTAAAAGTATCGGGAAAGTATCGGTTTCTGTTGCTTTCATCCATTTTAACCGATACTTCCCTTTTCAGAAGAAACCACGCAGGCGCAATACCATTCTAGACTCTTTATTTTGGTAAGGAGATATGAGGCGTCGTTTCATTGTCACATTTGTTTGCGGGAGTGTTTTGGAACTGTGTTTTCTTTTTTTTTTTTAAATAATAACCATCGCTAAATGGATGTCGTATCACCAAGTGTGGTCGAAATTATGGATGAAGAATCGTTTAAAGACAGTTTAACAGGACAATCGTCTATTCTTCTAAATTATTTTCAATTGGGGCCCAACGCTAAATACGCTATCTGCAAGGATTGCAAAAAACAAATGTTGAGAGGTAGGCTATAATTTTACTTCAGTTTTATAAACGTTTATTTTCTCACTGCGTGGACTCGAAAAAGAGTTTATTCATATATATCTAATATATAAAATTTTGGTAAGGAGATATGAGGCGTCGTTTCATTGTCACATTTGTTTGCGGGAGTGTTTTGGAACTGTGTTTTCTTTTTTTTTTAAATAATAACCATCGCTAAATGGATGTCGTATCACCAAGTGTGGTCGAAATTATGGATGAAGAATCGTTTAAAGACAGTTTAACAGGACAATCGTCTATTCTTCTAAATTATTTTCAATTGGGGGCCCAACGCTAAATACGCTATCTGCAAGGATTTCAAAAAACAAATGTTGAGAGGTAGGCTATAATTTTACTTCAGTTTTATAAACGTTTATTTTCTCACTGCGTGGACTCGAAAAAGAGTTTATTCATATATATCTAATATATAAAATTCTCCTGTCACAGTGTTAGTCACCTAACTCCTCCGAAACCACTCGCCCAATTTTAATGAAATTTTCTATGTATATTCGTTAGGTCATAGAATAGGTTTTTAACTATGTCTCATACCCCTAAGTCATAAGGGCGGTCCATCCCAAAATGTTTAGCCCCCGAGTGCTATTCATTTCAATCAGGATTCCTGTGTAGACATTAGCGTGTCGAATCACTTTTCAAATGTGTTTGCCAGATAATGTGGAGAGGGGGGGGGGAAGTTAATAAAATGTTGAAAGTCGCACAAGGTTTGCAATTTTTGATAATGGATCGCTGAATGTGGTGCCAAAACGCGACAATTTATTATAAATATATTTCGCGTATAGTTAGAAAACGCCTGGCGTATATTGTAAAAGAGTTTTATTAGGCAATTTTAATATAGATTTCTATTCCGAAGAAGTGCTCTGTGGAACAAGAAAGGAAAAAACGGTACACTCATGGATTATGATGTCCATTCCAAACAGTATTTAAAATGTCTTTGCGGTATAGTTGGAATATGCCTACAGGAAGAACATGCCTGGAGGAAATTCTAAACAGTTTCAGGTTGCGATTTTAAGATAGATTTCGATTCCAAAGATGTGTTTTATGGTACAAGAAAGAGTTGATTCCTATTTTAACGCCCCCACTCTCGCCAACCTAAAAAATTCCCGTACTTTGGCGAGCTTTGCAGTCATGTGTCTCTGGGAGTTATGCACAAGTTTCAACGGTACTTACGTATTATCCCGGCGGTCCGCCAAGACAAGCAATTTTTCACCAAGATAAATGCCGGGCACATGAAATTGTTGATGGTTTGGAATACGATTGGCAACGCATTTAAAATCTACGAAAAAGTAGTTTGGCGGAAGTGACCGCCGGGATAATACCCGTTTCAACGCACCCATAAGAACTAGGTGATAACTAAAGTAAACAAACTAGCAATAAACGCGCCAGTTAAGGAATTTGAAGACATTTAATTATTAAAAGTACATTAATTAGTAATCCAAAATAAATAAAAATGTAACGGCATGCTATACTTATATGTTGTTCCAAATCGCCATTTTAATTCTAAATTACGATTTCTACATAAATGCAAAAAATCGTCATGGTAACTGCATATGTTTAATCATCGCCTCCTTCGCGAGAGTCGAGGCGTTAAAGTAGGAAACAATATATAAAACGGTGAAGTATAGTTGTGATATACTTGGCGAAGATTGTAAAATAGTTTTAGTAGGCGATTTTAAGATAGATTTCGATTCCAAAGATGGGTTTTATGAAATAAGAAAGAAAAATACAGCACAGTCATGAATAATGATAACACTTTCCAACTTAATGGAATAAGGACGAAAAATAGGGACGACGCATAAATTATGATACGATTTTAATATATAGCACTATAGTGCGTATTTAAAATCTGAAAGTGTTTCAGATTTTCATTCTTTTTTTTTTGGGGGGGGGGAGGCAAAATTTTTTATGGAATGACTATCAATAATTCTCAAGGCCAAATTATGTCTGTTTGTAGATTAGATTTGAGCACACCATGTTTTTCACACGGACAGTTATACGTGGCATGCTCTCGAGTGGGCAAACCATACATTGGGCATCCAGTTTGTTTGTGTTATCTAAAGATGGGATAACAAAAAATATTGTATATTCTATTGCGTTAAGGCATTGATATTATTTTTTAGTAAAATTATTGTAATTAGAGATATATATAAATTTAAAGAATAAATTACAATGAATTAAAAATATAAATGTTTGGCATTGTGTTATTTTTATATTCCAGCATCGTTCACAGCGCTCCATGCCTCTTCCACTCATATACCACGTCCTCACAAACTTACAATAAGTTAGTTATTTCTTTCTACTAAAATAATCCTAGGAATAATTTATATGGCAAAACAACGTTTGCCGGGTCAGCTAGTATATATATATATATATACACACACACAATTGAATCTCCCTACAACGATCCCGCTCGGTTCCAGTGAAAAAAGTCGCTATAGAGAAAATTTCGTTGTACAGAGATTAGAAATTTTTGCAGTTATTTCAGTAAATATTATAAACTTTTTAGTTAATTCGATGTTTAAAAGTATTAAATTATGATTTTCAATTCAAAATAAATCGGTATTTATTATAAACTAGCTGAAGTACCCGTTTTTCGCACGGGAATGAATGGACTTTTTGATATTAAGATGTTTTTGATTACTATTTATTGTATAAAGAGATATAGCAAAATCTATATCGCGTTATATTGTGTTCAATAATCATGCATACCGAATTATAAGGCAATCGTTTGTACGGTGCAGAAGGCGATGCGGCGTGTTTTAGCAAAACGGATACGGCGAAAATATTCTTCGCATTCAGATATCGATGTATACGAATTTTCATGACGATTGGCTGGATAGTCCTGAAGTTCATGTGTTGAAGCGACATCTAGTGTAGAGTTATAGGAAAATGGATCGCGCCAAACTCTTCCATGTGTTCAAATATCTATGTATACCTATTTTCATAGCGATTATTTGCACAGTCAAGAAGTGATACACTGCAGGGCCAACTAATATTTAATTAAAGTAAAGATTTGCTACAGCGCCGTCAAGTGGCGAGTTATAGTAAAATGGATAACGCCAAAATATTCTCATTTTTCAAATAGCTATGTATACTGATTTTCATAGCGACCGTTTGAATGGTCAAGAATTTGGCCTTCTGCAGCGTCATCCAGTGGCGAGTTAAAATAATAATGCATTGCAGTGCCATCTAGTGGTGAGTAACATCAAAAGTAACACAGTTAGAATATATTCTTCGTGCTGAAATCTGTATGTATAAAAAATTTTACACCGGTCGGTCGAACGGTAAAGAAGTTGATGCGTTGCAGCGGCAAGTAACAGCAAAATGGATAGTGAAAAATATTCTCCGTGTTCTAATATCCGCGTGTACCAAATTTCATCGAAATTGGTTGGACGATATTCGCATAGCAAACGGCTAAACGGAATAGAATTCGACGTTCTGCTGCACCACCTACCCTACTAGCAATTTTGCTCGGGCCTTCACCGGCCACGTAGCCTTGAGCCGATGAGAAGGAATCGGGCCGGTCACTGTGAAACTGCTCGGATACACGCAGTTCATGTCCCCTCGGACGTGGAAACGTCCGAAGTAGTCTAACCGATGAGTTTTCATCGGGTTGGACACAGATTTAGGCAACTGGCCCGTTCACTTTATGCGTGAGGTTGGCCAAACACCAGGGTGAGTATCACTTTTCGGTAAGTTCTTAAGTGATGTTGACATGCATTTAACCCTTTCCATTCCGACAATGCAATTCGAATGATAACATTCACAAGTGTTTTACAGATTTCTTTTATATATGAAATGTATTTGTAATCGCATTTTTCTTATATGATAATGCAGTGCAGAAGCAATACAGTATAGAAGATATATACTTTTACTACGCTATGCATATGCATGCATGTAGGTACGTCGTATACTCTATCTATTTACGTATATAGTCGAACTATATATGGGACTGTACTATACGTTAACGTACTATAGTCGTATACTCCATCTACGTATGTTACATGTTCGATTTGTTTTAACTAGTCCGAGCGCATAGCGCTCTGAACTGGAAGACGGAAGGTGTCTGGTTCAAAACCAGGTCGCGCCCGCCGACCTAACCGTTCGTTAGGTTTCCGTGGTTGGCACCGAAATTTAGCGTAAATAGGGGTTAGGACACCTTAGAAAGACCCTCACGGAAGGCACCCCATCCACAGGCCTAGATCCCTCGTGTAGATAATTGGCCTTAATCCCAGAACTCGCTTTAACTAGTATTTTGGTAATGTCTGTACGTACGAATGCTGCATTTTCGATCTAGTTTGATTAAATTTGAGGGGATTCCTCTCGTATGTATGTATTTATGTACGTCTGTTCTTGTGTAGTTCGATTAACTCAAAGAGGAATAGCCTGTAGAGAGAGCGTGTGGTCAGAGCTGGGTTTGAACTCAGGGACTTATGGGTGGTAGAATGAGCCGCAATCCGGCTCGGCCTCTTCGGCCGGCCTTCAATTGCCGGGTGTTGTGTGCGCGGAGGTGATCTCGTGCCTAGGGATGGACGCGAGACGAAAAATTAGCGTCTCGCAAAATAGCCTAAAAGCTTGTCTCGTCTCGCAAAAATCCCTATATCGTAATGTTAAAAATGTGTGTCTCGTCTCGCAAAAAATCTGTAAATCTCTGTCTCGTCTCGCAAAAAAGTCGTCTCGCGTCCATCCCTACGTGCCGCCACACTACTCCTCCCCTAGAGAGTCAGTCGGAGGCTGACGAACGATGTTCCAAGCGTTACGGAACGCTGCCACTCGTTGTGCACTTTGGTGAGGTCGCTGCCGTTCGTTGCGGACTTTGGAAGAGCCGAGCGAGAGATGGAAGAAAGCGGTGCTGGCGCCATCTGTCGCTGTAGGCGAGAAGGAGAATGCGTGTTCGTTGCTCGTGTCGCCAATGTAGAGAGAGCGTGTGGTCAGAGCTGAGCTTGAAACTTATGAAACTTATGGGACTTATAGCCAGGGACTTATGGGTGGTAGAATGAGTCTCAATCCGGCTCGGCCAATCGGTACCTCTTCGACCGGCCTTCAATTGCTGGGTGTTGTGTGCGGGGAGGTGATCTCGTGCTGTCACAAGCCGAAGAAATTTCAAATTTAGGACTGCTTTAAAACATACTTGTGCATTTCCCTTTTTGATTCCAATTGACTGAGTAGTTTATTTACAGAGTTATATGAAAGACTTTCGGTACATTAAAGTCTATGGACATGCCTTTCACATTAAAATTCCCTGAACTATCTCTGTTTAGCTCATGCCCAAAATATTGCCAACTGGTAAATTTAGGGGCAATATTACAAATTTTGGCAGTAAAAATAAGTGCGTATCTCGAATAAAAGTAAAAACTATTAGCCATAGAATATTGATATTTTGTATTTAAGACTGTCGTAACATTTGGTTCTGCACTTTCATTTTTGATTACAGTCCGCAGGCTAGGGTCACTATTTGGGTCATGCTTAAAATCTCGCCGTTTGTCGCCAAGCTGACGAAAAAAACAAAAATGCCAATTTTTCAGCCAGGAATAAGTTTTCAATGCTGAAATCTTATCTTGGTGATATCGCTTAACTAGATATTGAAGTATCGCATTTCAGTTTCCAATAAATTTAAATAGAGTGCATGAAGAATGCGTAAAGTTTAACAGCCATACAAGAAAATTGTGTAGTTCACATCAGGACTTTTTTGTGATAGGAAATCAACTATCCGACCTTTCTTGAATTAGCTTACAATTTAAAAAAGATTTTTGACCACTGGAACCTATGGAACTAGTTTACAGTTTTGAAAAATAGGTTTTTTTAAAAAGCATAGACCATAAGACATAAGATCGCTATAATAATTTTTAAAATAAAGTAAATTCCAAAAATTTTTATTGAAATTATTCTACACAAAATATATCATACACATAATTTACAAAAGAAGTATTTTCTTTGAGTTTTGGAGCAGCATCTTCAAACATCTTATTTTATGAGCAGCTTCTAGGAGAAAAAAAGAAAATTTTTAGAACTTAATTTACACAAAGAATAGGAAATGCAGAGTAAGTCTTCTTCATAAGTTCTTTTACATAATTTCTATATATGGGATTGCCAACCTCTTTATTACTTCAACTCCCTAGAAAACGTTTTTTTCTGAATAGACCCATACGTTTTCCCCAACACATCGATATCTCGAAAAGTTTTCCCAATGCACTCACAAAGACAGCAAAACATTAGGTGAAAGAAATTTTTCATGTGTCCGGCAGTAGAACAGTTGGTTAAGCTCGGTTCCCATTGGAACTCCGAAAGGGAAGCAGCACCTGCTAGAAGGGTAAACTCCTTTCTCGACTGAGGCTGATGTAAACCGTATACGCTGTAGGGAATTAATGCACGAAAAATGTGTTATGACTTCAATGTTTTCCATGTTCAATCCATATCTCTCTTTGGGGTACCAATCCAGCTCTTAGGTCATCCAGCTGTCATCTGAAATTGGTTCAAAATTTAAGAGGGAGACCCGGGATAAGTCGGTATTCCCCTCACTGGGGATTAGTAAAAAGGAAGCTGCCCAAATAAGGCCATTTTCGTTTTATATAAAGGATCTGATCCCGCTCTGCAGTTGGCCAGAGGGTTTCGAAGCAACAAGACCAGTTTTCATGTTCTGCTTTTGCAGAATTTACCAAAATTCAGACTGCAGGATACAGAAAATGACCCCAAAGACGGATTTTTACATATCCCTTCTTTTTTCAACTTTTGAACCCTCTGAAGTCTTATTTCATGTCAGTTTGTTTGTATTGTGATGGCAACGCTAAGGGTGGGCGATCATCCTAGGATGAGGGGTTATCTTAAAATGTAATTAAAAAAAATATAATTCCCTAATTTTGCACATCACCTCATTAGTGTATGGGAATGCTTTTGTGCGACGTATAAAAATGTAGAAAGTGTAACTTTTTGAAAATTCGCGAGAGGATTTTCAAAACGAATTTTTTTAACGGAGTCTTACTTCCGACCTCATTTTGAACACTTTTCTCAATTTATGCTGTCCACTTATCTCTAATAGATAAAGAATTAAAGCCCGTTACCACCTTTTCGGGACACCCCGTATCAGTCTGGTTTATAGTATCCACAGATTCTGAAATCATCATTAACCAGTGTTCTGCTTTAAAAAAAAAAAAAAAAAAAAAAAAAAAAAAACAGTGGTCTGCTTTAAAAAAGAAAAAAAGTCACTGCATTTACGTATACTATTTCTAAGCTAATCTAAATTCATCAACGCGGGTTTCGAAGTTTATAAAGTGAAACAAAACAGTCGTTTGAATATCAAATCAATGCTGTACAGCGTCACATTTCCATAACCCTAAGAATCTGCGCTTTATGCCTTTGGAAACTATCTTGGCGAGTAATCGCATCGTTTGGATTTTTTTTTCTTTTTTTATGGTCAACGGATGCAAATAATCGGTACTTATTTTACCGTCAATAATTCACGCCAACAAGTTTTTTCGCCAAAGGATTGCAATGCACTACATTCTAACAATGAATCTGACGTATTCCACACGCACACGAAATCGCTCTTTTTGGCTGACTGACTGTAAAATACATAAGTACCAAATAAGCTTGTTTTGGTCGGAAGTATGATTTTTTATTAGATTCAATGAAGAATTTACCCGTATATTTTAAAACTAAAAAGCGATTAACTGTATGAACTAGTGTAAATACACTGTACGCCGTGTAAAGATAGGAAATAGATACTAATAAAAAATAGTGTTATTCCATTAGTGTTATGCAACATTATCAAGAGAGAAAAAAATAATTACAGATAATTTAACTTATACTTTACTTATATTAGACTAATACTATATTAAAAATGTCAAAAATTTGTTACAAATGATAGTTATACGTACCAATATAGACTAATCACCACCAAAAAACTTCTTCAGATTTTTTCGTCTCCTCTTCTTATAAAAATAAACATGGCGCCTGCCGGCAGATACTCGGATGTTGCCATCGCTCGACTGTTGCATGAACAGAGCGCATGCGCCAATTTTCATCGGCTGAATGCCGCTTGGCCGTTATGCGGGCTGAAATTTCTTTTCAGTTCAGCGTATTTTGATCAAATTTAGGCATATGGCCCGATAACTCAGGCCGGATATCGTTCCGAGCATCGTTTTATGGGTACCGGACCGATCAGTGTCTGCCGCACACATAACAATCATCGTTTTTAGATGGAATTCCGTGTCTGGGCCGAGGACCGAATTTCGGTGAGCGATGAGGTGCGATGAATGCCGGTGGTTGGCCGAGCAGAAACTGGGAATTGTTGCTTGGAGGGTAGTGGCAAGTTAGTGGAAAACGGATAGCATAAAAACCTTCTCCATGATAAAAGACTTAGTTGAACCAAATTTCACGGTGATCGGTGAAACGGTGCTGGAGTTTTTCAACCTCATACACACATACCAGCATTCATTTTTATCTATAACCAGTCTTATTATATATACCAGTCTCAAATAAAATCCAGTTTCAAATCTAAGCCTCGCCAAAATACCAACATACGCCATTTTGCAAGAGTTTTTTCAGGGAATCATTCGAAGCATTGACTTAGCAGAAATCAAAATGGGAAATGGTTCGACCGCCAAACAGTAAAGCAGAAATTTATTTGAAAAGTGGAATCCCTTAATACAGCCGCATTTTTAAAATTATCAACTATTTACGAGTTTTATTCATCGTTAGCTCGATGTACTAAATGCGAAGATTTCAATTTTCTGAAATTTGGCGGAATTCCCCTAAGTTAAATCAACGTACTTAATTGGCGAGAGTTCTGAAGCTAGATCGCTTGAAATGCCCTAATAACTGCATTATTTCTGCACGGATAATTAAAATTTAATGCTGTATTCTAATAAAACATATACACTTGTTTTCAAAAATGCTATTTCCTTAAGCTCTCAGTAAATTGCGCCAAAAAGCCTAAAACTGTGCAAACCGCTAGAACTCACTTTCTAAAAATCGGCCTATCAGCCATTTTATTTTTCGCCAAACTGAAAAAATTTACATATTAGTCTCGGAAATCTTCAATCCTCATTGTTTTGCGTATAAAACATTTCATTCCTGCTCTCATTTCTTAAGCGCACACAATATTATAATTAAAAAAATAACCTTACAAATATAAACTAAAAAAAATTATTATTATTCAATTATTTTTACTTTAAGAATTTAAAACATTTTATTCGGCAAAATCGCCACAGATGGCAACCACGATGCTTATTTCACACTTTTTTCACTACAGGGGTCACAATTATGTAAATAAATTATGTAAATCTCGTAAGCATTGTTATGTTAGCTTAAGTTTTTTTTTCCCATATTTTAACTTTATTTGAAATGTTTATAAACTATTTCTCTACTAAAAAATACGTTAAAACAACAATAAATAGAATTTATGTATCTGAATGTCATTTTAAAATTGAAACATGATTCGAAAATTAATAATTACATATTAATATTGCAAAATGTTGAATATTTTCACTTATTTAATACGCCGATAAACTTTAACGCAGTTTTAAAATCACGCTAAACTCAAACTTTTAGTGAATTCTCAAAACTCGTATTTATAAAACATAGCCCTCAGTAATGAACTCAAAGATTTTCCTAACAAACATAAACTCAATACTTTAATCATCTCAAGATAGAACATATTTTTCGTTTTTTACACATTCGTTGCTTAGACAACCTGAAAAACTGCACTGTTGCAAAGTGAGAAAAAAAAAGGGGGGGGTGTAATAATTAAAATTTCGCTCTCGCGCTCGTAACCGCGTTCACGTGCTCGGTGGGGGAAATTAAAGATGCAGTTTCTCAGTGTCAAAATCTGCAAAGCTGGCTGGCAGTCAACGCGGGAAATGTTCTACTCTTCAACCGCTAGGCGAGCTGCATGCCACTAGATTTCCATTGTTTACATATTTGAAAGGTTGAGGCTAGTGGTGTAGCGGTTAACGCCTTGTGCTGCCGTGACAAAAGACCGGGTTCGAATCCCGGGGCAATCGAATCTGGGTAAGGTTGACTCAGCCTTTCATCCCTTGAGTGGGTTGATAAAATGCGTACTATGCTTGCTTGGACGATAAACACTGGGGGCCTCGCGTCAGGTTGACCACCGTGCCGAGGCATATGCTTCCGCTGACCAGTCCGTGGTCACGAACAGGACTATGGGTCACGAAGGTGTGGTTGGTCAGTATAGGCCTTGGCGCCGCTTGTCGGCTGTTGCGCCAATGTTTAACTTTTAGTTAACATATTTGAAATGTAGTTCGGAGAGTGAAATCCAAGCAAGAACCTACAAGGAGTATTCTCTCTTTACATGTAACTCCGTTGTATTAGCACTCCTTCCTCACGGACATTTTCTCCCGCAGATTTGCGTTGATTGGCTGGGTCTCAAGGACGTACCTAGGGGGGTGGTCCAGAGGGTCCGGACTCCCCCCCTCCCCCGAAATTTCAGTTTTTGTTAACAAAATAAGAATGATGAAGTCTTTTTGTGAAAAATTGTGCCTTTTTCATCGTTTGGACCCCATCCGAAATTTTTTGCAGTAAAACTTCTTTAGGCGCAACTAGAGAGTAATTCAGATTTTTTTCTGGGTACGTCCTTGCTGGGTCTGTATACGATAAAGGGATCTTTTAAGACATACGATAAAGGAGGGTTTAAACTATACTTTTGGGGTTACTAATTCAGGCGCTAGGTTTCTCATTTGGAATTGGTTAAAACTTGGGACACCTCTTACACGGGACAGCATTGGCCTGCCTAGGCCCCTGGTCTGAAATAGTAACCATGTTCAGCCCTAGTAGTAGCGATCAAGTCTACAGCCGGTAACTGACCGGAAAGAAAGTAATTAATTTTTTTTTTACTCTCTCGGTGTTACTTTGTGTATATGATAATTCTAAGGTAAAAAAAAAAAATAGACTGAGTAGGGGGGGGGGGTCAATTTTCAGCTAGGAGTAGTCAGGAGTAGTTTTCATTTAGTACAAAGCTGGCTGTGCGCGGGCACAGCCAGCTGTCGTCAAAAAGGGGTCTCTAGATCGGTGGCACGCGATAAACGTTTCGAACGTCCGCCATCTTGCTGTTAGTAAAGTCGAGCGATGGCAGCGGCTGCCTTTTTACAGCATTGGGCAATCTATCCAGCTGTTCTCGCATTCTTCCATTTTTCAGCAGATGTCAGTGCTGTTAAAAAGAATCGCGACCATTTTTTTACGGGAAATGACGTGCTAAAAAGTAAAGGATTCTCTTGGAGCTATGTCACCCGCAACTATTTTTATAGAAATCAAATCTATTCTTCGTGACTGGCAACAGTCAAAACGTCCGAGTTTGGTGTTCCCAGAGCGAGAACACTGCGAGTTAAAGGGTTAAGTGAATGCAATTTCAATTCATAATCTTGAAATTTTTAATAAACATTAAACTAATTTGAAATAGTTACAAGATTTCTAATGTTACGAAGGTATAAATTACCACAAACGTGAAAGAAATACACCGGTTTACGGCCCGGTACCGGTTCGCTTACCGGGGGATGGGCACCACTGCTCTAGAGCATTTGATCGATAGCCGCGCGATGGTCCCGATCTTGGGAGCTATCATGTTGAGTGTCTTATCCACTCGTCCATGGTGGGGACCCCCCCCCAAAAAAAATGAATATATTAATTTGAAGGAGTATAAGGTCATATATTGATTCAGGAGATATGAATTCAATAATAGGCGTTATTGCTCTTAAATATGCATCCAACTGCTTCTTACTGTGTTAAAGTCATTGAAAGAAAAATGCATTGAAAGAAATACTGATTAAAAAATATGAAAAAAAAAAACATAATCTTTAGTTACATTTTTTATTATTTTATTTCTTGAAGAGATATCGTTATTTTAAATGTTATATATTTAATTAAAAAAAAAATGTAGGTAGTGTAAAAATCTGCTTGATAAACTCTTTTACACAAAAAAATATCTCTTAACTGCTTTTTTTTTGTAATTAAGAAATATGCATGAGAGAAAATAAATTTTAAGGAATTCACTTTAAGCGAATAGTATTTTTTTATACGACATCTCACGAGTGTAATAACCATAAATTTCTGAAGCTTAACAACATTTTCTTTTTTGAATTTCCGTAATTTGTGCTAAGAGTCAGATGATAGAATGATAAACTCTAAAGGGACGTGGGTAAAAATCAAGCTCATTTATTAAATTCGCATTTTTCTCTTAAATTAACATATTTATTGGCCATATCAATTGTGGAAAAGCATTTAAGAGATTTTTATTTAAATAAATCCGTTGAGTCTTGGCGTTTTTCAAGATTAAGAAAATTGACTGTAAAACAGTAAAACATCGTAATTCCACGTGATTATTTTTTACTTAAACAAAAAAAATGAATAGTTTAAAAAACTAAAAAACACTCTTTAGTGATAAATTAAACAAACTAAAAAGTGAAAAATAATTCCTATATAGAAGTAAATTAATGAACGAAAAATAGTATTATTGTGAAAAAAGCGTGGTGCTCCATATATAAGTTCTTCAGAATATTCTATTGATACGATTAGTACAAAAATGATACAAAAAATATAGCACAAAGCGCCCCACACTTTTTTCACAATAATACTATTTTTCGTTCATAAATTTATTTCTAAGAACTTTTTTTTTTTACTTTTTAGTTAGTTCAATTTATCACTAAAGCGTGATTTTTAGTTTTTTCAAACTATATTTTTCACTTTTTAGTTCGATTTGCTATAAAAGCGTATTCTTTAGTTTTTTAAAAAATGTATTTATTTAAAATTTATATTTTTTAAAATTTCATCTCTCTTAAGACACTAAGGAACACTAAGTTGGAAAGTACAAACTCTGAGATAATTTATTTTCACTGTGCACCAGTGGCGTAACCAGGATTTTACTTCGGGGTGGCTGGGTATCAAATTTATCAATTGTAAGCTAATTAAAGGGTCCCATTTCGAGGGGGCAGAAGGCTCCTCAGCCCCCCTCTGGATACGCCCCTGCTCTGCACCAAAGTATTAATTAATCTACAGTTAAATGCTACCTTCCTTACTAAAAGGGAAAAATAGGTCTCTAATCAACAAACAAGTTTCATAACGACTGCAACAAACACAAACATCCATGTAATAATATACATTATTTAGGTAAAATTTTTAGATTTGCCATCTGGATTTCAGAAACTTAACTACCCAAATATACCATTGACTACAAATACCAACATCGAGAGAGGTTCTACTCCATTGTGCTGAGCTGAGTGCCGAAATGGTACGCATGCGTTGACCGCGCGCTTGCTCTATCTCTCCCACTCTCACTGAAAGGATCTCTAAGAAAATTACTAATCCTGACGATCCTAATCAGAATAATGCGATAAACTTATCAAATTATTGTACTGTCATTGGTCCTTGATAAATTTGCAAAGTTTAAATTAAATCTGACCGTTTAAAGTGGTTCAAATAAGTCGGTTACAAACAAACAAACAAACAAACAAACATACAAGTGAAACTAATAAAAGCGTGTTAAAAATCAAGATGTTTGTCGAGGAATGCACGCATTTTTCACTAATAAAATTTGCATTAAAATCATTTATAGTTTGAAATGATGGGAAGATCACGGCTTTAGTACCAAATATATTTGTTATTTATAACAATAAATTAGAGACCTCCTACATATTAAGAACATGGGTAAGTTTTAAACATCAAAGCCCACAAGTAATTTTCAGTCTAATACATTTGGAAACTGTAATTAATCGAGTAGTTTTAAGGATATTGCAGATAAAATTTAAAACGCTATTTTCATTCTTACAGAATTCCTGTGTGCCCATTTTGTTCTACAGTAAATCATTTTTAAGTATTTTGTTACTAGACTGCACTTCTTGAGGAACTTCTATTATAAGTTATTAAGTATTGCCAAATTTTACAAATTTCCTAAAACGGCAGATAAAATTTAAACTGTTACCTCAGTAAAAGAATTTATTCTTATATTTTTAACTATATTTTGATGCTCGTTATTCTTTTTTTTTTTTTTTTCCTGAACACATCCAAAAAATTCCTGCGTTTGCTTAAATTCATCAGAAAATGTTTAGAAGATTATTTTTCAAATACAGTAGAATCTCGCTACAACGATATCCTCTATAACGATAATTCTCTCTATTACGATATTTTTTCATAGTCCTGGCTGAATTCCCTTTAGATTAATGTAAAACAGTTCTCTGTATTACGATACCCTTTAAAACGATAATTCTCTCTACAACGATGGTAATAATTATCCCTTACATCACAATAATTCTCTCTACTACGATATATTTTTTTTTCTACGATGCATCAGAAGCCCAATTCATGCACAGACATTGAAAGCTACACAAAGAAAGTCGCCAACTCATGCACAGACATTGAAAGCTACACAAAGAAAGTCGCCAACTCATGCACAGACATTGAAAGCTACACAAAGAAAGGTAAATGTGGTTGGAACGGGTTGGACCACGCCTCTGCCAAAGAGCGTCTTCTAAGTTTCGTTTTGCTGATGTAACACTATGGTAATGAGAAAGTGCATTTCTCGTAAGTTGGAAGGGCGGTTGGATGACACATCTTTGATTCCTATCCCCCTCTTTAAAAAATGGTCAAGGATTCTTTTCACCGGAACTGATATAGAAAACGATACGTTCTTTTGTCTGAACTTGAGTAAGAATTTTAACCTCTGATAAATCCTATCGAGGTCGATTATTACACGAGGATATTTTAAATCATTTATGAATTTTGTTTACTTTGAAGTTTGTTGAGTGAAAATCGAAAGCAAATGGCTAAAAGAAAACAAATATCTATCGAATTGAAATTCAACATCATAAAAGATTTTGATAAAGGCTTGAAGCAAAATAAATAAGGATTAATTAATGGTATGTATTTTCAATTAATATCTAATACATTTTAAAAAACGCTTTTGCGGCATTCAGGTATTATTTATTTAGACATTATATATTTGTTATTCAAATATGCTACAAATATTTATAAGCTATATCTCCGCTAGAATCCCTGACGAGGCGGCAAGGGTATTTAACTATAATTTGTGAGTGTTGTGAAAATTACTGAAAACTATAAACATGTTTTTCTCCTTTTATTTATTATATATTACTTACGAGGGTGTGCTGAATGAAAACAGAACACTTTCTGGTGATACCGCAGGGTATGAAATATATGAAGAACAAAAATCAAAAATCTTTTCGTTCTAATATCGATTCTCTCTATAACGATAATTCTCTTTACAACGATATATTATTTTGACCCCCAAAATATCGATATAGAGGGATTTCACTGTACTAACTTTATAACAATCGTGGCTGACTATATATCGTACTGACACCTTACTCACATTCCCTAGCACCGAAAAGTCATGTGAACAAGGGTGTGACCATCTAGTCTGAGATATAGCCATGGTCGCGGGTGAGATAGCCATCGCGGGACAAGTACTGCGGGACAAGTACATCGCGGGACAAGTTTCTGACCATGCTTGTCGGCTGGGCTATTTAGCACTACGCGGTCGCGGCTATTTAGCACCACGAAATAAATCATCTCGTCGCGCTGGCAAATATCCACTCTGTACTATAATTGCTATAATGGCATAGTTAACGCCGCTAAATATTTCTACTGGTAGCAAATACCGAAGCTGAAACTAACCGGCTTTAAAATAATCTGCATTTTAATTATTTTTCATTTTCAAGATTGTGGGTTCTAACATTTTGGAACTCGCGGTTCAGATTCACCCTGCTTGGGAAGATACCATTTTGCCAGATCGTACCTAATGCCAAGATGGCGCATTCTAAATCATTTACAATTAGTTATTCTGTTTTGGAAAAACGAATAATCGCTCATTCTAAACTCCTGTTGTCTAAGAGAACTTATTATTGGAAAATTGGCAACTTTGTGTAACGCACTTTGAGTTAGGTATGTATTTATTTCATATACTTTATTTAATTTGGCATAAAACTGATGTAATTCTACTTTATGCTTGTCAATTTCGCGCGATTCTACATACTTGGAATTGCTTTGTTGCATAAGCATAAATGATTTTATGCTGGCGAAAATTTCCAAACCTGGCAGCCATTATGTTTAATTTTTTTGTGTTTTATTAATATCTTCTAAAATAATTCGATTTACGAAATTTTAGTGAGCTTATCTATCTTCCCCGTAATTTCCCAAATCCGTGGACACCTCCGTCGAAACTCAAATCTTCACCATTTCGGAGGAAATAACAGATGAAGCTTCTGGCAGCAGCGGCCGTTACCCTTTTTTTCAGAATAGAGAGATACACAAAAACAACTTTTACTTAACCCTTTGAAGAGCAAGCATTTTCACATCAAGATGGAAGACGAATTGGATTAACTGTCCAACTCTGAGAAACTGCAGCTGTTGCCATCGATTCATTTAACTACCTTACAGTTCTGCTGGTTGTGTGGCCGCGCATCCAGTTGTGTCAACAAACATCTTTAGCTCTGTTTCGACAGATTTGCGATTCGATCAACCGCCATGCTTGTGATGTAGATCACATATTAAATATTAATTATCGTTTAATTTGGGTTTCTTTATAATGCAATCTACCCAAAATCCTGTATTCTAAATTATTTGTTCTCATTTTTCTTTCACTTCGGCTTTGTAATTTGTATATTCACTTTTCCCGCATGCATTATTCTTATTTGTTTAATTTTCTCATCAGACCTTTGGAGCCGTTCTAGTCTAAAAATAGATCACATACGTCCGTTTGCAGTAGCAACGGCTTATTGCTTACCCCCTCTTTGGCGTAGTTTTGGCGTCTGTTTGTTTTTTGTTCCCTGCAACATCTTTAAAAAAATTTTCTCCTCGGTTCATTGCTTTAATTTTATTGGATTAACTTTCAGGGTTGCTCCGTAATTGGCGTTATTTATCTCGGCCTAGTTTTTGTTCTCGCGAGTGTAAAATTCTGCGTTGACGTAATTTTTAAGTCATTTCCATTTTAATTCTACTGTCCTTGTAGGACGTAATTTTATCTGGCCGCCACCATCACCACCGTTATCTTAATATGTAGATTCCTCAAAAATAGTTTTCAGTAAACTGTTTTTTAATATCTTACGGTCTCATCAATTTTGCAACTGATGTACAGTGAAACCTCTCTGAGCGGCCACCCTACCGTACCGAGAATATTTAGCAGCTCTGAAAGGTCTTATTTACTATTATAAGATAACTGCTATAATGCGTAATATGAACAAGTCTGACACGTACTCCTTATTTGAAATGAAATTTAAAACTTATCTAAAGAGAAACTAGTACTTTATTTAATACTTTCTTACATTTTTTTGAAAAAATCTGATGTGTCCAACACATGACTTCCTTGCACGTCCATTAGATCAAAAATATTTTCGACGCACTTCCTCTAAATTTATTTGTTTGAAAGAGATAAAATATCAATAATAGTAAGGTTTAGCGATTTCTAGCCAAATAGTTCGATATCGCCAAGCTGAGTTCAATTTGAAAGATTTCCTTCTGACACTTTATTTGGCGATATTTCACCAAAAGCCGACAAACTTGAGATAGTCAGCGAGATTTTGGGGATAGCCAAAGTAGTCATTGACCACAGACTTTCAATGAATTGAATGCATCTATACACCTCAATGTATTCAAAGTCATTTGGCTCACCATGTAAATAAATTCTCAGTCGATTGCTGTCAAAAAAGATATTGAAAACAGTTAGATATTACAATAGTTCTAAATACAAAGTTAAAAAATCTACGGGTTAAAGTTTTAGAGTTATACAAAATAGGAAATAATTTTTGGCGCCAAATTTGGCGATATTTCGGCGAAACTCGTCAATGTCGACGACATTTGGCGAGATTTTAAGCATAAACCAAACAATGACAGATTATCACCAAATTTGGCGATATTTCGCCAAAACTCGCCAAGAACGATGACAAATGGCGATACTTTGGGCATGGACCAAATGACTGACTATCGCCAAATTTGGCGATATTTCGCCAAAACTCGCCAAGGTCGAGGACAGACGGCGAGATTTTGGGCATGTACCAAACAATGACTGTCTAGAGTTGTATTATAATGAAGATGTCCATAGACATTATGGTACTGAAATTCTTTTCGGTGGTCCTGTAAATAAACTCTCCAGTAGATTGGAACCAAAAATCGAGATGCACAACTAGATGTTACAACATTCTTATATATGAAATTTCATAATAGTTTTTGAGATTTGAGAGTTAAATATGCACACACGTACACCAAAAGTCGCCAAGCTTGGCGACTTTTGGCATAGTTCTTGAGGGAGGCACGTGACCGTGGTCGGACCATTACCTAACTTATGTGGTAGGACGGTATTGTGCTTGAAATGGATGAATGCCCCTAAAATTGCTATTGACCGAAATGTATTGGAAATCTTTTGAGTGTTCCTGTAGCAGAACTATAAATGATAAAGACACTTTTTTTGATGGAGAAATTCATTTTCTAACTCTTTACAGCATATATAACTTCTGAGTCGTTTGAAATAGCCCAATACCTCTAAAAAACGCTTTGATGAATTTCGGCCCATAGAGCGTAATGTATTTCGAATCTTTTGGGCGGTCCTGTAGATAAACTATTCAGTCGAATGGAACCGAAAGGGGAGGTGCACAACTAGATGTTACAACAATCCTAAATATAAAGTTTCAACATTCAACGCCTAACAGATTTTGAGATATGCGAGTTTAATGAATTTCGGCCCATTGAGTGTAATGTATTTCGAATGTTTTGGGCAGTCCTGTAGATAAACTGTCCAGTCGAATGGAACCAAAAGGGGAGGTGCACAACTAGATGTTACAACTATCCAAAATATGAAGTTTCGACATTCTACGCCTAATAGCTTTTGAGTTAGGCGAGTTTAATGAATTTCGGCCCATAGAGCGTAATGTATTTCGAATCTTTTGTGCGGTCCTGTACATAAACTATCCATTCGATTGCCACCAAAAGGGGAGGTGCACAACTAGATCATAGAACAATCCTAAATATCAAATCTCAACATTCTACGACCAATAGTTTTGAGATATGCGAGTTACATACATACGTACGTACGTACGTACATACGTACGTACGTACAGACGGCATGGAAAAACTGGCCACAGTAGACTCGCCACTGGTCAAAATGAGTTGCAGACGCGTTAATATGATCGTGCATGCTAGCCTACGATGAGATGCATCGAAAAAATTTTTTAAATTAAATTTAGAGGTAGTCAAAATCGGTTTTTATGTCGAAATTTGGCCCCCAAAAATTTTCGGGATCACATTACTTCCTTATACTACGTACAAGGAAGTAAAAAGGATACAATTTTTGTGTCTGTTTTAAGTTTTTACTTTTCTCTGAAACAACTATTTTTTTAATTTCGTTTTTTACTTTAAAAAGCAGATCTCATTCGTACAACACCTCATAATTTGTAGTTCTCGTATTCTTTCAAAAACAAATTCCCTTTAATGACGTTGTTGATTAGCGTTTTTTCGCAGTTAAATAATTCAACTAACTTTCCGATTTGCCACTCAGATCACTGACCAACTAATAAAATGAAACTGTCGTGAACATGGACGTGAATGGCATTTTAGCTCCAATGGACTTCGCAAATTATTCTTGGGTCTTATATTCGACCATAAACCTGACCTTGATTTTTTCCGCTCAAAATTAAAGCATGGAGTGAGTAGAATATCACAAAAAATGAAATAGGAGATCCAACTCGGTGGCCGTTTAGAGGGGGTTGTGCGGCCGCTGATAGAGGTTGTTTTAACATTAGGTCAATGAGCCGAAAAATCCGTGCCATGAAAAATTGACCGTTTAGAGGAGTGACCGTTATACAGGGGTGGAAAAAAAATACACATCTCATATCGAAGCCTAAATTTATTTTTCAGTATATTATTCTATGTATATGTATGCTTTCAAAATTAAAAAAAAAAACAAAAAAAACTTTCTTTCTAAAGCACATTTTTGATTATTAGTTGTATTTATTTATGTTTAAATTTTTCAAAATTACCTTTTAAGTTTATCATTCTCAAGCCAATTTTTATCTTTAGATATTTATTTACTCTTTTTAACTTTCAAAATTGTAAAAAAAGAAAAAAAGAACGTGTTAAATATATGTATCTATGGTCAAATGTTACTAAGAACAATATTGTGAGCAATTCTAAACCATTGTAAACTAACTGCTTTTATATTGTATAACACTGATGTATTTTACCAATTGTAATCCAAAAATTGTGCTGTAAAAAAATAAAATAAAAATGAGGGAAACCGCTGCTTGCTGGACCTGAGCCTAGAGCTAGGGTTCAGCAGGACAGTAGGACACTTCAGGAACTAAAACAGGCTTTAAACCAAATAGGTAGGCCGTTCCTGAAGGTAGTATCCTATAGTATCCTATACAGGGGTGGCCGCTCGGAAAAATTTCACTGTATTTTAATTTAACGAGCCTGTAATATCTCACAACGCCTTTTTAATCTTAAATTTATAACTGTAACTTTCTTCAGTGTAATGCTGTTGGTAGTTAAATAGATCGATGGCAACGCCTGCACTTTTTCTGCGTTGGGACCATATAAGCATGTTTTTTTGCGACTAGCAGTGAAGCACTTAAGTAAGGTGGTTTGACGCTGCAACCACTGCGCTTCTAAGGTTTAATATGTGATACGTATGCATGCTATATATTTTGTTGCAGAAATATTGTGTTGAGATGCAACACTTAAAACATCAAACATACTAGATCTGCAAAATGTTACATCAACTGAACTCTCTATATATATCTTTAAAATAAACATAACAGATTGCTTTTGCACGCTATTGACAGGCGGTGATTATTAATTTCCTTAGCGCAGTATTCGCCGAAGCTTCGGTTAAATATTTAATTTTCATCTCGGGCTATCAGGACGGATATTGATGCCAGGCGAGATGAATGAAGCTAGTGATACTGATAAATTTTTCTGACGTGGGGGTATCACAAAATTCTGCGCCAGAATTGATCGACTTGGATTCTTCTAAAATAAATCGCTGCTCCGTTTCTTTTAGTTTAAAAGGAAATTAAAAAAATAAAAACCTTTTTTGAAGTGACAAAAAAGTTATGAAAAGAAAGAGGATATTTGTGAAAAGACTTCACACAGAATTTAAATCTCTGAAGACCACTGGAAAAGTATAGTTTGATTTTTTTAGGGGAGAAATGAAGTTTATTGAAGTACAGAGCAGTTTTATATGCATTTCAAGTTAATGAAAGTCTTAATATATAACTTCCTCTATAAATAGGGTTCTACAACTAATTCGGGTACACAATTTTGAAAAAAAAAATTAGTTCAAAACATGTCCACTAGGTGGCGCTTTATGTGGAAAACAGCAAATTTAACAACGGAAATGGCTAATTCAATATGTACAGACAATTTCAAGATTTATTCAATAGTTTTTCAGCCTTTTTTTAAAATCTAATTTAGGCCGCTTTAAAGAAGATTTCATCATGCAAGGCACCACCTGGTGGACATTTTTTGAACTAATCTTCTTAAAAATTTCCTCCAGTGCATCTCCTGCACAGTCCGCATGCCAAATTTGAAGACGATCTGCTCACCCGTTTCAGCTGTACAATGCTGTCGTCTATAGGGGAACTTTAATTATTACCACCCGGTACATCAATCATGTGCTTGTATATGGGAAACTTTTTTATTACTTGAAGAATATGCATTATGTCAATTAAAAATATCTTAATAGGGTATTTTTAATGTTATTTCATTTGAGGTACAATCTTTAAGCATCTGATATGTTTACTTCACAGACTTAGGTATAGGACGGTCATCGACTAGCGGCAGACGGGCGAAAAAAAATCAGCCTCTAAGGAAAATACTCAATCCCCCTTTCAATGATTAGCTACATAAACGTCCTCTAGCGACGAATCATGATACAATCGAACACTGACGCACATGCCCACAACATAATGATTACGACTCACGGCGCGCTTTTGCAGACAAATTTCATTTAGCTCTTTTATAATACAACGATGTTCGTCCTATACTGAGAAAAATTATGCCACTGACATCTAGAAAATAACTAGTGGAACTAGAATTTATGAGTCTATGTACTCCCTAATAAACACTAGATCATAGTAGGAGACATCTCTGAACCCACGTACCCAGTTTTTAAATCTTTCTTGTATAAGCCGGTGCTCGTACCCAGATGAAAATATCTGTAAATCGTTGTGCACCTTGGCGGTTAGACTCACAAACAGTAATTCTAGTGCTCCAAAAAATCGAACGATAATATCTCGTTACACAAACTAGTCATTCTGCTGCAATTGGCTAGAATACTACGGACTAGGAATTCTTGGGAATTTCGTCTATACCAGTTGCGTGTATCCGCTCCACGCATAATTCTGTGATCTATTCTTCCAGTTTTGGGACACAGTAAACAGCCATCTGTTCGTTGTACATGAGAGAGGTATTATTTTTTTCTCTGAGTATATCCTCCTCCAAGTCCGAGACATCAATGTTATTTATGTACGGTTAGCCAATGTATCGATACATCAAGAAACATCGATGTAAATCAAGTATCATAATACGGATGCCACATCTTCAAAGAAATCGATTCATGATGTAGGAGAACGCCATCGATGTTAGCACTTGTGTACAAGAATCCGAAATCAGTTATAGTATTATTAAATGATTTTTATCAGAGGAAAGCCAACAGGGTTTCGGAGTCAGATAGTGCTGAATTTATTTTTCTGCATCTATTGAGCTTCGATTCCAAATGAAACATTAGAGACCGAATGATTGATTTTCTGTTTTTGATGTAAAATTTTCAAAAGTAGAAGAGGGGGATCTTTCTTATGAACTTCGAAACATGTGCTTTTAAATCAAAATATTTTTAAACAAAATTGGGGCAGGTTGTACGTGCCTCCTATAACCTTTTCACTCTTACTAAAAACTTTTATCATACTCCACCCCTCCCCTTATAATCTACAATGTTTTTTTTTTTCTGTTGCCTGGTTTAGAAGTTCAATTTTGAGCTCCTAGATCAGATTTTCTGCCTATTAATTCATTAAAGCCTCGAAAATTCACAGTCATAACTTACTAAAGGAAGAGGGGCGATCGCCCCTCTAAAATTCAAGAAAATTCAGACAACGCCTGTTTGAAAATGGTATTTTCTACAATAGGAAGCATTTTATCTCCGTCCCCATTTCCCCCAGTGTTACATGATAATTTACGCCAATGCGTAAAATAATATTTTAATGGCCTTAAATCAATTTCTAATCACCCCTGATTCTTTTTTCCCATCATATTTTTCAATTTGCATTATTTTGATATCCATGTTAAATTCATATTTTTTCTACCCGGGAAAATTAATAAGCCTACATTTTAGTTCTCCTCTCAAATTTTGTTGTGTAAGTAATTATCGGAATCCTCTTTAGGCGTACGATATCACCGTTTCTTACCACAGCACGCATGCGCAGAATGGTGGCCGGTTCAATGATAAATGATTCTTTCAGTTGTTTAATATCTGTATTTATAAAAATATGCGTATAATATTTTCCCCTCGAATTTAAATAATTATCCATTTTACATTGACGACACTCATAGTAGTTGCAGGAATGAGGTGCGTTTTTTAATAAGAAAAATACACATTTAGGAACACTGAATGGTTAGGATTTTAGGCATTCCGAAGTCTGTGACTGTGGCTAGCTTTTCTTTTTTCTTGTTGTCATTTGCTTTATATTCCTTTAACGCGCAGTGTTCCCGATCTCGGAACACCAAACTCTGACGTTTTGACTGTTGCCAGTCGCGAAGAATAGATTTGATTTCTTTAAAAATAGTTGCGGGTGCCATAGCTCCACGAGAATCCTTTACTTTTTAGCACGTCATTTCCCGTTAAAAATGGTCACGATTATTTTTTAAAGCACTGACATCTGCTGAAAAATGGAAGAATACGAGAACAGCTGGATAGATTGTCCAATGCTGAAAAAAGGACAGCCGTTGCCATCGCTCGACTTAAATACTAGCAAGATGGCGGACGATCGAAATGTTCATCGCGTGATCACAGATCTAGAGACCCTTTTTTGACGACAGCTGGCTTTGCAGACACGATGGCACGCGATGAACGTTTCGATCGTCCGCCATCTTGCTGGTAGTTAAGTCAAGCGATGGCAACGGCTGCCCCTTTTTCAGCATTGGGAAAAGGGTTGCACCTCAAAGGGTTAAATGGCTGTACTTTTCCGCATAATTGACCAAAATACTACCAGTATACTATCAGTATACGAGGATAAGTGTCTCCAAACTGAAAAAAACCAGTCTCAAACCCGACACCAAAATTGTTAAGGGGCATACACACATGTGCGGGTATATATAAGCAAAGGGCACATACGCATGAGCGGGTCCACATGATCGAATTGTTCGGTCTGTGCCTACAGGAAGCAATATTTTGGGAGCGAAATAATTCTTATTTGCGTCAATGAGAGATACACTCAATCGATCATTTTAGTCCAACTAAAATAAATAATTAATTCCATGTTCATTGTTTTCCTTCAATTGCTACTATTAGTTCACACTCTCCCTATATTTATATAGCTTGTTCAAATTTTCAATCGTTAATAAAATACTTTTTATTCATCCACTCAAGTTCAAATACATTTTTCACACTTGTAGTGGATGGCACTTGACGTTAATACAGTTTTTTCAGATATTAATTCATTAATTAATTTTACATCCTGTTACGTGTGATTTAAAATGCATGAAAACAATAAACTAAACAAACAAACTGGATTAACGGTATCGACCCTTGTCCTGCATTAATTAATTAATTAATTCATTAATAATTCAGTAATTAAATAATTTTAATAAAAAGTAAATAAAATAAAATTATTCATTCTTGACCTAAGTAGGAATTGACTTAAATTTTTTTTTTATATTATTTGTTAAACATTATTACAGTTTCCATTGTAACGGAATCCATTGCTACCGTTTAAGCTGTTTAATTCAACAGTCAAATAAAACTGTAGTCATTTCTACAGTTCTTTGACTCGAAAAACTAAAATACACATAAACGTAAAACAAATAACATTAACTGTCTAGCGCTTAAGAAATCTTGGAATTTTTATGCAGTTCTAGCTATTTTGCATTTTATTTCTTTCGCATGTGCGATGTCATTTCTACGAAACCCATTACTTGTGGTACCGCATACTTAACCTCAATATTAATCCATCTAGACAACCCTTATATTGATACTGTTCTCTGCGGATGATTTAACTTTAGAACCTGACATTTTAAATAGTAAACTAGACACCTCAAGTTATGTTGTTGGCTATACAGTACCTCGACTGTGATGAAGATCATATACCTAATGTAATAATCATTTAATTTGGCTTTCTTTAATGTAATCTATCCAAAATCATGCATTCTAAATCATTTCTGTCCTCAATTTTCTGCCACTTCGGCTTTTAAATCTGTATATTCGTTTCTTCCCGTATGCAGTATTCGTTGTTGTTTATTTGTCTCATCATACCTGTGGAGCCGTTGTTCTAAAAATAGATTACTTGCCGTCCATTTGCATTAGCAACGACCTTTTTGTTTACCCCTTTCTTTGGCATAGTGTTGTCGATTGTTATTTTTTGTTGCCCTGCCTCATCTTTAAAATTATTTGATCGCGATCATTTTAATTTTATTGGATTAACTTTTAGGTTTGCTCTGGAATTGGCGTTATTTTTCTCAGCCAAGTATTTGTTCTCGCCAATATGTAATTCTGTGCTGGCGTAATTTTTTAAGCATTCCATCTTATTCTCACTGTCCGTATTGGGCGCATTTTTATTTCGCTTAGCCACCACCAGACGTTGTAATAATTTAATGTTTCAATAGTTTCTTTTGAATAAAATAGTTTTAAGTATTCAATGTCTTTTCATTATATTGCAACTAATTGTATCGAACCTGGATTCATTATCGCACAACGCCTTTTAATCTTAAAATTAAGTCTGCAACTAATTTCTTCGTCATAACGACATTTCTTGTAGCTTAAAGTAATCAGTTACCATAACAATAGAGACTTCGAAAGTGGCAGATAATCCTAGTAATGTATCCTGTAAAATAATACAGCAGATCAGGAGCAATCTTGAAAGAATTCTGGAGTTCTTAATTACAATAATGGTCTTTCAACAGACTATGATGAATGAGTTTGTTCCTGAATTTTCTCCAAATACATTGCTCTATCCGTTAGGCAACTATTCTTTTATTGAGATGAGCACATTATCACAAGGAGGATATGCTTTTAAATATACACAGACAATTTAATGCAGGGAAAAGTTACTTGACACATGAGAATTTAATGTGATTAAAGGAAAATTAATAGAGATGAGTTTGTAAATGTATTTAAAAGTGACTACGTCCATTTTCTTACTGTATTCAACGTTTGTACGCTGGTTATCATTAATTAATAAAAAATCACAGAAATTACGATTACATAAAATGTTGTATGTAGAATTTAATGAAACTGACCCACAGTTTACAACAGATAGTAAGCTCTAAAATAGCGCAAAAGGAATTTACCAGACACTTATGGCGTCATAGAAATTAGCACATGTATAAAATCAAGAAATTGGATGTTTCAGTCTGATATAGGAAAAGTTTCTTTTCGATATGGAATATAATCAATCCTAGAACCAATACAGCATACAGGGATGTCTGATGCTGTCAATTAGTTCAACCAGTTACACCCTCTAAAAAAAGTATTCGAGCAAGAGAGAAATTTCCTATTTTAGATTTACGAATAATAATTGAGTTTTTGAAAAACGCACAACTTGAAAGAAATATGGAAAGTCTTATTTATACATAGCCTAATTCATATTCTATGATAAATAATTTTTAATATACGAAACCAAACGTAGGAAATTTCTCTCTTGCTCGAATATTTTTTTTGGAGGGTGTACGTTGGAAGTGAGAGCTATTACTCTTGCAAAGCAGTTGCAAGCGTAGCAAGAGTCTGAAGAGGAAGATTTAAAGAAACTGTACGTCTTACTGAAGCTTCCCATACGTGATCGATAAGGTTTCGGCACGGTAATCGAGTTGGCCACTACATGTGCTAAATTGCTTGTTGCTGAAGATAATAATCCACGATCTGTGCCCTGTGCTGTCTAGCATTGCTGTCCCGAAGCAGGAAATCATCATATATTGCCTAGGCATAATTGCGCCGATAAGCATCAAGGATGTCATTTCTGTAAGTCTGAGCATTCTCGGTTAGAAAATACATAACAGTCACGACCCACTTCATAGAAGTAGAGCGGTTTTTCAGTGACATTGTTCTTTTTTAATATATCAGAAAAGTGGCAACTTAAGATTCCAGGTATATAAGTTTTTACATTTGTGTTTTATTGAAGAAGCGTAATTATTATACACTTAAAGATAGGCGTTTGTTTTGATAGCTAACATCATTTCTCATAAAATCAACTCGACGTCAGTGTTTACCGAACGCAGTCAAATGTTCGGAATTCACAAGTTAGCAAAAGTCTTAATGATAACATTTTATGTACAACAGAAATCTTTTATTTATTTATGTGCGATATTTCTTTAAACAGAAAATAATAGTGCTATTCACAACTTAACGATTCATATGTTTCTTTATTAAATGGGTTCATGTGAGCAGAAATGGCTCCCGTGATGTGCAGTGGACATAGAACATTCTACCACACCACGGGTGCTTAACCCTTTGAGGCGCAACCCTTTCCCAATGCTGAAAAAAGGGCACCCGTTGCCATCGCTCGACTTAACTACCAGCAAGATGGCGGACGATCGAAACGTTCATGAAACGTTCCGATCGTTCATCAAACGTTCTTTTTTGACGACAGCTGGCTGTCATCAAAAACGGGTCTCTAGATCTGTGGCACGCGATGAACGTTTCGATCGTCCGCCATCTTGCTCTTAGTTAAGTCGAGCGATGGCAACGGGTGCCCTTTTTACAGCATTGGGCAATCTATCCAACTGTTCTCGTGTTCTTCCATTTTATAGCAGATGTCAGTGCTGTTAAACATAATCGTGACAATTTTTTTATGGGAAATGACGTGCTAAAAAGTAAAGGATTCTCGTGGAGGTATGTCAACCGCAACTATTTTTATAGAAATTAAATCTATTCTTCGTGACTGGCAACAGTCAAAACGTCAAGAGTTTGGTGTCCTCACAGCGAGGACACCGCGCGTTAAAGGGTTAAGTGTCGTTTCGCCCGCCTCTTCATTGTCGGCAACGCATTGTCTGCCTCTTCATTGTCGGATCACTTTATGCCTTTTAGGTATAAAGTGATCAGTAATGTTTCACAGAAAACTCTGCGAGTTTCTGGGGTTCGTCGTTCTAAAGTCCAGTAGATGTAGAACGTTCTAGTAAAGAGTCCACTGGTCAGGATGGAACACAAACTTTACTGCTTCTAGAACTTCGTCGAACAATCAGCTGTACAAGATTCACAAGCGCTAACGGCCATTTGGCTCTTTTATAACAGTCCACTCAGTGCCGAAGCTTTCATAGATGCTGTAATTCTCACACAAAATAAAACACTTTCACAGTCAAAATTCAGTGGAAATATTCGAGGGATAACACTAACAGTTCCTCAAGACTCAACAATGAAGGATTAACACACAGCACTTAAAAATCAACTTCCAAAAGCACACGAAAATACCGCTTCTATAGCGTCAATATAAAGCGTAAATCAGCAAACTCACTCGACGAGAGCTCGATGAACACAGACTGGATCGGCACCGCCCGCTTCTAAATATAGGTGACGCAGAAGCTATAAGGAGCTTCTAGAAGAATGTATCTCTCGAAGATTCCACATAAAGCGCGAATTTTGATTACGTCATAGAAGAGAGATATTATGCCGAAAAACTAGCTTCACAAGCCCTATTGGGAAAATCGCGCCAAATGACCAAAATATCGCCAAATTTGGGGCCAAAAATAAGTTCCCAAAAGGGAGGTTAGCGAAGGCCTAGGACCAATATTTCTCGAGATTTCTAGAAGCGCCGTACAAGTGAATGGGGAAACCCAAACCTCCGAATCTCCGGTTCTAGTTGACCGATTTTGATGCAACAAAAAGCAAAATTTAACTATTTGTCGCGTAGAATACGAAGAACTTTGAACGATTTTAAAACACAGAACATCGGGTTGCCCCGAAAATTCGAACAGTATTTTCGGCCTAGTAGTCGAATGCCTATAAACGGCTAGTGTAAAAAAAAAAGAAAAACAAAAGTTAACGAAAGAAAAATTCTTACTTCGTGACGGTTTGAAATACTTTTCAGAAAATATCTACATTTCCAAATTATCGATTCTCTTGCTAAATTTAAACACGTACACCCAAAAGACCGAATGCTTTGAAAGGCATATAAACATATATTTTTCCAGAAAAAATATTTATCTTTAGAATCATTTGATATATCAGCTATTAGAATATTTTTATGTATCATCTCCATTCCTCTAAATTGCAAGTTAAGTAAAATGCTATTTTCAACCAATGCTCTCCCTTATTTCCATTACTTCATTGTACATAGCGTATTTTTCTAAATAACGTATTCAGTGATTGTAAATGTATATTTATATTTCTTAAGGGGGAAAAAATGAAAAATATTGTTTTTGTATCTTCAATTTTCTTTCTGTACGCGCTTTCTTTAATACAAAAAAGAAGACATACATGTATTGCAATATTTGCCAGAACTCGGACTTCTGTCATCTATTTGGAGGGTTTGAATGAATCTAAAGAATGTAGAAAGAAAGAAAGAAATATGCGGGTGCAGCGTTTTTAATATTCAAGTTGTTTGTTTGTAATATATTTTTGAATACTAAAAACAACTTTACCACAAGTGTTTCTTTTATTATATTTCTATGCTAAATATGAATATAAAATAATAAAATGTTTCACACAAGGTGAGAGAATTGGACATTTAAAATAAATATGAAGTCTTCATTGTACTGGAACCCACGCAGAAAGCTAATTTTACGTATAATAATGCTGTTTCCACCAGTAAGCATGTTTTCGAAATACACATACTACTTAAAAAATGATTTAAATATTAGAGGCTTGTCTTTCTTTACGAATATTAAAATATACATTACCCAGCAAACACACACAGGTTCTCTGAACGTCTTTAACGTTCAGAAGACGTTTTCTGAACGTTAATAGACGTTCAGAGAACCTGTGTGTGTTTGCTGGGTAGCTTGTACCCAGGATATTAAAAAGCTGTTGCAGAAATATTTATTATGATACTGAGAGTGTTCTACTTATAAGTTAGAAGACAGTTGCTTAAAAACTAATTACGAAACAATGAAAGACAAAAACCTGCAAATGTCGTACTCTTTATTAAGATGTGCAGTATTAATCTTGGCGGTTTAGTTAGATAAAATATTGCGGTTAATAACATTTACTATTAGCAGTATGTACTGTAATCATCATACGTAAATGCTACTAAAAGGCAGCTTTATTTTTGGAATTCATAAGAGACAGCGGACAGTGGGGAATTCACTGTTACACTTTTTTAGAAATCTGATAAACATTCACTTACATATTTCCGTCAGGGTCTAACTATTCGGCCCTAGGAATGGCACGTTTTGGGGGGCTCTACACTGGCACATTTTATTGACACAAACTACTCACACAAAAATGTCTTTTCTGCAATGTTACGTAACAGATATCTGAAATCTAAATAATTAATTTTTCTTCTCTACTTACTATAAAAGAAGATGCATGTGTGTCTGTGTGTCGGCGGCGTTACAGACAAACGGCTACACCTAGAAAAAACAAATTTCGTAGTCAGAAAGTTCTAAACAGGAAGCTATGCACCTCGGGGCGATTTTTTTCAAAATTTGGCGTAGAATGTTTTTTATTTTATGTTTCATGCGATTTTTTGCATTTTTTCTCAATTACGCTCGCAGCAAAACTACATTTAAATCATCGGATAGAGGAGAAAATTTTCTTTTAAAAACAGCTTGCTCTGAATATGTAACATAATTTACCGATTTTCAGGAATTTTTATACTAAGTAATTTTAAAACTGTCGCAACGTGAATTCTATCCGTCATAAATTTTTGATATTTTGACAAACAGTGGAACATTCCTTTCTATCGCTTTTAAAATAAAAACGAAAAAATTATGTAAATTAGGTGATTTTTTACGAATTTTAATGTACCCTAATGTTTAGAATTTAATAGCATCAACGCGGATAGATTACGCCATTACATTAATAAATCATGGCACGAGAATTTGTGCTGCGTTGCCACAAAAAGTATTAGAAAAGTCTTTTTTTCTTCAACCAACCGAGTTTGTAAATGGGGTACCGGTATTTTAATTCGCAAGTGAGGATCTATAACGTCAAATACTTTAAGATACGTAAAAATTACGCCACAATTTTAACGCATTTATCCCTGTTGATTTTTTTAACACAAGGAGGCGATATTTTGATTGAAACTTTTTATAGAAATAAACTAAGAAATTCATGAAATTATTATTATTATGAGTAGTATTTTAATCCGTTGCTTATTTAAAAATTGAAATATTTTAACCGAGCTCAAAATGTTCTTCATTTCAATATTCTATAAAATAATTATTTAAAAGAACAAACAGCAAACCAGATGTATCTTCAAATACCAAGGCAATTTTGAAATCTAATAACTGAGATATTAAATGAAGGTATTCTACGAATCGAAAAGTTTTCACTGTTTAAAAAGTTTTCACTTATTTTTTTCTCCCATCCTTGTCTTTCCTTTTAAAAATTCCTTTTATATTAGAGTGATGACTTGCTACATCGAAAGTCACTTCCCTTTGATTGCCGTACTTTTGACGTCATTATAACTCCCGATATTCGAATCAGCAATTATGACTCATGAGATTAGCGAAATAATAGGTTGGATTTAAAAGCGTCATTATTACACATCACACTAATTTGTTCTTTTCATTCAGTTGAGATGAGTATCGGTAGCAAATTTAAATGCATTTTATCTATAGGGTGCCCCAAAAATGTGGTAACGAATTTTAATTCTTTATCTATTAAAAATAAGCGAGCAGTGTAAATTTAAAAAATGTTCAAAATAAGGTTGGAAAAAATACAGCGTTAAAAAACATTCTTCTCATTAATTTTTAGTAAATTACCCTTTTTAAGTTTGTATACGATCACCGTACAAAAAATTTCCCAACTATTAAAATGTATCCCATGTACTAATGAGGTGATGTACAAAATTTGAGAATTATATCTTAAAATGTGGGAACGATATGAAGATAAATATATGTTGATTGAAACCCCTTTTCAATGGTTCTCGAAATGAAAACGATCAATTTGGATGATCTCATTTCAGGGGTATTGGATTTACGAAATTTAAAAAGATTACGAAATTTAAAAAAAAAATAGGGAATAACGAAATTTAAAAAAAGGAATTAAGGAATTACGAAATTAAAAAAAAATAATTACGAATATAAAAAAGTTCTTAAAAAGGAATTACGAAATTTAAAAAAATTGCTCTAGAAATGAATGTATAATTTCAAATTCATTTATTGCCCCTGATCATCATTGTTTAAATATATCTCTGAGACATTTTATGAACAGAGACTGAAATTTTGTCCATTGCCTCTTTAGTGCATGATGCACATTTTACTTACTAGGAATGCTTTCCTACGGGGATTGTATACAAATTTAAAAAGTGTTATTTTTTGAAAATTAAAGACTGGAATTTTTCCTTAATCGGTTTTCCTGCCTTCTTTTGAAAATTTCTTGAGTCTCCATTGGTCGTTTATCTCTAAAATTAAGGATTAAAGCGTGTTACTAACTTTTTAGGACACCCTGTATAGAAAAATATTTAAATATTTTTTTTAATATACCATGTATTTAAAATTGACTAAAAAGCGTTCAGGTAGAATCCATCGTTGAAACTATCGCAGGATATATTGACATTATGATTACCTATTGTATTATGAGTTGTATTACGAGCGTTAAAAATTGATGAATAAATATAACAAACATTTTTTTAAATTATTATTTCAGGAAATATTTATAAATGCGGTATCTTGTTCTTCAATCCATGTTATCGTAACATATCTTCTATTTTTAAAATTCATAATTTAATGTTACCATTACACATAAAAAATCTAGCAGATCATGTTTCAAAATAAACACAATTAATGTGGAAATCTAAATTTAAATACTTACATCCTTGGCTCATCAGAGGACAATGGCTTGTACATTTAAATCTCGCCTGAACGTTAAACTGTCATTTAGAGAAACTATTTAAAAGTGAACAAATTGCGGATTTATTTCGATATGACGTAAATTTCTCGAGAGTTCATCAATCTCTCGCAATTTTGAATCCATGACATCACGCTTTTGAATGTCGTAAAATACATTTTTTTCCCTTTACAGAAAACCGTTATGAAGGATCACAATTTTACGTAAAAAATATCTTTTGAAATGCTATACCATGTTAAAATCAGCCTTTGGATCACGAGCTAGGCTTATGAAGCGACACCAGAATATCTACCCCTGCAGACAGGTTCATTGCATATTCACAGTAGGTATCAATAACAGAAAAGTTCAAGAAGATTCGTATTTTTAAAGACACATTTGTATTCAACCTAGCATGTTAGGAGGATCGAGATCGCACATTACAAAAAGGTAAAGGACGTCCTTGCTTTATTTTCAGGAGGATTATGATTCATGAATAAATCATGTCCAATATAACTTTAAAAAAACTGTTAATATTAACACTCAAAACGTGGAGAAGTTTTTTTTTAAGTATACAGACCGTAAAAGATCATAACGCATTTGTTTGAAAGTAACGGAAGAAGCGTGTTTGTAATTTGCAATCACTAATTTTTTAACATATTTAAATGAAAATATTTTCGTAATTTGTATAAACTTCTCTAAATAAAAAATTCTTCAGAATAATTCAATAATTCAATTTTTAAACGGATAACGCCTGAAATCAATTTTTTTCAAATCCTTCATGATTAAATATAGTGTATCTAACAAGGATATGAATTAGAAAAGAAAAATGGAAGAGATAATAATTTGTAATATCTGAGAATATAAGTGAAGTAAGCTTATAATTTTTATGCGTGCTCTTTTAATTCTTATGCGTACTACTGTTCCTGCCTGTAAAGCTTTATTTTAAATTTCTGATGATGTGAAACTATAATGTTCACATATACAGAAATTGCAAAATAAATATCATAAGCTATGTTCTTCAATCGCTAGACTCACAGACATAGCTTATGAAATATATATTATGTGAAATTGCAAAAATTGTGAATCAGTACATGCCATAATAAAACTGTGACTAGATACGACCGTTTAAAACTTTTCAACCCAAGGAAAGCAACTTTCTGAAGTTAAAAGGGTAAACATCGGATTTTTTTTAGAATTTTAAAGAAGAGTAGGTTGTTGTCCATTAGAGATGAGACGGGCTCAGCCCGAGCCCGAAAGCCCGAGCCCGAGCCCGGGCCCGAACCGGGCTCGGGCTCTGTAATTCACAATTGCGTCGGCTCGGCGGGCTCGGGCTCGTGAAAAATTTCTATTTTATTGAACAATCCTTGAAACAGATTTTTAAAAAGTGATTCATATGGAAAATCAAAGTACTTATAAAAAAAAAAAAAATCTGGAGTGACTCCACTCGGCTTTCCGAACACTTACGATTAAGATCATTAGCAAGTATTTAAATAAATTTTAATCGATGAATAATTCAAACATATATACCAAATTGAAACTCAATCGAATGCACCGTTTAAACGCTTGCGCACTTTCAAGAATTTCTCCCCATATGCCATTATGCCATACTATAAAAGAAATCTTTGTCGTAGCCCTGTAGAAAAACTATAAGTCCTATACACACCAAAATCAATACCGGTCTTAAGATGGTGATTTATAACATATATACCCAATTTGAGCTCAATCGAATGTACCCTTTAAACGCTAGTGCACTTTCAAGAAATCCCCCCCCAAATAAGCATAATGTAAAAGAAATCTTTGTCGTAGCCCTGTAGAAAAACTATAAGTCCTACACACACCAAAATCCATACCGGTCTTGCGACGGTGGTTTATGACATATATACCCAGTTTGAGCTCAATCAAATGCCCCGTTTAGGAGCTATCGTGTTCACTCACATACACACAAACACATGTACACACACACATACATACATACATCTAATAAAAATAGCATAAATGAATTCAGAAGATCTCAAAACGTGTAAATACACCAAAATCTCGAAGTCGAATTTTTCATGATTACAATACTTTCCTTACATGGTACATGTTCGGAAAGTAAAAATAGCGGCACGGGTGCCTGGAAGGCGCGTGAAGATCTTTGTGTATTTCAGAACGGCGGCTTATATTGCTTAGTTAGTCATGAGAGCGGACATTATTTCATAAACATAGATATAAAGAATTAGAAAGTGCATTAAAAATTTCCAACTATATTTGTCTTTAATTTGTACAAATAAATTCGCAAAATTTATTGTATTCTATCAAAAAATTACTTCTTTGAATTTTATTGAATTTTATTTATCTTCAGCTGAAATTTCGGGCTCGGGCGGGCTCGGGCTCCGACTTAAATAATATTGTTCGGGCTCGGGCGGGCTCGGATTAAAAGTCTTCGGGCTCGGGCTTCAAAAAATGAGCCCGAACTCATCTCTATTGTCCATATGTTTTTTTTTTTTGCACATTTACATAAAATTTCAAAGCGATTGCTAAAACGTCGTTAATTTTGTCGCGAACTTTTTTTTTAATATAATGGCGGCGCAGGTTTTGTTTGCAGTGGTACAACTGCAAACGTTCCTCAGTCAGTAATCAGCGTAAATATGTATTAGGATCAATATTAAAACCTTATATAATAGACCAATGAAATGGAATAAATCATTTATTATTTCTGTGCACTATTCGCAATCTATCAATATAATTTCCTGAGCTCTTCTGGGGGTAAAGATTTTGATAAATATTTAATTCTATCTCCGGTTATAAGGACAGATATTGATGTCACCAAAGATGGATGGAGCAAGCAATATTGATAAATTTGTGTGACCTAAATGTGTCCTAAACTGTTAGTCAGAACTTATTTCCTGATTTTTTTCCAAATCCTCCTCTCTTTTATCCGTCAGTTCCTAAAACAATTGAACGAATGGCTTAGCTACATGCGAAAGAATTATGATGAGCTCAAAAAATGCACTACTTGTTACATTCATGTTTATGTGAAACTTATACGGCATTCAAAACGAAAAAAAATAAATAAATACAGTCGGAACTCTATTTAATGAACCTCTGTTTAGCGAATTCCTCTATTTTGCGAACTTTTTTCTAAGAACATTTTGCGGCTTTCTTCGTAAAAAAAGAAAAAAAATTCATTCTCTATTTAACGAAGTTTTTCTTGGGGTTTGACTTTTTTCTTTCGCTGTTTCGCTAAATATTTCTTGCTGTTTTACTACATTTCATTTTTATCAAAGACCTTGAACTGGTTTCACTAACAGGTGTCTTAACTCACTGAGAGAAGTAAAATCGCTGTTAAAATACAGACAAAATTAACCGGCTTTTTCAGCAGTTAAATTTAAGGATCAGATCACGAGTGCTTAAATTTAATTAGGTCCGACAGCAGCACAATATGACAGTTGGCAATTTATTCATAATTTATTTATGATAATGAATGCGATAATTACCTTAAAATTCATTAATTTTATCGTAAAATGATTTACTTAAAACCAAAAAATACAGTGTAATTTTCGAAGTTTTGTTTTACCTTTATTGTTTCTCCTTGGAGATTTCTTTTTGGTAAGTTAAAAAAAAATATGCAAATTGTTATTATTTATTTTTAAGAAGTATGAATAACT